>QCXZ01000043.1:7530600-7896804 GCA_025024175.1 Rhyzopertha dominica | reverse complement strand
AAATGCAATCAGTTCCTTGATTCACTGTACATGACGGAAGATGAAATTAGAGAAACTGGAGGTGACAACGCGTAAACAACGTTTTTCACGAATATGGGTCGAGGAGCGCAAGAAACGCTTGACGGCCTCGAACTTCGCGCGAGTGTGCAAATGTAAAGCACAAACCGCATTTGAGAGAATCCTTAAAGACGTATTGCGACCAACAGACATATCGTATGTACCTTCCATTAAGCACGGTATAGATAACGAAGACAATGCTATTGCAGCCTATGAAAACCTCACGGGCAGAATATGCAGAAAGGCCGGTTTACATATTCATAGAAAACATTTCTTCCTCGGGGCGTCCCCAGATGCTGTAGTAACAGGAACAGACGGCATTGTAGAAGTGAAATGTCCTTTCAAATACAAATCAAAGCATCCCAACGACATTCGATTTGACTGCCTTGATGATGCCGGGAATCTAAAGAAGTCCCATCCGTACTACTACCAAGTGCAAGGTAGCTTAGAAGTGCCAACAAATTCTGGTGCGACTTCGTGTTATACACTTATAAGGGCATTAAAATTGTCAGAGTTCAACGGGACGAAGAATTCTGGAACAGCATATACCACAAGTTAAAAAACGTTCTATCACTTTTACATGCTTCCCCGATTGGCCCTACCTGGCGAAACATTTTCCTCCGCAGAAATAAAATGGACGTCAAACAAAACATATTGTATTACTAAAAACGGCCTAGTGGATGATCCCACATATTACAAGAATTTTCCAAACAACAGAGGATACATCGTTTGCAGATATCAGCATTTAGATTCAAATATGCCGGACATTCTTATTGACGATTTCGTTAGTCTTAATGGAACATCTTGGTTGAGCAGTTTAGTTGTCGATGTATCACTGAGGCTATATAACCATAACGACGTGTTTCAAGTCATAAGTACAGAAAGATCAACAATTATATACAACGGTGATTCATCGCGACTTACAAAATATTTTATGGGATGGCACTAAAGTAAATAAAAACCAAAATAGCAATGCCAATTATTATTAACAACAATCACTTTTGCTTAGCCGTAGCAAATTTTGAAGATAAGACCTTCATCTTTTTAGATCCATTAGGAAGCACGCAATATAAAACTTCGATCTATTTTAAAAAATTTCGTAAATTTCTGCATTTACATAATATTACGCATAATTCCAACTTTGCCATTGACAACTGGCAACACCTTGCTCCTGACCACATACGGCAAGAGGACAGTTATAATTGCGGATTATATGTCATCTACTTCTTCCGCTGTATTGCCAAGGAAGAAAACCTCTTAACCTACAAGGATATGCGTAAATATCGATCGCAGATACAAAAAATGCTTTTGACTCATTCTTGCGAGGTGGGAAATGCTTGTATGTTTTGTGGCCGTTCGGCAGGAAATGACGTATTAACGTGCACTGCATGTAAGCGCAGTGCACACAAAAAGTGTGTCCTTACAAAACCCGAAATTGACAAAGGAATAAAACCCGCTGATCACTACGTAAACAGCATTTGTGATCTTTGCCGTCAGTACTAGGTAGGCAATAATATTTCAGTTTATAAAAAACTAAACCCGTTATTATTAACAGCGCCAACGGCACAAGAAAAAATTCGAGAAAGCTGGGATCTGTCAGCCAACTTTTAACGTCCCTAGGTGGATTTTTAATCTCTAAAATAAATGTGTAAGTTTAAATGATTTCCTATGCGCGGTTTCCGTGATATGATTTTTTTCAATGCTTTCGGGTTGTTTAGCCCCTGGATCCCATCGGAAGGGTATGCCACTCATACACTATGTAGAATATGGTGTTCTAAAATAAATTTATAAGTTTAAATGATTTCCTATGCGCTGTTTCCGTGATGTGAATTTTTTTAGTGTTTTCGGGGTTGTTTAACCCCCTAGATCCCATCGGAAGGGGATGTCACTTATACACTATGTAGAATATGGTATTCTAAAATAATTATCTAAGTTTAAATGATTTCCTATGCGCGGTTTCCGTGATATGTATTTTTTCTGTGTTTTCGGGGTTGTTTAACCCCCTGGATCCCATCGGAAGGGGATGCCACTCATACACTATGTAGAATATGGTGTTCTAAAATAAATATCTAAGTTTAAATGATTTCCTATGCGCGGTTTCCGTGATATGTATTTTTTCAGTGTTTTCGGGGTTGTTTAACACCCTGGATCCCATCGGAAGGGGATGTCTCTTATACACTATGTAGAATATGAGGTTCTAAAATAAATATCTAAGTTTAAATGATTTCCTATGCGCGGTTTCCGTGATATGTATTTTTTCAGTGTTTTCGGGGTTGTTTAACCCCCTGGATCCCATCGGAAGGGGATGCCACTCATACACTATGTAGAATATGGTGTTCTAAAATAAATTTATAAGTTTAAATGATTTCCTATGCGCTGCTTCCGTGATGTGAATTTTTCATTGTTTTCGGGGTTGTTTAACCCCCTAGATCCCATCGGAAGGGGATGTCACTTATACACTATGTAGAATATGGTATTCTAAAATAATTATCTAAGTTTAAATGATTTCCTATGCGCGGTTTCCGTGATATGTATTTTTTCAGTGTTTTCGGGGTTGTTTAAGCCCCTGGATCCCATCGGAAGGGGATGTCACTTATACCCTATGTAGAATATGGTGTTCTAAAATAAATATCTAAGTTTAAATGATTTCCTATGCGCGGTTTCCGTGATATGTATTTTTTCTGTGTTTTCGGGGTTGTTTAACCCCCTGGATCCCATCGGAAGGGGATACCACTCATACACTATGTAGAATATGGTGTTCTAAAATAAATATCTAAGTTTAAATGATTTCCTATGCGCGGTTTCCGTGATATGTATTTTTTCAGTGTTTTCGGGGTTGTTTAACCCCCTGGATCCCATCGGAAGGGGATGTCACTTATACACTATGTAGAATATGATGTTCTAAAATAAATATCTAAGTTTAAATGATTTCCTATGCGCGGTTTCCGTGATATGTATTTTTTCAGTGTTTTCGGGGTTGTTTAACCCCCTGGATCCCATCGGAAGGGGATGCCACTCATACACTATGTAGAATATGGTGTTCTAAAATAAATTTATAAGTTTAAATGATTTCCTATGCGCTGCTTCCGTGATGTGAATTTTTTCAGTGTTTTCGGGGTTGTTTAACCCCCTGGATCCCATCGGAAGGGGATGTCACTTATACACTATGTAGAATATGGTGTTCTAAAATAATTATCTAAGTTTAAATGATTTCCTATGCGCGGTTTCCGTGATATGTATTTTTTCTGTGTTTTCGGGGTTGTTTAACCCCCTGGATCCCATCGGAAGGGGATGCCACTCATACACTATGTAGAATATGATGTTCTAAAATAAATATCTAAGTTTAAATGATTTCCTATGCGCGGTTTCCGTGATATGTATTTTTTCATTGTTTTCGGGGTTGTTTAACCCCCTGGATCCCATCGGAAGGGGATGTCACTTATACACTATGTAGAATATGATGTTCTAAAATAAATATCTAAGTTTAAATGATTTCCTATGCGCGGTTTCCGTGATATGTATTTTTTCAGTGTTTTCGGGGTTGTTTAACCCCCTTGATCCCATCGGAAGGGGATGCCACTCATACACTATGTAGAATATGGTGTTCTAAAATAAATTTATAAGTTTAAATGATTTCCTATGCGCTGTTTCCGTGATGTGAATTTTTTTAGTGTTTTCGGGTTGTTTAACCCCCTAGATCCCATCGGAAGGGGATGTCACTTATACACTATGTAGAATATGGTATTCTAAAATAATTATCTAAGTTTAAATGATTTCCTATGCGCGGTTTCCGTGATATGTATTTTTCTGTGTTTTCGGGGTTGTTTAACCCCCTGGATCCCATCGGAAGGGGATGCCACTCATACACTATGTAGAATATGGTGTTCTAAAATAAATATCTWAGTMTAAATGATTTCCTATGKGCGGTTTCCGTGATATGTATTTTTTCAGTGTTTTCGGGGTTGTTTAACACCCTGGATCCCATCGGAAGGGGATGTCTCTTATACACTATGTAGAATATGAGGTTCTAAAATAAATATCTAAGTTTAAAMGATTTCCTATGCGCGGTTTCCGTGATATGTATTTTTTCAGTGTTTTCGGGGTTGTTTAACCTCCTGGATCCCATCGGAAGGGGATGCCACTCATACACTATGTAGAATATGGTGTTCTAAAATAAATTTATAAGTTTAAATGATTTCCTATGCGCTGTTTCCGTGATGTGAATTTTTTTAGTGTTTTCGGGGTTGTTTAACCCCCTAGATCCCATCGGAAGGGGATGTCACTTATACACTATGTAGAATATGGTATTCTAAAATAATTATCTAAGTTTAAATGATTTCCTATGCGCGGTTTCCGTGATATGTATTTTTTCATTGTTTTCGGGGTTGTTTAACCCCCTGGATCCCATCGGAAGGGGATGTCACTTATACACTATGTAGAATATGATGTTCTAAAATAAATATCTAAGTTTAAATGATTTCCTATGCGCGGTTTCCGTGATATGTATTTTTTCAGTGTTTTCGGGGTTGTTTAACCCCCTGGATCCCATCGGAAGGGGATGCCACTCATACACTATGTAGAATATGGTGTTCTAAAATAAATTTATAAGTTTAAATGATTTCCTATGCGCTGTTTCCGTGATGTGAATTTTTTTAGTGTTTTCGGGGTTGTTTAACCCCCTAGATCCCATCGGAAGGGGATGTCACTTATACACTATGTAGAATATGGTATTCTAAAATAATTATCTAAGTTTAAATGATTTCCTATGCGCGGTTTCCGTGATATGTATTTTTTCTGTGTTTTCGGGGTTGTTTAACCCCCTGGATCCCATCGGAAGGGGATGCCACTCATACACTATGTAGAATATGGTGTTCTAAAATAAATATCTAAGTTTAAATGATTTCCTATGCGCGGTTTCCGTGATATGTATTTTTTCAGTGTTTTCGGGGTTGTTTAACACCCTGGATCCCATCGGAAGGGGATGTCTCTTATACACTATGTAGAATATGAGGTTCTAAAATAAATATCTAAGTTTAAAATGATTTCCTATGCGCGGTTTCCGTGATATGTATTTTTTCAGTGTTTTCGGGGTTGTTTAACCCCCTGGATCCCATCGGAAGGGGATGCCACTCATACACTATGTAGAATATGGTGTTCTAAAATAAATTTATAAGTTTAAATGATTTCCTATGCGCTGCTTCCGTGATGTGAATTTTTTCATTGTTTTCGGGGTTGTTTAACCCCCTAGATCCCATCGGAAGGGGATGTCACTTATACACTATGTAGAATATGGTATTCTAAAATAATTATCTAAGTTTAAATGATTTCCTATGCGCGGTTTCCGTGATATGTATTTTTTCAGTGTTTTCGGGGTTGTTTAAGCCCCTGGATCCCATCGGAAGGGGATGTCACTTATACACTATGTAGAATATGGTGTTCTAAAATAAATATCTAAGTTTAAATGATTTCCTATGCGCGGTTTCCGTGATATGTATTTTTTCTGTGTTTTCGGGGTTGTTTAACCCCCTGGATCCCATCGGAAGGGGATACCACTCATACACTATGTAGAATATGGTGTTCTAAAATAAATATCTAAGTTTAAATGATTTCCTATGCGCGGTTTCCGTGATATGTATTTTTTCAGTGTTTTCGGGGTTGTTTAACCCCCTGGATCCCATCGGAAGGGGATGTCACTTATACACTATGTAGAATATGATGTTCTAAAATAAATATCTAAGTTTAAATGATTTCCTATGCGCGGTTTCCGTGATATGTATTTTTTCAGTGTTTTCGGGGTTGTTTAACCCCCTGGATCCCATCGGAAGGGGATGCCACTCATACACTATGTAGAATATGGTGTTCTAAAATAAATTTATAAGTTTAAATGATTTCCTATGCGCTGCTTCCGTGATGTGAATTTTTTCAGTGTTTTCGGGGTTGTTTAACCCCCTGGATCCCATCGGAAGGGGATGTCACTTATACACTATGTAGAATATGGTGTTCTAAAATAATTATCTAAGTTTAAATGATTTCCTATGCGCGGTTTCCGTGATATGTATTTTTTCTGTGTTTTCGGGGTTGTTTAACCCCCTGGATCCCATCGGAAGGGGATGCCACTCATACACTATGTAGAATATGATGTTCTAAAATAAATATCTAAGTTTAAATGATTTCCTATGCGCGGTTTCCGTGATATGTATTTTTTCATTGTTTTCGGGGTTGTTTAACCCCCTGGATCCCATCGGAAGGGGATGTCACTTATACACTATGTAGAATATGATGTTCTAAAATAAATATCTAAGTTTAAATGATTTCCTATGCGCGGTTTCCGTGATATGTATTTTTTCAGTGTTTTCGGGGTTGTTTAACCCCCTGGATCCCATCGGAAGGGGATGCCACTCATACACTATGTAGAATATGGTGTTCTAAAATAAATTTATAAGTTTAAATGATTTCCTATGCGCTGCTTCCGTGATGTGAATTTTTTCATTGTTTTCGGGGTTGTTTAACCCCTAGATCCCATCGGAAGGGGATGTCACTTATACACTATGTAGAATATGGTATTCTAAAATAATTATCTAAGTTTAAATGATTTCCTATGCGCGGTTTCCGTGATATGTATTTTTTCTGTGTTTTCGGGGTTGTTTAACCCCCTGGATCCCATCGGAAGGGGATGCCACTCATACACTATGTAGAATATGGTGTTCTAAAATAAATATCTAAGTTTAAATGATTTCCTATGCGCGGTTTCCGTGATATGTATTTTTTCAGTGTTTTCGGGGTTGTTTAACCCCCTGGATCCCATCGGAAGGGGATGTCACTTATACACTATGTAGAATATGATGTTCTAAAATAAATATCTAAGTTTAAATGATTTCCTATGCGCGGTTTCCGTGATATGTATTTTTTCTGTGTTTTCGGGGTTGTTTAACCCCCTGGATCCCATCGGAAGGGGATGTCACTTATACACTATGTAGAATATGATGTTCTAAAATAAATATCTAAGTTTAAATGATTTCCTATGCGCGGTTTCCGTGATATGTATTTTTTCTGTGTTTTCGGGGTTGTTTAACCCCCTGGATCCCATCGGAAGGGGATGCCACTCATACACTATGTAGAATATGTTGTTCTAAAATAAATTTATAGGTTTAAATGATTTCCTATGCGCGGTTTCCGTGATATAATTTTTTTCAGTGTTTTCGGGGTTGTTTTACCCCCTGGATCCATTTGGAAGGGGATGCCACTCATAGACTATGTAGAATATGGTGTTCTAAAATAAATGTGTAAGTTTGAATAATTTCGTATGCGCGATTTCCGCGATATGAATTTTTACAATATTTTCGGGGTTGTTTTGCTCCCTGGGTCCCATCGGAAGGGGATGTCACTTATAATCTTCGTAACAAATACGACGTTGAAATAAATGTGATGATTCTAATTATTAGCGTTGCAGGCGCGTTTAATATTAATACATACGTTGTATGTAACGCACGCCTATGTCCATTCGTGTAACTTCGGAAAAATTGGCTGCTATCTTTGGCTGCTGCTTTCACACCGGTTCTTTCATCAGCTTTTTCATATACGTCTGCACATTACTATGGAAATCTGCCTAGAGATCTGCGGTCATTCTCTTATCATATTTTTAAATCAAAGCTGAAGTTGTCGCTCCTTGGTGGCCAAATTCGTATTGATTCTTGATGTTCATGTTGTATTTCGAATATATAACCTACTTATATTATATTTATTCACTTTTTCTGTGCCTATGACATTATTTTCTTTGCTGAGAAAGAAATATATCTATATTGTATAGTTTTGTATTGCCAAATTGGTTCTGGTTGGCATTAAAAACAGCGCAAGCTGACAGCCCGCCAAATTAAATAAAGACGTTTATTATTA
Source organism: Rhyzopertha dominica (assembly GCA_025024175.1). NCBI lineage: Eukaryota > Metazoa > Arthropoda > Insecta > Coleoptera > Bostrichidae > Rhyzopertha > Rhyzopertha dominica. Next base: position 7,888,854 of record QCXZ01000043.1, on the reverse strand, counting down.
TTATTATTATTATTATTTAATTGCTATATATTCGCTATTTTTATTTGTTAATGTTTTTTTCCTTTTTGGGAGAATCAAGTTTTTGTTTCTAGTTTTACTTTTTGATGTTATATAATTAATTTTTAATTCATTGTAATGATGAAGAATAGATTCTATGACAAAAGATTTTTTTATGTTTAATGGTGGGAGAATATTTTTATTTTTTAGTAAGACAATTTTTAGCACTCTGTTTTGCAACTTGACTAATGAATTAATTGTATTGGTGTATGCTCCTCCCCAGGCTACAATACCGTAATTCACTACACTGTGAAATAAAGCATGGTAGAMCATTAATAGTTGTTTAGTGTCCATTATCTTMTTTAACTTGTTAAATATATAGAGCAAATATCTTGTCTTCGTTTTAATGTATTGCACGTMATGATCCCATTTCATTTGCCCATCAGTTATTATCCCTAGGTACTTGGTGTTATATACTCGTTTTACAGCCTGGTCGTTGATGTAAATATTTAAATCATCAGGAACACTGTCCTGATATGCACCAAAAGCCATGAAGACTGTTTTATCGACATTCAAGGACAGCTTATTAACTGCTAACCAGTTATTAATTGTTAGAAGATGATTATTCATGTCGAAATCCACCTGTTTCCATGATTGAGCTGTACTTATTACAACTGTATCATCGGCATACGATATAAGGWTGTGTTGCGGGAGAATTTTTAATAAATCGTTAATGTTAGTGAATAATTAAAGGTAGTCTGCAAACAATAATTTATAACAATTTAATGAGTCTGGTAGGTCGTTGAGGAACACCAGAGTTTGGCCAAAATGGGTTAGAGACAAACTTAGCATAGCAAACCCTATTTTCTCTCCCAGTAAGATATGATTTAATCAGATGAATAAGTAAGTAAGCTAATTGAATGTAATGATCAATTCGATCAAACGCATTTCGAAAATTAGTAAATATGACGTCAACTTGACCTTGAGAGTCAAGTACTTCAGAAACAAATTGTCTGAAGCAGGCCAAGTTGGTCACAGTGGATCTCTTGGGCATATGGCCTTACTGAAATGGTGATATAAAATTATTAATACATTTGATGATGTTCTTATCCATTAAAGATTCGAAGACTTTGGCAAAGTTACAGATGAGTGAGATTGGCCGATAGTTTTCAATATTATTGATGTTACCTTTTTTAATATAGGACATAGGTAGGTTGACTTCCAGAGCTCTGGAAATTTTGATGTTTGAAGTGTGCTTTTCAGCACATTCGTCCTAAAAATATCGACACTACCAGTTACAAGACTGCAAATAAAAAAGAAGACATCATATTTCGTATTTAGATTTTGCTTTTACTATAAACATCTTTTTTACCCACTGAAACCAGGAAGCCCAAAACGAAGAACGCAAAGCCTCAGTTTATTTATCCTTGTCGGAAACTACCTATCACGAAAGGGTGAACCCCGGGCTCAGAACATCCGTGTGCAAATAAACGGAGAAATACAGGGCCCGGGACCTGTACGTGCCTTAATTTTGTTCTCGGCGAAATTTACATAAAGATTAATTTTCTATTAGACGCGCAAATCTCTCCGATGCGCAACCAATTTATTGCGGGTCACTACGGAGACGAGCTACACCGCTCTGTGTAGATTACTTCCTGGCGAAGAAATTGCGTTTTCCTTTGGAAAGGCGAAAGGCGATTGGTAGAATTAAATCCGCGTGGAAGTTGGTTGTCTGCGGTCGTTTAACAATTTTGTTATGTTCGTTAGAGTTTCGAGTTTTGCAGGTCGTAATTATTTGCGTTGCATCCCCAGTTCGTATTTTGTAATTGATTGCATAATTGCTGCATCGTATCTGCAAACAGAAATTTTGGCGAGACGTTTCAACTATTCTTTTAAAATTTTATTTTATTTGAGAAAGGCGTCACAGAAATAACGGCAGATACGTGGGTTAATGCATCTTCAACAGAACAGAATAGTAGATTGTTCTACAAACAAAAATACTACTTTTCTTACGCGTAAAACACGTTAATTTTAAAAATAAATTGTTTTTTCTATTCTCAAACTACTCTGTGTCAAGTTTGTGTAGACTTGTGGACATAGAAACAAAAATTACAATAGTAAATAAATAATTTGTGATGATGCTTTCCTGCAAACTGCAAAATGAATCAATCAAGTGAAATTAAAGACGAAATTTTCGAATTAGTATCAGAAGCAGAGTCAAGTTTGCTACCTACCAAGTTTAAAGCAAAGTACGAGAAAGTTCACCAACAGTTTTCTCTAGAGAAATGAAAAAAATGTGCATGGAGCAAATGAAAACATTCTCTTTGCGTACTTTTGTAAAAAGGCTTGTTTTTTTTATGAAAAATATTACGAGAACTAATATTAAATATTCTTACAGGTGAAAATTCTTAAAGCTTCAAATATCTGGTCTGTGTATTCAATGCTACGAAACGCTATACAGATATACGTGGACATTTCTGCTTATACAAAATTGCTGAAAAGAAAGAAATTTTAGAAAGAATTTTTACTAATTCAATTGAGCAGCAATCTTTGATCATCTATGCACCGTCAACATCGACAGTATCCGAAACATTAAGTAGAGAAATGAACTCCAATTTATCAGTTTCTGAGTCACATTACACATTTTCTAGTATAGTGTTTAATAATTTAAGCAAAGCGGTGCTAGGAATAAAAGRCCCACTACTTTGTGTTAAACAATATTGTCCATTTCTATATAATTTATATATTTATAATTCATTCATTCAAATTATCGATACAAACAGATATCACGCATTGTCTTTCGCAACAGAAAAATACAGAAAAAGACCCCTCCTACCACAAAGTTCAAAACCTTCTTTTTCCGTGAGGATAAACATCAAATCCTATCCTAGCCATCTGCTTTAAGAAGCACGTCGATAGCCAACGTTCTGATTCAGTTTCAACCATATAACAAACATAATCTAATAAAGAGTCTCAATCAATATGATGTAGATATAGCACTTATACCAAAAACATGATTTAAATCCAATTTTTACATATTTTTTTCTGGTTGTTCTTTATTTTGGAAAAACAGAGACGATGATGCAGCGGGCGTGGCAATATTTGCTAAAAATATTATTAATTTCAACGAAATCCAAATAAATAACGCCAAACTAGAAATACAAGCGTGCAAAAATAAATAATAATTGATAATAAGTACATCACAATGATGTCAGTATACTATCCTCCTAATGTGAGTACTAAACCAAATTAAGTTAAGTTATTTGATAACTCCGATAAGGGTTCGTATAAAACCAACTATCGTATGCCACGCTCTCAATAACTGTAATATGATAATTATAAATGATAGCTCTCCTACCAGGCTAACAAGAAATTGTAGAAAACTAATTGGACCATAAGTAACAAATTAGATGGCAATGCCATCTCCCAGCATTACACTGACATGATGACAATGCCATCTAGCTGCCTTTAGGAAGTAGATCCCATTATGGCAGCTAGGTGGCTTTTTCCTCATGTCAGTGTAATGCTGACAGATGGCATTGCCATCTAATTTCATACTTACATCATACCAAGCCCTTGGTATAGAGGTAAAACCAGTTCTATGCCGTGCTGTCTGCAACAAACCTAAACTGCATTGATGAGCTATAATGATAGCGATATAGTTCTATCTGCAGCACAACATAGGCACGCATTCTAATTGGACCATATTTTTTCTTTCCTAGAATGCATGGTGAGATTTAATTAGGTTTTCTAAGAAATAAGAAATTCTAGATGTGACTCATTGGTAGAGTCTTCTAATCCTGTTTACCGTCGCCCTAGTAGGAGATTAGAGTTAAATTGAAACATATGTTGCTGGCTAATCAATCTTTATAGCACAGAGTCAAAAAAACAAAAAAAATAGAGTTAAAAGTTTAATAAAGTTTTGCTTAAGCTGCGTTGTTTGTACATTTCCCAAGATAAAAGCGACGATCACTTGTTAAAAAGCAAGTTGTTTACAAATCTGTTCTACCCAACCCTTCCCGCACTCCTCCGACATCTTTGCGCCCCAACTTCCACCCTCTCTGCTATAAAAGTGGCGCTAACTCACTAAACTACAACAACAGGAGCAATTTGTCCAACTTTTCAGGCGTAAGGGTCTGTCATTGTAGCAAGTTGGCTTTGCTGGCATGGCCGCAACAGATGTATGAATATTTATGCAATCGTTACACTTGATTGCAAATTTAAAATGCAAAGCAGTCAATTTGCATTGGTTTAAACTTGCTGGCGCGCTTGGTTCTCCACGAATAGACTGCAAAGCTGTTATACAAATAGATCTGGGGTTAGTTAAGTCTTGCAGCAATGCTGAAATACACGAGTATTTTACAAAGTTTGGCAAACAGTGACACTATTTTTCGGTTAACCGAAATTTTGGTAATTTTAGGACGCCCTGATGTTTAGAATAGCTTTGAACAATATCTGTGAGGATGGGCCGTACTCAACTTTAACACGAATATAAATTATCTATTTGAACAGATCTACTCCCAACCTACCTTTAATTATATTCTAGTGGTGATGATAACAGCTAATCTTTTTAAGAAACTAAAATCTAATTTTAAATTACCCTTTTACCCTAAAATTAACACGTAACATATGTTATATTCCTTCCAACCTACGAGAGCCACAATAGCCTATAATGAAAGCAACGTATAAATGGTAATCCGTGTCATGGAAACTCAACAAGTTTAAGAAATAACTTTTCTTTCTTTTTTTCTTAACCACAGTGGCTTTCATGATAGTCTGATGCGCAACTTCTTGTCTAATCGACGTCAGTGCGTGGTTTTGGGGGAGGAGACGTCATATTGGGACGATATTTCTTTTGGTGTTCCGCAAGGATCCATAATCGGTCCGTTGTTGTTTATTATTTATTCTTCAAGAATTTGTTGTAGCTTACAGAACTGTCAGTGCCATCAGTATGCTGATGATACCCAGGTTTATCTATTCTTTCCCCTGCTGAGGCGGATATCGCCAGTGCCCAGCTCACTAGCGATCTCGGTCGTCTTTCATCTCTGTCTGCGAGGCACAGCTTGACAATTAACCCAACTAAATCCAATCTAATTTTATTTGGAAAGCCAAAATATATTCCTAGCGTGCGATAAAAGCTAGATGTCAAGTTGGATGGAACTATTTTATGTTATCAAAAAGTGGTTAGAAATTTAGGACTTTATATGGACGAAAATCGTAGGTTTAGAGAGCATATCAGTAAATGCATTAGTAAAGCTTTTGGGAACTTGAAAATACTGTATTCGAATCGTCACATGTTAGACGCTAGGTTGAGGTTATTGTTGTGTGATGCACTGGTGCTTTCTTATTTTAATTTTTGTAATTCTGTTTACGGTCAGTGTCTGGATCAAGTATTCTGCAAAAAAATACAGCGCGTGCGGAACTCGTGCCTTAGATTTGTGTATAGCATTCGGCGAAATTCTAGAATTACGTATAAACTGAGGGAAGCTCGTTGTTTGAACATGGAACGTCGTCGTTACTTTCATTCAGTAGTCTTATATCATAATATAGTTTTATACAGAATGCCTAAGTACCTATACAAATTAATAACTTTTAGAACGGATGTGCATCATGTTAACATCAGGAGGAAGAGTATTATTACCGTCCCTCAGCACAAAAGCGCTTTTTTTCAACAAAGCTTCTATTACAACATTCCCAAATTTTATAACAATTTAGAAACGCGTTTCAAATTTATGTCCTAGACGTTGAAGAAAGAAGGGAAGCATCATCAGTCTCGCAAAGGACAAGGCTAGGTAGAATGAAATAGTGCATCAAATAGACTGAATTCGTCTTCCAGTGCACGATCTTTCCGTTTCTATCATAATCTTTATTCTGTTGTAGACGAACAGAACCCTTTACCCAGTTGTTCCCTCGCTTCAACCACCGCCGCACGTCTCCACCAAATGTATGTAGATTTCCAAATTAAAGCGCGCGTTTCCGCTAAATTTCCAACCCGCCGCGGCACGACTACAGAGAACTTTTATTCCCGCCGGGATCAAAGGTGCCCGTGCGTCCTTTTTGCGGTCATATAACTTCCAATTCGAGAGCTCTTTGTACCGACATATTCCGCGAACGAATTAAATTTAAAATGGAAATGAGGCTGTCTGTTTCTGTCTTCACTTGCGCGCTGTATTGTTTTACGACCGTCACCACTGGTTGTAACTTAAAGGGGTTGATGTTGGATCGGCCATACATTGTAGACTGGAATGATGTCTGATGATTAACTGGTATAATGTTAATTCGAAGTATTGAAGTTGAAATGGAATAATTTAAATAAAAACACAAACATGCAGAGTCCAAGTCTTGATAAAATAGGAGCTTCATTCAATCACTATTACTATCAGTATTAGTGTCACTACCATTTCCTAAATCTATAATTAGATTTTTAACGGTATTCTTCCGATTCTTTATTGCATGCTGTATAGATTTTTTCCAAGCGTCTGCAGTTATTAAATCGAATGTCTCTCAAAAAATTGTAATTGTTTCATTGTTAAATTTCCCCCCAGTATTTCTTCTCCTTAGTTTCTCTCCTCAGAGTTTCCATGAAAACTGATTAGGTTTTCGCATCTACCCCTTCTTGTGTACCTACATATATTTGAAACAAGTTATAAAACCGGGAATAGTGCAAGAATTCATAGATTCTTTCCTACAACTATACAAAGTATATTTCTTTGTTAAATTGAAGAAGAAATAGAAGGTACCTATATATACGATAACTTCACATTCACATTTATAGCTTTGCTTTGCTGATAGTTAACCCTGTTCACTGGTACCACAAAATAGGTTAGAAAACTAGGAATACCATACCTTTGTTTAACTATTCAGTACTAAATACGAAACTTTACCTAATACGCTATATTAGTGCTGACGTAATGACGGCCATTTTTCTGCGGTACGTCAAAGTCCTGGATCCTGACAAACCGAGTTGTCATAACGTGTGTTAGCACCTTCTTCTTTTAAAAATACACCTCTTCATCAATAACATCCTTTATTTCAAGTTTTCAAAGACTTTTACAACCACCAAACAACTTTTGACATATTCATCACTTTTTTCACACCTGTAACTGTTCTTGCCCGTGCCTACTAAATTTTTCCCTATCAATGGTGTTTACACTCGTCCATCCTGACATAGTATGCGTCCTCGCACCACTAACGAATTTGATTACATCAATCGGTTTCAACTAAACATTCATTATTAACAGCAAATAAAACATGTCACCTTTGTTACATCAACATAATGAACTCTTGCAAAAGAAATAATATTAACCCATTTTTAATCTAACTGATTGCCTCAGTGTCACTCAGCAACAGTGGTAATCTCTCAACCTTGTCGGAAATTGCCTTTTTCTCACCGGCCTTCCTGCATCGTGCTCTTCATCCTCTTCTGCCACTTGTCGTTTCTCTTTGCCCTCCTCTAACTTCCTTTCCTCTGGGTTGTCTGTCATTCCTGCTCCCATTATTTCTTTAAGGTCTTCCTGTATTTCTCCTTCTTCTGAATCATCATCTTCGCTTTTGTTTGGATTATAGTAGCCCTTCAGCTGAGATACATGAGCTGTAGTTGTGATTTTTCTTTGTCCTTCACCGCAATAAATTTTTTCTAGCAGATATGTATCTGACGGTAAGACCTTTATTACCGTAAATGGACCTTTATATTTTTTTTGTAATTTTGTTGAATGTCCGGTCGCAACTGCTGCTGCTTTAACAACTACCACTTCACCCACATCATAATGAACTCCAACATATCTCTTTTTATCGTATTGTTTCTTATATCTATTCTGTTCTCTTTGAATCACTGCTTTGGCTTCGTCTTGTATTTCTTCTGGCGGTCGCCATGTTGCTCCAGAGGTTAATCCTTCCAACTTAGCATTTTCTTGACTTGCGTTATACCCATGCAGCATCTGAAATGGTGTTTTCCTTGTAGTCTTATTCTTAGATGTATTCATATCGAACTGTATTTTCTTCAGGCATTTGTCCCAGCATCTTTCATCTTCAACTGTGGTTTGTATCATAGGAATGATAGTCCGATTCACCCTTTCCACCATTCCATTTCCCTGCGGATGCCTAGGTGAGTTTAAAGTGTGGTGTATTCCTCTTGTTAAACAAAACTCTTGAAAACTCTTGGATGTAAAACAAGTTCCTCTGTCCGTCACAATTACTCTTGGAACTCCATATTTCATCACCAAATTTTCCATTCCTTTCACTACTGCTATTCCTGTTGTACTTTTTAACGGATATAACTCAACATAACGAGTAAATGAATCAATGCACACCATAATGTGCTCATAGCCTCGACTGCTCTTAACGAATGGTCCCACATTGTCGACATGAATTCGTTCAAAAGGTCGTTGTGGTAGTGGTATTGGATGCAATAATCCTGGCCTTTTCCCTCCAGGTACTTTATTAGCTAGACATTCCATACATCCCACAATATGTCTACGTACATATCGTTTCATGCCGCTGAACCAGTACCGCTCTAATATACGCGAAATTGTTCTGTCAACCGAAAAATGACCGGCAAGATCATGATTCTTAACTACTATGCTTTTACGCATGCTCTTTGGTATCACAAACAATCTACGGTCTTCACCGTCTATGTTCTTATTCTTAAGCAGTCTACCACCGTCGTATTCATGTTCGCGTATTACCTGCTTTTCTTCTTTTGTTCGTGTACTTGCTGGTTTTTGGAAAATTTTTATCAGTCGAGTTAATTCCAAGTCACTTCGCTGAATCATCGCCATTTGTTCGTTTTCTGTAAAGGTCATCAATACTGTAAGCCGTTTATCATTCACATAATCTTCAGTATCTCCACTTAATTCCACGGGTGCTCTACTCAAAGCATCTATATGTGTCATCCGTTCTGCTTTTCGATGTTCAATGGAGTAATCATATTCCTGTAAGGTCGCAAACCATCGTGCTATCTGCGGATGTACACTTTTCTTACTGTTCATGTACATTATCGCCTTACAGTCCGTAACAATTTTAAATTTTATTCCAATTAACAGTCCACGTAGTCTTTCCACGCACCAAACTATCGCTAGTAGTTCTAAGCGCGTTGAATGGTATTTACTTTCCGCCTCTGTTGTCTTCTTTGATACGCAATAAACTAATCTCAATCCATTGTCCTCATCTCTTTGTAAAAGCATTCCCGCCAACCCAATTGAACTTGCATCAGTATGTAGCTCGGTTGGAGCCTTCGCATCATACAATTTTAATACAGGAGCTTTTGTCAATATTTCCTTCAGTCTATCAAATGCTCTAATTGCATCCTTATTTAGTTCAAACTCACAATCTCTTCGGGTTAGATCACTTAATGGTTTTGCTATTTGCGCATAGTTTTGTACAAATCTTCTGAAGAAGCCTGTTAATCCTAAAAATCGTTTTATTTCATGCACATTCTTCGGTAATGGAAACTCTCCTACGGCAATTATTTTCTTTTTCCCTGGCCTGAGTCCTTCTTCTGTCACTTCGTATCCTAAATATTCCACCTTATCCTTTCCAAATTCACATTTTCTTAGGTTCAATGTCAAATTCGCTTTTTTGAAACATTCTAAAATTAATCGTATTCTTTCCATAAGTTGACTCCAGTTCTTCGCCGGTATGATAACATCATCTAGGTAACAACAACAAATTTCATTTCTTAGTGGACCCAAAACCAAATTCATCATTCTGACGAACTCGTATGGTGCATTTGTAAGTCCAAAAACCATCCTAGTAAATTCTCCGGTTGTGTCAGGAGTGATAAACGCTGTTTTTGGTTGTGCTTTTTTGGTCAACGGAACCTGCATATATCCATTTGCCAAATCTAATGTTGCAAATATTTTTCCGCCTACTAAATACTGGAACTGTTCGTCTATCCCAGGTACTGGATAATTCATCTTAACTGTCTGTTGATTCAGTTTGCGATAATCTACAACCAATCGTGGTTCTCCATTTTTCCGTTTTACCAACAACACTGGCGATGCATAAGGACTATTTGTTTCCTTAACTATTCCGCAACTTTTTAATTCATTAACCAATTTTGCTATTGTTTTTCTGTCCTCCTCTGTAGTTTTGTATGGTCGACATCTAACTGGTATATCATTATCCACAATTTCCATCTTTACAACATTTGTCCTTCCTAGTTCTTCTATTTTTAACGCAAAGCATTCCCTATATTCATTTAACATTGACACCAGCTCATTTCGTTCCATTTTTCCTACCTTCTCGTCAAAATTAACCATTTCCTCTTTTATTGTTTCCCGATTCTTCTCATAAAAACTTAGCTGCTTATCATCTTCAGGTTTTGGCAACTCTGTCTCTTTGCGAACAGTCATTAACTCATCACTGATATTGTATACCCTCATAACAACATTCTGTCTCCCATCCGTGAAATTTAAATTCTCTGCTGATTTTTCATAAATTGTAGAATCCTTTACTGCTCTATATCGCCCCGCTATTGTTAATTCTTCAACATCTATATTGCAAAAAGGATAGTCCTCCGCATAACCAAACATAAATTTGTTCTCTTTTCGTATATAAGCAATATGTTTCAATTCTGTGTATGTTCGCCCTATTAATAAATCTATCTCTTGTGCATCATCCGGTACAACAAGCACCTGAACATTATCTGCAATGACACCATTTATTGCAACGCTTGTGTTTACATATCCAATCGAAAACACTGCCGCTATGGTTTTTCCACCATATCCGTAAAGAGGTTGTTGTTCTCGTTGTATTTTTAAATTTAACTCCGAAACAGCCTTTTCGCGTATCGTACATACTGCGCTTCCCGTGTCAACAAATCCTTTCAAAACATAACGCCCATTTATTACAACATCATGTACAAATTTGGTCCCGGTATCATTGTCGATTTCCAAAGTCTTAACGTTTTGTCTGTTTGCGGAACCTCTATTTTTTTCCTGAACCTCCCTTTGAGGACAATATGTCGCAATGTGCCCTGCTTTTTTACAAATGTAGCATACTGCTTCTGCGTATTTACATGCGATTGATTTATGGCCGACCTGCCCGCATCTATAACACTTAACTTCTTTGATGTCACCCGCCACCGATTTTCTTGCATATTCGTTATGCTGGTATCTATCGTCCCTCCATCTCTTGTTGCATGGTCGTTCCTGTTCTTCCCTTAATTTTGTCGCGTTGGTAATTTGATGACGAAATGAAAATTCATTTCCTTTCTCCTTATTGTATCCTTTGTATCTTTCAACTGCATCCTTCTCCTTTACTCTGCTTACCGCCATTAAATCATGTAACAACATATCATAATCGTTATGATAAACAGTAACTAAATTTGCAGCCAAATCGCGCATGTATAGTCCTGTCAAGATTTCTTCTTTCGCATCGGCAAACGACAAATTCAGCCTCTGACATAATGCCACTTTTTCATAATAATAGGATAACAGAGATTCTTCCTTGCTTTGCTTCCGCTTTTTCATTTTTTCCCATCTATCTGAAAGTCTATCTACCGAGCCGTAACTGTTCTTTAGTTCCCTTTTAAAATCTTCCCAATTGTTTATTTTTCCACGTTTTGTTGAATACCAGTAAACAGCAGCCCCTTGTAGATGTGCTCGCGCTGTTTCCAAAATATACGCCTCCGGCCATCTATTCAATCTCGAACTTGTCTCGATATTTTCTATCCAAGATTCTGCCCGATCAGCGTCCTTGTCACCATCAAAGTATTTAATTACACCCGATAAGTCTGGCATTATATGAAATGACTCGTTTTGCGGTGAATTTACATCTCCAGCAGACGAAGTAGTCATTAACCGTCCAAAAATGTCTGTTAACATTGCATCCCTTCGTTTATTTTCTTCCAACATTAATTGGAACATACGTTGCATGCAAAAATTATTGTCGCTAAAGTGTCTACCTTGCTCAGCATAACCGTTCGGTTCACTTCCTTCCATTCTTTCGTCACCTCCACGATTTTCTTCACCTCTTTCGGAAGGTTGTCGTCTCCCTGCCACGTCACCAATTTCTTCAGCGCTGAAACCTCGGAAATCGTTCTCTACTTCATCACCTCCTACTGACATCTTTTCGAATCTTCTTGGCATTCACAATATCCCACTTCTGAGAAAATGTTAGCACCTTCTTCTTTTAAAAATACACCTCTTCATCAATAACATCCTTTATTTCAAGTTTTCAAAGACTTTTACAACCACCAAACAACTTTTGACATATTCATCACTTTTTTCACACCTGTAACTGTTCTTGCCCGTGCCTACTAAATTTTTCCCTATCAATGGTGTTTACACGTGCGTAACGGACCTCAGTGTTAGGTGCAATTTTGTGACTTTAAAAGAATATTTAGAAGTGTTACTGTTCTTATTTGAGTAGCTTACACTCCTTCGCTTTGCTTCACAAATGTTACAAACCGAAATTACATTTAGTTTAGATCCTGGATCAAAACACCAAGTTGTCATAACGTGCATAAGGGAGTTCAGTGTTTGGTGCAATTTTTTATGTTAAAAGAATATGTGCGAGTGTAGAGCATTACAATTTGCATGCTGGTAACGTGCTAGGTCCCCGGATGTTCTTGTTATAATGAGAGAGAAACGCATAAACTTTAAGCACTTATTTTAGATTGTCTTTCAACAATAGACTGCAACTTAACGTAATTTCGGTTTGTAATACTTAATGAATAATACAAAGGTATGTAAACCACTCAAACATACACAGCAACACTTCAAAATATTGTATTATACTATAATTTTGCTCTGAACATTGAGTGTTACTGTGTATTTTTAGTATTTTTAGTTCCTTCGTACAATTTAGTATTATAAACCAAAATGAGATTTAGTTGCAATCTATTGTTTAAAAACAACCTAATAGAAGTACTGTAAATATTTCACGTCTCTGTCTCATTATAACGGGAACATCCAGGGACCCAACCAATTACCATTTTCCGGTAGAACTTGTAAAATGTAATGCTCCACACACGTACTCTTAGTGTATATCCAGCTTTTCAACAATACATTGTATCTAAATGTAATTTCGGTTTGTAATACTTGCTAAGTAAAGTGAAGTAGTGTAAGCTACTCAAACATACACAGTAACACTTTAAAATACTCTTTAAAACAAAAAAATTACACCAAACGCTGAACTCCCTTACGCACATTATGACAACTAAGTAGGTTGGTTTGGATCCGGGATCTTGACGCATCGCAGCAAAATGGCCGACATCTACGTCACACTAATATAGCGTACTCCGTAATTTCATCCAAATTACTCTTTATTTTCGAATTAGAATATTAATTTGAAACCAACGACTTGCAGTCATAGTTATCGTGAAAGCAAACATCATATTTTCTAAACAAGTTAAAATAATTCTTAAATCTATAATATCTGTAGATAGCTTAACGTCTGCAAAATGCCTAAATAAAAAACGATTAGCTAGTAGGGGTGTGAAGAAAAACATCCATAGAAATAGAAAAATTAATAACCAAATTTCTTGATGTAATTAAGTCTTTATTGAAAATTTTATTTCAAGCTAAATTAAAATAAATATACTTTTATATGACCAAATATGTGAATGATTTAAAATATTATGATTTGGTAAAGAACAACATTTAAGAAGCTCGCATTTTTAAAAGCAAGCTTCAATACGAGGGTGAATGCTTTCAGCGTGCATAATATATGATAATATTTTCTCGGAAAGATTGCAATAGTTTACAGGCCTAAAATGTCAAAGCTGAATTGATAGATTTATTATAAAAGCACCTGATAAGGACCACCTACTAATGATGACAATAATTTAAAGGTTGTGGCTATAATGGCTATTGCTGGTACTTGTCAACGACAAGATATCCAAAAATTGGGCGCCAAAACAAAAAATACTTCGACTTCTTACAATTCTAATGATTTTGCGAAGATGTGTAGCTCTTTATTCTAAGGATATAGAACATAAACGACTGTTCATATTTTATAAAAAAATAAATGTACAATTCATACATCATGTATACATACGGTGGGAAAAATCCTGCAAAAATAACCCAGTACTTTAGACCTCAAGATAATACTTTATATACCGGTCATTATTTTAGATTATGCTTTGCTTCTTGCACGTTCTGTAGCTAATCTAAACATCATTAGGCGTCATGGAGGTTGCCGAAGGTTACCTTGACCATTCGCCAAAAAACCAAGAAGCGGATTTCAGAATAAAAAGTTTTAGCAACTTCATAAAAATACCTATTTTAATATTTGTTAAGTACCTATGCATATAAATAAATAAAGTTAAATAAAGTTATAGACCGCCTAGCCCGCAGAGTTCCGCGTAGATGGCACTGAGGGCACTGCCCTCCTATTCTCCTTTAAACCTACGCATATGTTTCGCCCCCTTGCACCATCCTAGAAATTTTTGTCGTTTTCAATTGATTTTTGAACGTATTTTTCAGCGACTATAAAGCTCTAACAGAAGCCATGCCTTTTTTATACCTTAATATCAGTTGTCAGTTCCTGTATTGGCAATACTGCTACTCAGTGGCGTAGCCAGGGGTGGGGGGGCAGAGGGGCAATTGCCCTCCCCCCAAGAACTAAATTAATTTGATAATAGAATAGCAGCTTTTTACATTTAACAGTACAAATTTGTTGCAAACTATTGGTTTGTTGTATAATAAACATTTTAGTAGATTAAACATTAAAATTTAAGTCAAACCTCTTCTGTTTTTTCTTGTTTGTACTTAACACCTTTCTTGTGTACGGAGCTTTGCCCCCCGCCCCCCAAGACACTTTTCTGGCTACGCCACTGCTGCTACTGATATTCTGCTGAAATAGTGGTTTGTGTTCTTATTAGAATGTACTCCTTCGCTAGTCAGCAATTTAGACTGACTTAAATGATAATATACAGATAGCTGTTTTGAAAAAACTAGGAACTCAACCCTGATTTGAGTAGTGAATTACAGTAGTCGTTTGGATATTCTGGACTGGGTTTCGCCTACTATTACGTAGTCATTTTATTGTCATCCTGTTAATAGCCAATAAACAATAACAGACCAAATTACATCCTTATCTGTAGAAACGATAAAAATTCGCTCAATCCACCCCATTCTCATACAAATTCACCCCCACTCCGCTAAAGAACTAACGACGTCCATCAGCCGGAACCCACAGCAAGAATTATATACGGCCTTCCCTTATTTGTCTTGCACATTAGGGCCCTCCGATGTTTTTGTTGCCGTAAGCGTAGCCATTGTGTTTATTCTGCGTCCGACGAGAGAATGGCGAATTAAATTTCCCCTATGTAATGAATATTCAGGACGTGGAGTTTTTAGATTTCGGACCGATGGAATGTAAACACTGCGGTATAATGAGCGCTGCGCGGTTGCCACATTTTAGCCGCAACCCATATTAGAAATGTTTGAATTTCGCGGTTTCAAGCTTGACGTCACACTGGGAGCATCTTGCAGTTGAACACTAGCATCTCCAAAAGATGAGTTGTAGTCGTTTTTAAATAAACTGAAGAAGCATTTTATAACCACGTTATAACCAGGTTTGGGGAATACTATAAGCAAAAGAAACCACTAGCGTTCCTTTTTGAGTAAGAATACTGACGATTTTCTTAATTCCTTTGAAGCAACGCTGGTCGAAAATGAATTATTTTTTCAGCTCTACCTCTACAAAATTTAGATACTCATTTTTTATGTAGGAAGAAGCTTCACTCGTATACCAAAAGAACCTGAACTCCAAACAAATATGGCACCACCGCCTACACCAAACCTTCTCTACGTGCAAATGATAAATTCTCCATTCCAGGATGCACTACAGCGGATTTGCCGTTGTCATGCAAACTTCCAAGTGTGTGTAACGACGAATTTATGCAAATGGAGTTTATTTCAGCATGGTACATTATTTGAATGTATACAAGACTATTAATCATCCACACCAGTGTTGCTGCTAGTCGTAACACTATTATACCACGCCTCACTGAAAATGAATACAGAACCAACCCAAAAAAGTTATATACAAGTTTGGTATACGTACTGCTTTTGTTACAGTGCCCCCTAGCGTTCAAATCATCCCACCAAACGGGCAAACTACAGCCAGAAAAGGTGGAGCGGTTACTTTCGAATGCAGAGCCAATGGAAATCCACCACCGGTTGTTCAGTGGTCTAAAAAGGTAAGCTTTATAGTGAGTGTATTCTAGCGTATCCAAACTGCGTTAAATACGACCCTTTCATATTAGTTTTCACTCATTTAGCAACTATTTTGAAGCAGAGCTTTGTTTGAACTGAACAAACCTAAAGTGATTAGTACACAAAAACACACAACTAGAGTTACCTCTTCGTTTCGTCGCCCAGTTACCACCATTTAATCTGCAGGACGGTTTGCTTCCCTCCGGGATCCAGATCCAGACCGGTTATTTGCTGTCTCTGAGCGACGTCCAGCGTCAACATGCGGGTGTTTACCAATGTACAGCGTCCAATGGGATAGGACAGCCGGTCACAGGAGAAGTCCGATTACACGTTCTATGTAAGTAATTAGTATGCGAAAGCACACCTGATCTTGGCAATCTGGGGCCTTAATTAAAGGCAGAACGCAAAGGGTAGTTGCGTTTGTAATAGTTATACATGTATTGGGAATGTTAGAGCGATGATTTTTTTAAGAGAAATTCAGGTTGAAGACCATAAGCAGTGATTCTGAGGTTAAAAGAATGTAGACGTATCTAATGGCTGTTTTAGTACAGTAATTCATTAATGTATAGATGCTATATTACAGAGAATATTAGTCTACAAGGAACTTCAGCTCTTCTTTCGGTAGCATTGCTTTCATAATATACAGTGGCATGCTTAATAATGGGTAATGTAATATAAAAAATCTTAGCAGGCTCTTTACACGTACGGTATAGACGTACACGGACCGAAAACGGAGCACCTTAATCAAAGAAACATTGTTCGAATAAAATTCATATCTTTAAAACAAGAGGAGCTAAAGAGATGCGATTTGAAAAATTCAATTCACCATTAAATTTTCTACATTACTACTTACAGTACCTTACGTTTTTGCAAAATTTTGCTAATAATGGAGAACTCTATTCAAATAATTTCTATCCCGTATAACTTAATTTTTGTAAATAGAACGTCATATATATTCTTACCCGCATCTCACCCCATCGGGAGCTAAATTTAGTGATCCAACCAACTGTTATGAGAAGATTGTTAAAGAGTTGCATTAATCTTGGATCGTTTTCACCAAAAAAACTACAAAAACTAAACGCGTTACAGGCAATGTAGATACAGAAATAACAGTTACAACATACTTCAATGTACATCCATCCAATTCCTTGCAAGACTCAAAAAGAGATTTAGTTGTATCTAAAACAAGTGTTCACAGAATGCTGCACAAGTTTTGTTCGAAGTTTGCGAGTGGTTTGTGTTAAAATAACAAGAAAAAATGGTATATTCAACAGGTGCAATAGTCATTATTGGTTCGCCAATAATCCTCATGCAGTCAGGTAACTAAACTTTCAAGATTCTTGGAATTTTAGTGTATTAAAAGTAATAAAATACTTGCATGCATTTTACGAAGAAAATCTTGACAGCCCAAAATGGCATTTTTATTCTGATTATTCTATTATTATTATTATTATTCTATTTATTTATGCAAAAGAACTCCTGTAACAACTAAAACCAACCTAATGGACAGAGTACGAGGTGCATTTAATTGGGTATTATCACTTTTTTTTTAAATTACGTAAAATGAATCCTGAAGTGCAGATATATCTTAGGCCATGTTAAAAAAACAAAAAAAAATATTTGAAGGTAGAGAATTTCAGGTCTGAAATTCGAATCTTAGGAGTCACCGCCAAAACACTTCTATCCAAGGTTATTCCACCCGTGACGTCAAGTACCACGTAAACATTACCGAGGAGCATGCTGTTTAATAGTGTAGTGTCATTCTTGTATTGGAAAAGCTTTTGTGTGGTGTTTATTGAAAGCACGGTATAAGAGGTCGCACCAAAAAGTGATTTGTGAAGTTTTACAAGCATCTATTATGTATGGAAAACAAAACAAGTGTTATTTTGTACATGGTTATAAAAGTAGTTCAGTCAGTACAGCTAACAAAATTTTTGTAACCGTTCCTCGGGATTATCAACGTATGAAAAAGTTGTTTAAGGCTCCTAGACGTGATATGCCGAAATCGCAAAGTTTGTTTTTCTGTTGTGAAGATCATCTTAATTTTTACTGTAAGTTTTATTATTCTTTTTGGGATTATAAGTGTTTACCATTCAGTTCAATTTTGTTATAGCTTGAAAAGAATATGAAAAATTATATGCGTTTTAAGTTGATGCAGGGAAATGTTGTAATAAAGAACGACGTTATTCCTCATATATTCGATTGTTAGCCAGACCGGAAACGAGCCGCAAGAGCCCCGAAAATAAATGGCAATTTATATTTATTTTGACCTCTAAAATCAACGTCAAGTTTAAGGTACATTTTTTATTCTTACATTTTTATGTTTTCAAATAGTATGTTTCCAACAACCCACTGTGATCCAATTATCAATGCTAAGTTAATTTGATACAAAGTTTACTTATGCTGTTGCTTTTACGTTCCTCATATCCGCCGCGTTGAACCGCTCGTCGCTGTACACAAATTCCATAACAATGAACATGCCTTCAGAAGTCATAACTTATAAGTATTTCACTATTTCTTGGCGTATTTTATTTTACTTGTCACAAAATGAACGCAAACAACAAACTGATAAACTGACGGGCTGAGGCTGACGCGTGACGCGCTGACCCCAGATATAAACAAGCGGCCATTTACAAGACACCTGACGTCATGGCCAATATTTTCGTGTTTTGGCGGTTCCTTTAAATATTCACATTTTGAATATTAAAAATACACCTTTTGATCCATTTTTTCGAATTTATAAGCTGCCACATTTTTTTGTGGATTAGATGCTACCTATTAATATACATTCTAATAAAATATAAATACATGGCAAATACCCAATTGCTACTCTTGTTTTATTTTTTATTGTTTTTATCACTGCGGATTTAATTTCATTTTAATTGTTTGGCTCATTAGCTACGCCCACCGTATTTTATTATTAATTTACGTTATTTATTTGTCGTGGAATGATTCTTGATTCACCGATATTCGTCTAATGAAGGCTTGGCGTGGAATACCCCCTATAAGTAATGATAATAAACTTGCAAAAGAAAATTTCACCAATTTGTCAAACTGGCAACAATTTTATTGAAGTTTACTGAACTGCGAGCTTCATCTGTGGGAAAACACTTAACCACGCACCCCTCTACAATAAAATTTACACAGTCGCATTCGAATCCATCGGTTGGCAGCTACATAAACAACCGGAACACCCACACGAGTACAGTACTGAAAAAAGAAACAGCGAATTCCGAGTCTGAAGGCAAACAGACCCGAGTGTAACAGTTTATCGGTCTCTATAACGGTAATATTTGCAGAATAGCCGCGTCAGCTGAATACAAAGCACTCCGTTTCGTGCTGACTTCTTTCCGTTTTGTTCGGCTCGTAATACGCGAATTAGGACAGCAAACACGGGAGCAGAACGCTGGCTAACGGGGAAACGCGAAACACGAGGGGATATTGGGATGCATTGTTTGGTAAAACCCCTTCTGGATTTAGATTTGTTTGGGGCTGGTGCGTTACAGTTGGAATGGGTTCGGAGCTTGACAGTTACGGAGCACTTAAAGCAGATTTCGCATATCATTTTGAGTTTAAAATCGGATTAAAGAGAATTTGTAATTAGGTGTATTGAGGATTATTTAATTTCACACGTGATAAGCGTATTTTTAAGCCTTTACTTTGAAATGAAACACCAACAAAACTACTTAAAAGTTAGCTGTCTTTGGCTTAGTGCGTTGTCTTCGGTACGTGTACTACATATTTCGTTGGTAAGACTGGTTTTTTCGATTTTAGCCAGGGCCGGACTGGCCCAGCGGGCAGCCGGGCGCTGTCCCGGTGTGTCCTCCTTCGTGCTTGCACCCTTCAACGTTAAAATTAGTAACGTATTAGGAAACAAGGAATTAGAGTGCTACGATTAACCTCATGGCACAGTGCTCCCTCAAGACCACAGCTCAAGACAGATCTGATCTTTACGACCGAACTTACAGAAAAACATGACTAAGTGACGTTGAGGTTGGTGTGCGCTTGCCTTGTGTCGCTTGGGCTGACCATTGTCAATGGCCCTTTCCACATTCTTTTCATTGTTTTACAATATTTACCGGTTACACTATTCTGAAAACGCACAAATCCAGGTCGACAGACAGCAACGTAGTTGTTGATAGTGGTGTTTAGGGTATTGTGTGTCGGTTTCAAGAGTGTTGTTCAAAAAGCAATAAGTAAAACTGTTTAAATTCGATCTATACAGTGATACGAAGTCTAGATAGGCCGAGTTCTAGTGATGTGCTGGTAGAATACGACAGGTAGATTACGCTATGTACCAGTCTACCTCGAAAGTCTATTGTAGAAAATATCATTACGTAAATAAAAAGAAATATTTTGTTTTCTAATGGGGTTCACCAAAACGCCTGAAAAGTCAATATTATTTTGTATTTTATTGCTATTACAAAATATTATCATGTTGTAATTAACTAGCTAAACATCTAAACAATAATAATTTGTTTGGGCAATTGGGCATACGTTATAAGGGCCAGAAGACCACACTAAGCAGGACAAACAAAGCACTTTGGATAAATGAGTCGGTCAAATGGATTCCTTCAAAACTGTAAACAGCGATTTTATTGCCTTTGTTCTTCGTAAAAGAATATAGGCGGGCAACTTCATACGCCACCCTTGCTCTTTTGTAGCAACGTTTTTAATCGTAGGTCAATTTTATTGTGCTATATTGATAGGGTATAGAAGCGCTTCTCATTGCTGATCTAGGCACATTGATCTAAAACAGCAAGGAGCAAGTGGTAGTTTCTTTGAAGAAATATCAACAATTATGCGGCTCCGAATTCAGTAGCATGTAAAAAGTAGGCCTCTTAGGAATATACCTAATATAGTCATCGAAAGAAATACTTCAACACTCATGCTTTCTGTTTTATATTCTTAAGAAGTAAGAAAAACCACTAGAATATCATAATGACTTACTGAAATATGTTATACAAGTTTATAATGTAGATATTAATAAAACGTTTTTAAAATATAAACATTTTAAGGAATTTGACACATATAGAAGCCAACAAGACAGGAAAATTTGATACTAAATAATTTACGTTTTACATTTTAGCCATAATATATTCGTCTTACATTTTCTACTCAAAATCTACGCTAAAGTGCTTTATCTATATTTTCTACGCGTTTAACGTAGAAAATTGTAATTTACGCGTAAACGCCTATCACTGCCTAGTTTTTATTTTATATAGTGCACAGTTAAATTTTGACAAATTAAAGATGTGTTTAGCAAGCATTATCGTGAGCTAAACAATGTAACAAACGCTTATGAGAAACCAATTTCTCGGTCAGAAAGGTTAATTCTAATAAATGTTGCAAATATTAAACAGAAGAAATTGTTGGATTACTTTAATAAGTCTTGCACGCAGAATTTAGCGCATTTGAACTAAAAGAAAAATATACTTTTAAAATAACGCAAAAAAAGAAAATCTGGCCATGAATTCCGTTCAGAAAAAAGAGTCAGGCAAATGCAAGAGGCGGCAAAAACTTGCTCTAAAATTACAATTTTTTTTCGAAACCCTAGAAACAAATACTAACTCTACGGTTACGCAACCTCAAGTACAGCAACTACCAACCATCAAACTTAACTAGTCCCTTAGACATTTCTCAGAAACAAGGATGTGATAGTAATGTTGATAGGAGAGATTATGATAACGCTGAAAGTTATAATGCTGATGGGAGTGATAATACTGACGGTGTTAATAATGATGGTGATAATACTGATAGTGATAATGATACTGCTGGGTATAACAGTGACCCGAATGACTCTATAATTCAAAAAAGAGTGTAAGCATAGAAAGTATTGACTATTTTAAGAAACCTGAAACAACTCTTTTGAATTCATTTTATGATTACCATCCTATACAACTGTCGAAGAAACTACCTCCATTTCGTGAACCACAACGTATATTTTTTTGTAAAGACTAAAGATAGACAAACTTTTAAATGTAATTGGCTTACATACAACGAAAATGTAAAAGGACTGTTTTGTTCTATATGTCTTGCGTTCAGTACTGGAAATTCAGTTTTTTGTTATGGATTTGATGAATGGAAACGAAACACATCCACCAGAGGTTAAAGGAACATGAATCATCAAAGGCATATAATCTATTGTTCAGGCATCAGGTTGAACTGGGAAACTGTTCCAGTGTATAAAGGTTCTTGTTTATTGCGGAGTTTATTTTTGTACTTATACAATAAAATTTAAAAACCAAATGTTTCTTTTTCTTTCAATTAGGAAATGTTTAATATAACAATAAATAATAAATACAATTAAAATTAAAAAGACTAAGATTTTTCTCTATTTTAATAATACAGCGCCCTAATTTTGTTTCCTATCCCGCGCCCTCGAGTTGCTCTCAGTCCGATCTTAATTTTAGCACAGAGATTTTGAAAACTAGTGGAGATGGAAGAAAAGTTGAATGAAGAAATATATATTTGCAGTTTTGCGAACTCACTTTAACAGACCTTTTTGACTTACTATAATAATCCAATATTGGATGCTCTACTACATTTATATTTTACAGATCCGCCGGAAGTAAACGTCCTACGATCGTGGGTTAACTCTGGGGAAGGTCTGGAGGCAAAGTTGGACTGTGTGGTGTATGCTGATCCCCCAGCAGAGGTTAGTATGGTAACTGTAGTCTGCAGGAAAATACCCCCGGGCGGCATCAAAGTCTCGTCAGAAGTAGCACACTGCCTACATGAAGTTTCCAACGAAAAGTTCAGTAGTCGCTTTGATCTTCGATGTCAAAATAATTTCGTACTCATGGGCTTTCCATTTGCGACTTTGTGGGCTGAACGCGTATTTAAAAAAAATACGTGTCGCACAAAGTGTTCCAATATTTTATTACGGAAGAAAAGGATGGTTGTTTTTGTAATCTTTCGCTAATAGAAGATTATGGGTAACTTTGCTCTACGTAGAATTAGTACGTTATACATTCCAATTTAAGCTCAAATAATTATCTTTGTTGGTTCTATGTTTAACATTTTTTAATCGCCCCTAACGTCCGGAAAAATGTATTAAAATAATCAGCGATATTTTGGGGCTCTTAATTGCCCTATGAAATGTATTCCTTGTAAAAAATAAAAATTATGTTGCAGACAAATGAATTTACAAGCACTAGACTAGAAAATTACTCTGGATAAGTCATACTGCACAAAGAAATGGGCTGGTACCAATTCAGAAGAGCTTGAATTAATAATCTCTCTTACAAGAATATTAAGGTTATTGAATACTGTAATGTAATTATCAGGGAAATTTGTTGAGCTCATTTCAAGCTTATTTATACAGATTTTAGTCTTCAGAATCGCGTTTTCCAAATAGCGTCTTTCTTTAGCTGAAGGTAACAGGAATTTTCCTTACCAAACTTTCAGTGGAAGTAAAGTGAGGTCGACCAAACATATTATGATAATTTTACTCTTCATTGAATTACTTTCTTATTAGTTGGAACAATTCAGATCTAGGAAGCGGACCCAAATGTGAATCAATGTTTTTGAAACGAAAACTTAAGCTTTCCAAAAAGTTATCAATTTTACATATGTCAAAAAGACGACATAAATACTGATTTTTTTTATTTGAAATTTTCCCAGACCATTCATGTTATTCTGAAGCTGTATTATTAATCTGGGTTATGGATACTGTTCTGGGACAGGCATATAGATATGCCAGCGATTTTATCAGTTGTTTTATATAGGTGCATATTTTTACAACATGGCGATTAATAATATGTTCATCTATTTGCAGTTATAAATAAATAATATAACAATATATATAAATAGTAATAAATCTAAATACTCTTTTTATGTATTCCGTTCTTTTACCTATTAGGGGCCTAGGGTAGGTTGAGTCGAAACCCAAATTCCGCTAGGGACCGCCACCGGTTATTTTCATCGAATTTCGTTCTAGTAGTGGTTTAGACAAACCCTCAGATACTAGGGTCCATCCACCAAGACTACCTGCATTTATTGCGCTCACCTAGTTTGGGGCAATAAATTTGTGTGCCAGGGTGGATGTGCTATAACGGAGTATTTCTTGTTCAAAGAGCAGGCAGGCTGAGTTTGTATAACTGAGATGTRCTTACTATTTTCTAATACAACGGTTACTGTGGGGACATGACGTTAAAGCTCATATCGAGATGACGACGATGGAATCTACGTAAAACGCCTAAAAAAGTCAACCTGTAAATGAAATGTACTAGTATTGCATAGAAGATAACTAAAAATTGATATCTAATATACTCAAAGGTGAGACATTGTGGAACTGATATCAATTATAATTAACCAAAGTTTTTGCAGAGTACGATAATTATACAAATTATTACATATCTGATTTTATTTTGGCTTAGCGAAATTCTTTTTGAAAACCCCCATTCATACTCGGATTTGCTTATATTTACAAGTGTTACTTATCTGTGTACAGGTACAGATTAACTTATTCATTAATGGTACAGGGTGTCCAATTTTCATTATAATTACAGGGTATCTCGATAACTATTAATACTGAGGAGTTGTGGTGTGTACATAACATTATAATAAGGGCGATTGAACGGTTCAACTAACAACAAAAAAGTAACCGTACAATCGCCGTTTTTATATCTTTTATTTTACAGCTGTAGCGAATTTTTAAATAACATAATATTCCCTCAGTTGTCAATATCATGCTAAGGTATGTAGATACAAAAAAATATAGATATTTTTGACAGATATTGTTATTTTACATCCAGAATTTTTAAAGGGGCCACAGTCGCATCGCTATGATTGAAAATAGGAACCCACATATTTTTCCTTATTAAGCATATATATATTGTTAGGTTTATTTTCAATATACCAGCTATTATCACAACTTTTTTATATGTTATAATAAAATCTTATTTTTCGTTAAAATGGCTGCAAAATAATGTTTCCACACAATAATTTTCATTATTTACATGGCATGCGCCTCTTTACGGGTCTTAATTTTACAAATAGGGACATATTCTTTTTAATAGATTTAAAATTATTGTTTGAGATTATTCCCTTCATCTGTTAAATTTAAATTTTGGTAAATCACATTCAGCTTAAAATCAGACGCCGATAACAGTGACTATTACAAATCGAATATCAGAATCGACTATAATAATAAGTACCTCAGAGACAAAAAAATTCAGTCGATTCGGTAACGTCTCTGATCGAAAGATTTGCAATGTATTCTAAAATTTGATTGAGGAAATAATCCTAACAAACGAAAATTAATCTTGATAAATTAGCGACTATTTACATTGTCTGAAATTTTCTCGTCTGCAGTGCTCCAAAATTTAACTCGACGAAATTGGCATTAATAATCAAAGACAACAGCAGCAAATAGTCAACTATCTATCAAGATCTTGTTATATTAGGTACTGTTGAATATATACTATATGGTGTATTCTCCTGTTCCATAACTTTTTTGGTGTAAACATAAAATCTGATTAAATCGTTAAAAATAGAATAATAACAGGTCTTTTCGACCATGGTAAAGCCAGCTACGGTTTTCATTAAAAAATGCAACTATATAAAACTATGTAAAACTTTCGGTCACACCTGTAATCTATATCAAAGTTTACGGAAAAATCCGTACGACACAGTCAGAAAATTTTTTTACTACGTTTTTGCAAATAGTACAATAACTTCGTCAGTTAGGTGTCACTGTATGTAAGTACACAACATGAAATTGTGTTCACAGCAGCTTGCATTATCGTATTATCAACGTTCTGTGTTTTTTACTTTTATTGCCAATTTAACATGCCTTATTTTTCGTATAGCACCCAAATATTATAATGTATTTAAGGGTGAAGTGCAATAAATCTTATCATTCGCCAATGAGAGAACGCCTAGGGTCAAGTTCTTTGCAGACCTCTCAGGATAGTTAGGAATTACTAAGGGCGGTTACCTGTGTGGGCCGTGAATTATGCATTTTTCTTATGTTTTTTGGATTTAACTCCTACAATACTTTACATACAAAATTGATTTTACGTGTACACATTCTTGTGTTCAATTCCTAGGGCACTGCATTTTATTTTTTCCAAAATTTTATTAATGAACCGAAATATACGCATATTACCTAAATGCTAAACCAAAAGTCGCTTTTTAGCAATAATTTTATGGAAAAATTTAAATACGCAACGCAGTGTCCTAGAGATTTGTATACATCGCAATATATCAAAAAATTGGAGCAGTGGCTTTAAAATTGGCTTCTCTGGACGTAAAATCGTTTTACATGTAATAGCATGGGCAGAAACGGACTACCCTACACCCTTAAAAGATTCCAACTGTTTAACATCAATTAATATTTGAAAATTTTTTCTAATTTTAGCAATATGTACTTATACAGGTTCAAATTCGAATGTCTGTCATGAGAATATCGCCTCAAAATGTGCTGATGCCGCGCCCTCGCGAAGTTATTAAGGCAAAGTCGCAATTCCACCGACTGGGTCTAAACTTCCTCTAATTGTATTAATGGTCTATTTCCTAAGCGAGCGAGGAAACAACTTCAATAACTGGTGTGTCTCCAAGGTGTTGTCAATTCCACCGAGTTTCTAGGAATTATTTCGTCGGGGCGAAGATTTAATTATTGTACCGCGCAATATTACACCTCAAACCATTACTGCCTGGAACGTGTAGCTGAAGTAAATGAGGACGGGCTTGTTTTTAAAGCCCTACGAAGTATTATCACGTCAACTATTTGATATAAAATGAAACAGTGTGACCCAGTGACAGACAAGAGCTGTAGTTTCTTTTTTGGAACAGATAACCAAACGTCTCTGAATAAACCGACGAATGTTTTTTCAGGTCATGTGGTACCAAGACTCGTTCGCAATACTGCCTACAGACAGAAGACTGATGTCAACCAATGGAAAGACACACACGCTAACTATACGTAACGTCCAGTTGTCAGATTTCGGAAACTACAGCTGTACGGTGGCCAACTCCATCGGGAGGGAGAAGAAATATATCGAGCTTTCTGGAAAACCAGGACCTCCCATAATCACGAGCAGTGGATACTCAAATCCTAATGAGTACAATTTGACGTGGGTGGTACAATCAGTTTTTCCAATACTGGAAGTGAGGATCCTTTACAGGAGGATGCTGGTACGTTAAAATGTATTAAGTCACATTTAACCAATTCTGAAAGCAGTTATGAAAATTTTTCAATTTTAAATTAGAATTCTGATTATCTGATTAAATTTCTGTCACAGAGAATATATTTTTATATACAGTAATTAGATACCTTTCAAGCGTGCTTTTAAGTAGGTACTGAAATATCGTCTGTAAATGCAGATTCTGCCAGCTCTACCACCTGTAACTTTAATTTAACTTTATTGATTACTTCTTAAAATGCTAAACAAATTTTCAACCATTTGTTTAATCGCAAATATGTGGTCTAGTTCTGTACTTTATCTAATAGTGATTTGAGTGTTTCTCGAAATTTACCTTCTAGCAGTCTTTCATACATTTTAACTACTACTTAATACTTAATAGTGTAACTTCTCTATAATTTCAACATTATTTTTCAATGTGTTTGTTTTTTCATTTTATCTACTAAGATTTGTTCACAGACTTCCCTCCCCGTTCCACATACTTATTATACTTGTCTAAGACTTCAATTGCTTCTGTCTTTATTTTTTACCTTAAAGTTATGAAAGGGTTCATACATAAAATGCAAATGTGATTATTACAATTAAGTATTTGAAAGTTGGTTGAACCTTGTCCAAAGTTTCATTTAATTTATTGTTAAATTTAATCGTTTGGCCATTTTCAATCATTTCAAAATCTTCACTTTCCAAAAAATTTAAAACTTGACTCAAATAATCTTCTTTTGTCTAAAATGACCTTACAATTTTCCTTGTCAGCTTTTGAAAAAAATAAATTTTCATTAATTCTGATGAAATCACTGCAGGCTTTGTAACTTACCCTTCTGCCTGAAGTGAAGATTGCTTGCTCTATTGTATACAATCCCTCTTAAATTATTTTCCATACAAGAAAACTCAATGTAATTCACTACTGAAGATTTTAAATAGACATTTACTAAATTGAACTTCTTGTAATTCGTCTTCATTTCATTTTATTTATTCTGGTACTGACGATGGCTATGCATTAGTTGAAAGGGCTTTACCATTTAGCAAATAAAGAGGATTTATTAACTTCAATGGACTTGTTTGACGGTGCTAAATGAAAAATTTTTTTTAAATAATATAATAATTATAACACTTGGTAATGTTTCAGTTTTTATTGAGTTTAACCTCTTACATGTTTCGGCTTATTAGGCCTTTCTCAAGGAGTTTACAAACGAAACTGTTGCTGTTAGATGCAGATCCCACAAGCCTCTATACCTACGAGCGAGTGACATTTATGCCAGCGTAATAAACAAACTAGGGAATTCCACTTGATCGTTACAGATATTTTTATGGGGGTTGTTAAGTGTTCTGTTTATGTGTAGCTTTTCCAAAAATCCTAACCTGATGCCGTTTTGCCCGTTATGTAATATTTTAAATCTTTTTTTCGTCAAAGGTATGATTGAGAGTTACACAATGTTTTGAAAAGCCAGTTAAGTTCCTATTATTTAATATGGATTTTTTATGTTATTCAATTCTTTCCTTAAAACTACGACCTGTGCAACTAATATTACATTCTTCACAATTAATTTTGTATATACCACTTTTGTTACCGTTGTCCGTCTTATCTTTATTGTTTACTAACAATACTCATAAGTTGCTTCTATTCACGGTAATAAAGTTCTTATTAGAGAGGTATTTTGACATTTTTTCACTAACATTGCCTATTTAATTTATTGACTGCCATATTTTAACTTCAGTTGAGCTTTGCGAATGGTAAAATTGTGACATTATTAGTTTTTTATTTAGGATTTAACTTAAAATTAGTTTTTTAAATAAAATTAATTATTGCAAAAAAACCTTTTAGAGAAATGGGGAAGTTTTCATTTCTGAATCTAAGACAAAAGTTAGGCTTAAAATCTGCAGTTTGAAACTTTACTACCGATACATTTATAACACCATAGAGTTAAAAAACGTCTCAGTAATCAATTGATAACTATTTTAAAGACTTTGCTGCAAAGCAATGGATATATAAAAAAACCTTTTGGGTGACAATAGATAACGTCTTTCCAGTGACAGCAAAAACTTCGTCTACACTGCCCCATTTCCATCGCATATACCAAGCTTCTTTTACAGATCAACTCCTCATACCATCACCCAGGCCAGTGGCATGATATCCTAGTTCGACCCTACCAGAGCTACAACCCTCTTACCAGCGAGCGCCACCAGTGGTACCTAATTAGGAACCTAGTGCCGGATTCGGTGTATGAATGCTTAGTGCAAACGAAAAACCAGCATGGTTTTGGTGAACTATCTGATCTGCACCAGTGGTTCAGCTCTCAGAGGGGCAGACTGATTCACAGTGATTCCAGTAGGGTTAGGTTTAGTAGTTACGTCTTGATTTTATTGGTGGCGTATAACATCACATGAGCTGGGGTTAAATGGTGGGAAACATTCGTCCAAAGTGTGAAGAGAGATTCTAAGTTTACTGATTTCTGTATCGAATTAAAGATGTTGAATATGAGTTGTGATTCTAATAAAACTTTTGGAATTTAATATTATTGTTTTACTCTACTAGAAGTAGTAAAAACTGAGGTTACTATAATGAAAGAAATAAGGGATTTTTTTGTTAAACAACTAAGCCTGTATGCCAGGGTGAATGCTTTCTGCGTCCATAATATGATATTTTCTGGGAAAGATCCCTGTCTCTTGAAAACACTGACAACACTGACGTTTGGATTACACCTGTAACCAAAAACCTCAAAATTTGCCTGACACAAATTCAAACAAAATTTTGAAAGTCAAAAAATCTTCGTCCTTGACAAGGATTACATTTTTGTCAGTGTTTTCAAAAGACAGAGATCTTTTCGAGAAAATATTATCTTAACTAAGCTTGTATTTCTAGTGTCGAATAATATTCTAAAAAGCATAAAATTTTATTGAAATTGCTTCGATTTTTTAAATTAAACGGTATATATATTTTTACCCCATCAGGAGCTAAATTCAGCCGTTCTATTTAACAAATCAAGTTTTTCGATATATATCTAAATCATTTTAAGTGAGTTCTCTATAACGTATGTAACAAAAGTGTTGACACAAAATGTTTTGCAGGATTTTTCAAATTGCATCAGCATTATCATTATTACCATCGCATGCAAAACAATAACAAATGTCAATACTTGTGACATCTCTATTAGTTTGGTTTGTAATTACTTTAAAATGTCTTATAAAATACTTATATCTAAGAGGGCTTATACGTTAGTTAGCCAACTTCCCAAAAGAAAAATTGTGAGCATATTTCAAAATCAAAATATTTCCGTCAGAACTATTTATCGCATGATTAAGGATTGTCAGCACAGAATTCCTTGCATAAACCTACCAAAAAGTGGTCGTCCGAGAGTTTTGCCCCCAAAAACTGTCAACAGAATGCTAGAAAGTGCAAAAACAGAGTTGGGACTACAGCGAGAAAGCTAGATCGGCGATTTTCACTTTCCCATATGACCATCAGCAGAAAAATTGCTAGAAATGGTTTGAAATTTCGGAAAAGACAGAAATGTCCAAAATATAGGAATGGCCAGTTACAAAGGATACCTCAATGTTGTCGAATGTTACGGACAGTTCACTTTGCAAACAACAAAGTGATTGTTATGGACGACGAAAAGTATTTTACTTTGGCGAACGCGGAAATTGAAGGTAATGATGGTTTTTATACAGATGATATCGAGAACACTCCGGATAATGTTAGATTTATATGTAAAGCAAAATTCGCCGACAAAATATCGGTATGGTGTGCGATTTCTGAAGCTGGTGTTTGACGCCCCTATGTTAGATATGTTAGAGGCGAAGCTATAGATACAAATCTATGTATATACGCGAAAATGTCTTCCAAAACTATTAAATTTGGTTGGAACACATCATAATTTGAATTTGAAAAATTTCACATGTCATACTAACAAAGTGATAATATAATTCAACGAGGATTCTAATAATGTCATAATGTATAGGGTTTTCCATTTAAATTAATATAGTTGCTATCAACTTCCGGTATAACTTGAAATGAGCCGAGAATAAAACCTACAAATTTTTAGAAAGTTGCTTCAATTAGTTCCCGATATTTTTCTATAGAAAACTCCTCCTGGAATATCCTGTATATGTTAATATCAATGTAGTGCCTATTGAAGTAAACTATAAACTGTTCCATACCGTAAAAACAACAAACAAAAAAAGCTTACCATTAACAAGTTAGCGACCATTTTACTGCGTAATAGTCCGACTAAAACGTTTATTCTATAATCACGTTAATTATATTGACTTCAGGAATGAATAACGCAATTTAACTACAACAGGTCCGACTGTTTGTATATCGTTAACTTCCAAAAACAACCTTATAACGAACGGTTCATGACACCATTAGTGGTTCAGTACAACTTCATCTACGTAGCATTATTCGATACACAATTAAAGATGAAATACCTTAAAACCAACAACAAAACAAACCGCAATGCATCCAAAAGTGAAGGAGTTGCTTGTTCTATTGGTCCCTTGTTAAAACTTTCGATACTGATGGGTTTTTCAACAGTGACAAATGACCTTTTAAAAGATGGGATCCAGCGGTCGTGGTTAGGAACGATTTTTTGCGCGATGGCACTGGTTTTGGACGTTTTCCACTTTTTGCTGGTACCTACTGCTATCAGACATGTGGAAACGGTAAGTTCTGGAATTTATTCTTCTCTCTGTACAGAATTCGGCTTCTACTATGACCTATTTTGAGTACCTATATTAATATTGACAATTTTCTGCATTCTAGGATAATCTACAAGGCAATTTTTCCCTCGATGTCATAACTCTCGATTTTTCCAACCCACGATATATCACTAAAGTAACGAGTCCCAGTGTTGTGGCAGTGACATCCGTATGTTTCCGGTTGTACACAGTCCTCTGCATGAAAAAGAACCTCGCGAGCTTTTTGAACCGAATTAAGAAAACTGACATCGTCCTAAGACTGGGAGAGGAACAGCACAAGAAAGACAGGAGAAGGATAATCTATTATGTTCTCTACATATTAGCTTATATGCCCCTGTATATTTATTTTCTAGAGCAAGTTTATCCAATTGGTATGTTCACATTCCTCTTCTTCGTGGTCAACTCTTTCAACCACTTAGGAATCGTCGTCGCTGAATTTCAGTTCATTACCTTATGTTATCTGGTTGAAAGCAGGTTTAAAGTCGTGAATGCTACGCTTAGAAGGCATATCAGGAGAAAGCTTTTTGGAAGGCAAGACAGCAAAGGTTAGTAAAATGCATGTGAATTAACCTGATTATGTGATGTGATAGAATATCGAAGTAACCACCAACAACAACAGGATTAGCGTTAACACAAATGTTCCTTCACCATCTATTTAATATCGGCATTGCTAAATTTCGAAGTGACCTTAACTTAATGCAATTTTGTAGAATTTTTAGAATAGATAGCAAAGAAGAAAAGGTTGCCTTCTTGCTCCTTTACGTTTGCGTATCAAGGCATTTCGAGATTTAACAATTTTGAAATTATTAAAGTAATTGCGCAACACTTAATGTGTCAATAAAACTACTTTACCAAAGATCTGTTATTCAAAATATAAAATCATCAACCTTGCAAGTCTCGTCTGGTGTTCCGCACGGGAGTATTTTAGACCTATTATTGTACTAGCTGTATACCTGTAGATTTCCCCTAGTTTTAAATTAACCGAAAATATTACTATTTATGCCAATGACTCGCAATTGTATTATCCTTTCTTATATTTAAACCTACCAGATGTTAGTCGTATAATTAATTCTGATCTTAGTAAGTTTCATGGCATTTCGAAAGTTCATGTGCTTAAGATTAATACAAATAAATATTTAGCAATCATCTTTAGCAATGATGTTTGCCAAAGGAATTATTCTATGTAATACTCGTCTTTCTGTAAGAGATGATTTGTTAGCGAACAGCTAAAGAGTCTAAAATTAGTCAGAAATAATAAGTTACGCTTCAAAAATTACGTATCATTATCAGTTAGTAGAGCAAACACAGCACTAAAGATGATATTTCCACATAGGCAATTTGTAGATCACAAGAAGCTTTTATGTGAAACACTGGTACTGCCCCTATTTAATTTTGCCTTCACAATATATGGACGTTGCTTGTATTATGTAGATACGCGGGGTATACGAAAGATTCAATTATCAAGTGTAAACTGGCTTAATATGTATAACCGTCGTTATTTACACCTAAGGTGTTTCTTTTTAAAATTCTTGTTACCAAAAAGAACCTTCGTACCTGTACAGAAAAAACCGCTGCAAATAGAATCAATATTTCAACATCCAATTGTCAAAATGACATTTACGTTTTTATTTCTTATACTATACGATTAGTAATCAGGTTCTGAGCATTTTTTCTCTCTACACATTTTTTCTAAGACAAACAGTCCTCGTGATATTAGCAAAAATACATACATTGTTAATATCTGTTTTTTCCAAATAACTCGAAAATTATTAACTTAACAAAAAAATTACAAGAGTGCTTTCTGATCTGATATGATATTCTATATAATACCAAATTTTAAAAAAATCGTACGAGCAGGATCCACAATAGGTTTTTTGTAAATATTTCGAAAAAGACTTTTTGTGAGAAATTTTATTTCCTATCTGATTGTATTTTCGTTTTTTGAATATATTAAATATATTCGGAGATATTTAGGCAAAAACCGTTTTCTTTAAGTGACGCTTTGTTGCTAATATCTTCTAAACAGTTTGCTGCACCGAAAATTTATAAGAACGAATAATACTCACAGTTATACTATTAATCACATACTAAAACGAAAAAAAAATTGCAAAAAGGGTAGTTACCTCCCAAATTCTCCGATACCCTACTTACCCCACAAACAATAGGCCGCTTTGGGTAGTTGAGATTTATACGTTTGCCGAATTTCAAGTTCATATATTAAGTCTTTCGAAAATTATCGTGTCCACAAACAAAACCACAGACACACAAACACACAGATACACCGACACAGACACACAGACAAGAAATTTGTTTTGCTCGAATTTTATTTTTTTTGCGTTTTCGACCAATGAGCAAATAAAAATTTTTGGAAATTTTTTTCGCGATACAATACTTTTCATCCGTTGGATGTGGAAGTAAAATTACATTTAGGACTGATATTCGCAACCTCAACTTAGGATAAAAAAATGTACTTAGAATTCCTACTGACCATAAATAACTGTTTAACTGTATTCTACTAAATAGCATCCCTAATCAACAGATTTCTTACTTACCACATTATCATTCAGTGCAGTTCAGAACAAAAACGTCCTAAATTATCTTGTTAACCGTCTATATCAATTCCTGAACCGAGCAAATTGCAACACTTACGCATCGGTTTGGCCAATAACAAGTATAATAACCGTGAGATACAATTTGCAAAATCATACGAAGTCTAACCCAAAAACACGAAAATTGTAATATTATATGTTGTTGAAATTCGTTCACTTTTATTTTCAGGAGTCTTTTGCGTGCAGTTTAATGTAAAACTCGTAGTGTTAAAGACAGACTTGCAAAAGTTTAAATTTTATTTTATTAAGTAATAAGAACTACTTTATTTAAGAAATTAAACTCTCTGCTATATCAAATATCTACTCTAACTGTTGTATTTCAGTCAAAAACGCGGACATCTGCACCAAAATTGACACGTTCCTCTTAACACAGTCAAATACACCCGAATATAAACGTCTTGGAGAAGAACTAAGGATGGTAGATGATCTCACCGTTTTAAGAGAAGCTCACGCAATCTTGACATGTTCATCCGTACAGCTTAACCGCCATTACAATGTCAGGTTATTACTTTCGATTACCTGTTGTACGACCAACATGCTGATAAGCACGTACTTCGCCATATTTGGTGGATATGCACCCGCATCTCTTAAGTACGAGGAATTAGAGCAACCGTTTGAGGAAATAGCTTTACCCATCATGTGGAGTCTGTATTATTTTCAGAGGTTCGTTTGTATTTGTCTGGCTAGTGAGATGATGTGCTCAGAGGTAAGTGGCTCAAGTCAGTCTTGAAATATTCTAGTTGCACAAGGATAAGTATAGTTGCTGCCCTTAGAACTGTAGAAGACCTATGTTTACGGAAATGACGACACTGAAGTGACTCTAAACCTCATACGAGCATAAAATAAAGGCGTACCTAGACATGAAAATTTCACTCTGAAGAACATCTACAATAAGCACATGTTGTTCCATTGTTTGCGATTTTTTCTGAAACTTAATCAAATTGAATATAAGCCAAAACAAATAGTAAAATTAGTTTAAAAAAATAATGGTAGCATTGAAGCATACGCCTCTGGAAAGATAGGTCACCTGTGCCTCTCTGTTCAATAGTGACAAAAACAGTAATTGTTTTAAGAGAAACAAGAATCTAATGATACAAAAAATTACTTTTAATTCGATTACGACTCAATACTAATTGTGATAGTTACTTAAATAGAAGTTATTTTAACAATGCTGCAATAATAAGAATAGTCAAACGTACATTTAAAGAATATAATTCCAACAATAAAACATCGTGGTGGATATATTATGGGCAACTGGGGTTGAATACATGAATTTCATTGACGGGATTATGGACAATAATAAATATCTTATCATTCTAAGCCATAATCGTTACCTACCAAGTGTTCGGAATCCAAATTTTGCATATTATTCGATATCCAAAGGAATAATGATTTCAACCAAGCTACAGTCAGAGCAAAGCCAAAACAGATGTACAAACGTCCACTTTGTATAAGACATTCCATGCATTTTCTTGTTACTGAATATAAGGCGCTATCAAGCATGCTAAAAAAATGTATTTGGCGAGAAGGTTCTAAATCATTTGTTCTTTATAAACTTATTTAACGATTTGAAGTGCAGCAACTTTTTGTATGTCACTTTACTGACCTAAACAGATTTTATCCTTACATTTTTTCAGGCCAGTAAGACAAAGGACCTAGTATGTAACTTGATTAGTCAGGATTTGCAAGCAAGCACAAAAGAAGAAGTAAGTGTCAACTCAATTAATACAAACATAAGACCAATAATTATGTACTTTATACAAGATGGACATTTTTAACTCACTAATTCATAACTTTCTTACTAAATAACTTGGCACATAGTAAATATCCATACAAGGATAAGTAGTCGTCCTATTAACTCAGTTCTGTAACAATTTGTAACTGCAAGATGAAAAAGTACCTCAACACTTTCTGCTGGTGACTAAACAGAAAAGAGCGCTGTTAAAGGAAAGCTTGTTTCAGTTATGGATCTTCCTGGCACATCTTTACACCACACAACTGTCAATATCAGTATGTGGATTTTTCAAACTGAACTTAGAATTGATAACAAGGGTAAGTATTAAAAAAGAAACTCACCAAGAGCAAGATTGCTGTCGTCTGAACAAGGTTGTTTGCAGGCTGTAGCTACGGGCACAACGTACCTGGTGGTGTTGGCCCAATTTCACAAGGATTAGATGTCACCAAAGTCGCCTTGTTGCCCTTCAAAGGGCAGCTGGCTTTTTAAAATACGCTAGATGCCATTTGATGAGCCGCATTGCAAACAATGGATTTAGTTCTTCATCGATGTCTTGAAGCCTTTGTGGTAGAAGAAAATGACAATTGAAGTCACTAATCTTGCGCTTTTTGTATTGCAAGAGCGTAGTAAATGTCAAGTGTTCAATTTTATGATGATTGTGTTAAATTTAATGGCGTATATACTAAACTTACTACTACTCCTTTTGCATACTATAAATTATATTATGTATTAATTTCTAATAGAAAAAGAGGTTTTATAAGTACTATGGATGCTTTATAATTTGATATATTTGCCTAGAATACCATAGCGATACAAATATTGAATAAGAATACGATATTAAATAAGTTTATATGCCATTAAAGTAACAATGCTTTTTATAGCAACGAATTAAGCTGATTATAATACAGATGTCTACTCACAGAACTTGAGCTTGAAATATCACACTGACCAACAGTTCTGCTAGTGACGTACTGAGTAAACAATCGGTTGAATTTTCTTTTATACTGAGGAAGTGGTCTGCCCACATACCGAAGAGTGCGATAATACAGAAATACCGACAATACCGACAATTCTTATCTTAGCCCATGAGTTTGACCATAGTTCAAACCGACATCTGGACTTCTGGATAAGGGGGTTGTGTAGTTAGTCCCCAAGGGAAGTGCAATTTTTAAAAGCCTGTTGTTATCGATTTCAGCATTACCTTCAAATGTATTTTGTTACATGAAGTAAGTTACTTTAAGTACTATCTAGCTCTAAAGCCAAATTGACGGATTTCTTTTGTAACTCTACAACCGTTGAAAATAGAAAAATCGTTTTGTAAAATAGCTACCAACAATTTGAAATTGCATGCTATACCCATGTTGAACTATAAATACCAGCAACGATTTTGAACAAAAACGTGACTTTTATCAGTAAGCTTGACAATAATGTATTTTTTAGAGATTCTGCTTTTATTATTGATGGCCAATGTGGGCCATTCTTTTTCAATGTACGCTTAACTGACTAAATTTAGGACAAAGCCAGGTGGTAATATTCCCAAACAAAAACTTACCATCTAAAGAGATTGGTCGTAAAGACGCGTGATCACTGGATTTAACAAAACCTGACTATATTACGGAGATTTATATTTAACTAGTCTATCACGCTGCACAGCATAGCTTAAAATAATAAGAGCGAATTGATTTGTCTGTATGAAAAAGGAGGACGTTTTTGGGATTTGTTTAAACAAAGCACTATAATTTTCACTGTAGCTTTACTGTCATTGTTGGAAGAAATAAACGTTTATAAATTTAAAGCAGTAATATGGTTAACTATTTTAGTGAGGGGATGAAATTAATTTATTAAAAATTGCATTCAGTCTGCTGGTACTATCAAAAGTTGTGTACCTCAATAATGTCATAACTGTGTAAACGTAAACCTTTGCTTTGGAAGCGTTTTCTTCAGATTGAGGATTGAGAAATTTTTTAAATTAAAATTAGTTTGTCATAACTGTTAATGATTGTGTCGGTAACCCTATATGAAAGGAAAAGTTTAGTACATTATAGGTACATGTATCAGCAAACTGAGATATATCTTTAAATAATAACTCAGTCTAGTAGTTTTTACACTATTTTTTGCACTTCTAAAGTATTTATTTGCACAGCAAATCATTCTCAATTTGTCCTGAAACGAAAGAGAAATTATGTAAAAATCGCACTCTTCAACATGACAAAAAACAATCACTTACATAGAAACCAGTCACTATATTCCAAATTCTTTTCAAAGCAAGAAAATGTTAAATGAGGAAATTGAAAAGGTAATTGAAGTTCTGAACAATGATCTAATGATTAAGGTATGTCTTTTACAATATTAATATTAACAATATTAATTACACATTATCTTCTCATAGTTATTGTAAAAGTACTAAATTCGTTACGACTGAGGTTTAATGTGTTGGATGATGTTTCATATTCAGAACATAAAACACATAGTTGATAGTACTTTCGTCGTTAAAGATTCGTCCACATTTTTTTTGTCTAGCACTCTAAGAAAAATGTACTGTACAGCTATTTCGGAAGAACACCTTCAACAAACTACCCCAGAAAATTGCAGAATTTTTGGACATTTCAAAATGCAAAACTAATTCAGCTGCTGAAAGTTAGGTTGAATTTTTGGATTGAAACAAAAAAATGTCAGTACAGTACACTTATGTTATTTATATATTCTATCTATCTGTCTATCTATATTTTAGAAATATGTTCGAATCGTTTAAAAATAGTGATAATAATTGTAATTGCGTTGATTTTATTGTATATTTTAATTAAAATAGAAACTTGTGTATCCTAGAGATTAAAAACGTTTAGTTAAGTGGCTCGGAAACAAGCTGATTAAACGTATGTGTTTTGTCCCACTCGATTTATCAAATAACTTTCGCGATAACAGCGTTATACTAATCTCAGATGTGCAAAATTTTGTTTGCATCCCATTTTTAACGGGGGTTGTAAAGTAGAGTGGTAAAATTCTCTTGGCGGTCCAAGCCAGTAAGTATACTTGTATTCAGCTGAATCGGAGACAAAAAAAATTGTAAGGTCAAAAAAGAACAAAGCCTCGGATGTTTTGTTATTTTCGACAAAAAATAGATTTAGCTCAAAATCGACGTACAGATGTATTTTGAACTGCAGAATTCAAAAATGTGCTCTAAAATGAGCTAGGACTGCGGGCGGCCTAAATAAGGACACTTTCCTGGCGAACCGTTGTAGCTAGCGACCAAATGAGGCTATTCCGAAATTCAGGAGGTCCAAATCAGTAAGTATACTTGTATTCAGCTGAATCGGAGACTAAAAAATTTTAAGGTCAAAAAAAGAACAAAGGGTTTGTTATTAGCCTTGGAAGTTTTGTGATTTTGTGACAAAAAGTAGATTTAGCTCAAAATCGACGTACATATGTATTTTGAACTGCAGAATTCAAAAATGTGCTCTAAAATGAGCTAGGACTGCGGGCGGCCTAAATAAGGACACTTTCCGAGCGAACCGTTGTAGCTAGCGACCAACTGAGGCTATTCCGAAATACAGGAGGTCCAAATCAGTAAGTATACTTGTATTCAGCTAAATCGGAGAAATAAGAGAAAATTTTAAGGTCAAAAGGCGTACAGGACGTGGGAATTTCTATTTGCATATTTTCCAAATGCTGAGCTTTTTTAATTTCCAAAGTCCAACACAGCTACCTACTTGATTCAGAATGTTTCACAATGAATGCACCTTTGAAACCATTCAACATATTAAAAACGTTACTTGTATCCCCATGAAAAGGCACTACATAAACACTTTAGTTTTGTAGCCCACTATTTCGTCCAAAAAATAATAATAATAATAATCACCAGCTATAGAAAAATTTTATCCAGTACTATACGATGTCAGCCTTTGCTACACTATAATCTACAACGCAGGCACGTCTTCCTGTATTATCAGCAAGTACACACTTCCTTCGCACTGTATCAACTTCAGCAAACCACACTTTCTAAATTAAACCGTACAAATTGTTTTAATTTTGAACAACCAAACCTAGAACAGTTTCATATATGGACTGAGTGCAACAACTGTAAACCACACACGCACACCGAAAGAGGAATTGACAAAAAATCAGTCTATAAGGCAAATACTGGCATTTCCCTCCAACCAAGACCTTAACTTAGGCAAGCATTAAGATCAAAATCGCGCACTATTATCATTCGATTCCGCAGCATGTGTAATGTGATGAAGGACTGTGTCGATTTCCGGATGTTTTAACGTCATCCATTTCACATAGACGTCACACGTGTGCCAGTGCATATGAGAGGCTTACGACGCGTGGAAAAAGCACGGGAAGATGGAAGTACCTACTACAATTACCAGATAACCGACATGTGTTAAACTTTTTAGATCAACACTGGTAGACGTCGATAAAAAAATTTAAATGACACCATGCGGATCTCACAGCAAACGCCCAGAGCTCTAAAGGGCATTCAAAGAAAAATAATCAAATTTCCACAATGCCTGTAAACCTTAGAGCTCTTGCAATATCATTAAATAACACATTTTCCTTTTCTATATCCAAGAGCATAAACATGAGTTGGATACATTTGAATATATTTTAGGATTACAGCGATCAATTTGGCTATTGTAAAAAGTCTCATAATTTTGGTTTTGGATTGGGGATACTTATTTTGATAAAAGAACCACATTTAGGAGTCTATTTTTACGACAGCTTTTTTTAAGCCAACTATAAAAATTGTGTTTACACCTAAATTATCTTGCTTCAAAAACCTACCCAAATTATGCGTGCTGAACGTTTGTTATCTTTTCGGCCTGTGTCTTCTTCATCCCTTTGCAAAAAAGCAATCAGTTTTGAAAACTTACTTGTCTCCTCATTTTGATTCACAGAGATTATTGTTCGTAACTTTGAGTAAAGACTCCACATCTATAGTTTGAACATTTTGACCTTGTACAAAATATTGCCAAAAAGAACCTTTTTCGATACTGTTCTTTCAAAAGCCCTCTGTCTTTGTAAACTTATCGCCCTTGTAGGGCATAAACATCTAAGTAATGCCATTGGTACATACAATGAGTATAGCAATTAAGTAAAAAAAAAATCAGTTGCCTTACTGTAAATCAGGATCGATCTTTATTGTGAAAATATGTTTATCAAATACTAAATCGTAATAGCGCAATCGTAAATAAATTTTCTTCGTTATACCTACATTCTTTTTTGAAATTATCTCGAACTAAATCTATGATTCTATACCTCTACAGAAACTTTGAATGCATAGATCATTATTACATTTGATGCCATTATTATACAAACAAGACGATGAACTGTAAATTGTATTTTTCTCCAGTCTTGACCAAAATGTTCATGCTGAAGTAACAAACAACAAAATTATGAAGAATATTCTAAAAGTATTAAGGATCAAGTTAATTTAAAAATAAGAAAACGATTAAAAGACTTTAGCAAACAAGTGAAATTTTAAGGTAGAACAGAAAGTAAAACTAAGAGGTTAAAGAAATGTAAATGTGTATTGATCTAGAGCTACAGTTAAGACAGTTGTAAAATATACCTACTTTCTACAAATTCCAAATTTGGATTACTTACGACAACTAAATGACACCTATAATTTACAAATCTTGTGGATATTTCCAAATGTGATTAAAGTTCAGTATGTACCTGATAATGAAAATATAATTCAACAACCTAAAAGAATAATTTAGCCACCTGTATGGCAAATATGGTTTTGATTGTTTAAAAATAATGGCGCCCAGATGTTTAGAATAGATTTGAATGATATCTATAATAACGATTCAGCATTATTAGCATTCAGGTAAATGCAACTAAAAGTCTCATGGGCATAAAGACCATTTCAAAAATATATGACAGAATTTCTCCAAAAAAAACATTGTGTCTTCATTTAATTTTGCCTTACAAAACAATTAATCAACTGTAAAACGTCTTCAGCATAATTACATCTCATTTTTATAACAAAAATATCCGTAAAATATAGCTCCGATATTTCTAAAACCGTATTTCCATCCTTATTCTCATAACGAGATCCCACAATCACTCTGCTGTCATCATTACCACAAATAATACGTGCATTTCCATCCACAAAGCAACAACGTGAATACCCTATTGTACCTTTATAGCTTTATGTCCGCAATTCTATAATTATTGCCATGTTTACTAGCCATAAACGTCGAGCTGTTTCAAAACACATCCGAATGTATTAGTCTTATCTCCGAGCAGCAAAAATCTTTATCGAACTGAGCGGTATTTGGAAAGCACCACGCCGTAGTTGCATGTGAATTGTTAACGAGGAAAATGCCGTGGATTTTCTGTTGCAAAGGGAAGTCCCATACGCTGGAGCTGGCGAACGAAAATGGCGCAGTGAAGAAAGAAATATTATGCGAGAATAATGATGAGGTAAGTTCGACTTATAGGGTTTACGATTACAAAGATATAGACAAATGTTCGTTACATCCTAAATACTGCTTTGCCAAAGAAAATTAATCTGATTTAATCTTCTCCGAGCCTGATATCAACAATTCATTAATGTAGATACAAATACAAAGAGCTATAAAACAACAATATTCATTTTTCTTTAAACTTATACCATCAGTAGTGTTCAGTGATAAATGGAACAAATTGTGTGTTTAAAGTATTATCAAACCACCATTTGCCCACTTTAAGACGCCTTTTTTACGAGCCAGTCCAAACCTCGATAGTATGCTTTATCTAGAAATATAATTTCATTAGAATGTTCTTCTCAATCTCTTTCAAAATCCAGTATCTTCAAAGAAGGGAAATTCATTCAGTCTTACCATAAATTAGCAGTTTCATGTTTTCCTCTTGTCATTGTTCTCGTGGTTTTTTTTTGGAATTTGAAAGACTTTAGCCACCCTCTCTATGAAGTTGATTACACTTTATCCTATGGTGATAAAGCAAAAACAAAAGATAACACGTGACAATACATCAACATCACAAATTGTTGTTTGGATTGTACATACTCCTTTTGACTCATTTTATTATTACTAATTATTACAACAAAAACATGCACCAATTTCCGCACCACCTTTAGAAGTAGAATCCATTTTTTCTATTTTATTGTCGATTGATTCTGTTATTAAATTGTTTGCTGTATCCGGATCTTCAGTATCATCATTTACGTCTCTTTGATTAAATATAATATCAAATTAATTTGATGGCCAAAACTGACGATGGCAGGATCTACAAGTTATAGAGCAAGTTAAATCAATTTTATGGGAAGTTTTAGTATTACAAAAATTCAATCACGAATGGGCGACGATATTTCAAATTGCTTTGTAAACACCCTATATGTATAGAAGGGTGAATGCTTTCAGCGTCCATAATATTACAGGTGTAATCGAAACTTCAGACTAATAACTTTTTGTCAGTGATTTCAAGAGACAGCGATCTTTCCGAGAAAATATTATCTTACCCTATATGTATGTATTATGTAAACTTGTATTATACTACTGTATTATCACCAAGCTTGTTCTTTAATACAAAATGAATAGATTTTTTTAGTAGAAAACTTGATGACCTACAATTTTAACAACAAATGTCATTGAACTCCGAGTCATATTCCTGAAAAACCGCTTACTGTTATGTTTATCTCTAAATATATCGCACATAAACTAATATGTACAAAAAAATTGGCCCACTGGGAATGTTCTTCAAGATTGCATTTTTTAAATCTAAAATGATGGGTTACTGCCTGACTGTTGACGCCTGGCAAAGACCAAAAGTTAGAAATAATTAACATAATAACGTAGCATTCTGCATTCGAATTTTCTTTAGGGTCCCTAGATATAAATCTAGGAAATACAGTTTTCTGGCGGTTTCTATCTTAATTTGATTTTTTCGCGGTACTTCTCTGGTTATTTTTAGTAATTTAGATGTTAATGCTAAATTCGTGAAACTGGTCGTCATTAAATGGCTTTTAAATAATTACAGTATTAAAATGTTGATAGGAACCCGGAGTCATC
This sequence comes from Rhyzopertha dominica, assembly GCA_025024175.1. Classification (NCBI taxonomy): domain Eukaryota; kingdom Metazoa; phylum Arthropoda; class Insecta; order Coleoptera; family Bostrichidae; genus Rhyzopertha; species Rhyzopertha dominica. The sequence continues at coordinate 7,844,481 of QCXZ01000043.1, read as the reverse complement.
TTCCATCAACCACAACAATATTTGGGATTACTATGGAGACACCCTGTATATCTGTATACAATCACATTTGCTTACGTGTATTGCTATTTTTATAGTACAGCACATCAATGTTGAATTAATTTCTTTCATTATTTGCCAGTATGTTAAAAAGAACTAGGTACCCAATATTTATATATATTTTACCTCAACACATACAGGGAGCTGGTTAGGTCAACTTTTTCACATTAAAAATGATCTAGCTCTTTGTCTTCATAGGCTTTTTCATGATAATACTGTTAAACTAGTTCAATTGTAAGTAAAAGCTTTATACTTGTTAAAAATCAAGAAAATGTAATTCCATATACATTAAACCAAGATTACTGGCATAACTGCCCGTTATTTGTGCTCCTGTAATACCAATAAAATAATTATAGTTGAAAATGTCAGATGAAATTAATTAATTATCTTATTAAATAATGATGAAGTGAAAGTTGATAGTATTTGCTAATTAAGGCCTCAGTTGTCAAAGGAAAAGTTTAGAGCTATTTATAGGAATGGAAAATGTAGCATTGATCTTGATAACAATGATGTGTTTCGAGAGGAAAATTATTAGCAGTAATTAATCGTGGTCAGTTCTTCATTTAAGGGGATTAGATCTAAAAAATGTTATTAATCAATTCAAATAACTAGCAACTTCTGCATTCAAATTTTATTAAGGATTAAATCTAGGGACTTCAATTTTCTGGTGGATTCTAGTTTTTAGGGGACTCCCCTATTGATTTTTTAATATAAATGCAAATCCATGGCGCGTACCGCGCCTGATGTATAGGTAACCCGCGTTACAGCTCGGAAAGCAATGCGTAAAGCATAACTTGCAGGCGCGCGAGACACTGCTGGCGCCCTAATAATCAGCACAAGTCGTCATCATATCGCGTTTAATTAATTACTACAGTATCAAAAGCAGATAAGAAAACGGAATCGTCTTCTGTACAAAAACGACGTTTTATTAACGACGCCCGGCGTGTCAGTGGTAAAACGCGATCTTGCGTACTGTGAGCCTACAACGTCCAACGACCTTTTTGACATTGAGTTTTAAAATCGAAGAATACAGTGTAAGAAGCACGTTTTAGGGCACACGTCCTGATTTTTTTGTACCACTTAAAAAATTACGTAAGAGGTACGTACTACTCGTCGCCTACTACTATTTGCCATTGATGTTTGCACATTTTGAGTGAATAAACAAGCGAGAATCACTTTCGCAGGCTAAGATGGCTCTGACATCGGTGGTTGTGCCCACAGTCCCTTTCGAGGGACAGAAACCTGGTACGAGTGGGCTGCGGAAGAAGGTCAAAGTGTTCATGGAGAAGCACTACACGGAGAACTTCATACAGTGCATTCTTGATGCCCTGGGGGACAAGCTGCAAGGATCTACGCTGGTAGTAGGTGGCGACGGAAGGTATTACTCGCAGCAAGCAATCAACGTCATAATACGAATCGCAGCAGCCAATGGTGTAAGTCTTGATGTTCATTTGTTTTCATTAATGACATTTCAGTCTAAAACTCTCATTTGTTTTTAATCTTTCATTATGCTGCATGTTTCTTATTCTAGAAACGTATTGAGCAGTTACGATGTAAAAATAGCATGCCTAATTGAGAGACAATCACAGTGAACTTTGGCATTTACACAGCAAAGGTTATGTGTCACATCTGATAGTAAACAAATGCCCCGACAAGATAAATCATAACCTAGTCAAGTAGCCGATGCAATTATATTTTTTGTTTCCAGGTCGCAAAACTTATCATTGGGCAAAGAGGGATACTATCTACACCTGCCGTGTCAAGTCTGATTCGTACCCATAAAGTTTTAGGTAAAAAAAAACCTGTTATCTAAGACTTTTATAACTGAGGTGATTGGCTTGTGTAAATCATCACTGTAATACTTTAAATCGTCTTAACAACCTAGCTCGTGCCATACGGCAAACATCGTTAAAAAAACTGTTGTCATTACAGATAATTGTTATTTTAAGGTCGTCATAACCAAGGTCACTTTATAATGCTTTATCATCTATTTTTCATATTAATCTATTTTTGAATAATTCCCCATCATTGCAGTCCAGGTGATAAAGACTAAAAAAAGTCCAAAAGCAGAAATTTGTCATGTAGAAACATGTCCATAAAGCAAATTAATCTACATAAAATTCTTTACAAAAAAGGTCATATACTCTTCTTTGCTGGAATCAGTACTTCAGGAGATATGGAGGGAGGAAAATGGAAAAATTATTGTTGAAAATGAAATAATTTGTTTATTTCGTGCTAATTGTATTGGGTCCCTATATGTTTTCTTCATTCTCTCTTTGGTTATTCTTCACATGTGGTGGTTCTCCCTTAATTTGTTCCAACAGATTGTAGGTAGCATAATAACTACAGTAAATCAAGATTTTTTTTATTTGAACTATTGTCCCATCTGTCATATTGATATCCAAAATTTGTGAAACGGGAAGAGAAAGAAAGTATTTTACTGAGACATACATCTGATAAGTCGTAAACTAAAAATATATTTTATATTATTAATTCTAATCAAAACTTTATCCAAATGATATTTTATTTTAACTACGGATAACGGCACTTAAAAGGATAACGATCTTTGCCATCTTTTGTGCTATAAAATGGCTCTCTTTAGAAAGAAGATGTATAGAGCTTTCAAATGTAAGCAGTAGATGGCGAGATATGATTTTTACATTTTTTGCTCTTTTGTATTGTCTTGTTCAGAGTAAACCACATAATTGATAATGATCATGCAATAGGAATGTATAATATAAACTTTTCCAGAGGCTTTAACAGTTGAGGTATGCTAAAGTGCATCTTCTGCTTGCTTGTATTTCATGACGTTTTCACAGTTTTTTGTTTTTAAGTATTCATTGACAACTACCAAAAAAAACTACATTTGAGTAGTTTAGAAGTTATTAATAAAAATATAATTTTTTGTTCAACCTTGAAGACCTTATAACGTTTTACCTGTGCCTGCTAGTATATAAGTTTATTTAGACAGTCTCTATTATCCCTAAATTTTTACACTAAAGGCAGTAGTTTTTGAGTTATCAATCAACAACTAAAAAAGTGACTTTAGGGAACCCCATCCTCTTTAGCTCAATCCTCTCCCATCAGTACTTTTAGTATGTCGTTACTTACCATGTCGCACTTTACCTTTTCTCCATGCAGGTGGAATCGTCCTGACGGCTTCGCACAACCCCGGCGGCATTAGGGCAGACTTCGGAATCAAGTACAACATCGAGAACGGCGGTCCGGCCCCCGACAACCTGTCAGCCAAGATTTACGAACTGACGACAAAAATAACCCAGTTCAAGATAACGCCCGATCTCGATTGTGAGTTCAGCGTGATCGGACCTCAAACTTTCGAGGTGGACGGGCGGCCTTTCTATGTTGAAGTTGTCGATTCGTCGGAGAACTACGTGGAGCTTATGAAGAGCATATTCGACTTCCCGAAGCTGAGGAACCTGATTCGGGGAACAGATACTAGGCCGCCTTTTAATGTTTTGATAGATTCGATGAACGGGGGTGAGTTTCAAAAGGCTCATTTATACTGAAGTGCAGAATAAATAATAATAACATACAGGGTGTACCGCATTATGTGGCCAACCTCTCAGAATCAGAAAACTAGTGCAAAAATAACACTATTTTACAGTACATCTCTTAAACATGGGAGAAGAGAAAAGTTTTTCAAAAATATCTTAGACCGGTTGATATAATTGCATCAAATTTTGACTATTATTATTATTTGAAGTGAAAGCTGTTAGTGACGTGCACATTTTTTTAATAAAAGTTTTGGGGAGGCCGGGAGGGGGCCAACCTTCCCACATTTTATACCTTTACTTTAAACCAGTTAAGTATTTTTTCAAATATATGTGTTTTTGTAATTTTTGGACCTTATAAACAAAAAAGGTACTTTTTGTTCATGTGGCTAAAATTGACCCTTGACGAGAAAATTGTAGTTGAATGTTACGATTCACATTTTCACTGCTTAACTAAATCATTTTTTTTTTTGTCAAATTGGCCATAATAAATAATAAAACTAGTGTGATGTCACCACTGATCTCTAAATAACTGGATGTCGCCTAAGTCATTCAAAACTGTGATAAGTAGAAACAACGATCATCTTTTGGAAATCTGCAGACAGGTGATGAGTTCACGATTTTAACAGTCAATCATTAACGTCATATTTATAGCAGAAGCGAACCTTTGCCAAAATTTTAGTACAAGGACAGTTTGCTTGCATTTTGGATCAGTGGATTTCACTGTTAAATTGACATTTTGGCAATGCTTTACATTATTTGTCGCAAAAATCTTGAAATAGTAATAATTGAATATTCATATAAATGAGTATGACACCATACTATTTATATGAATATTCCATTACTATTATTTCAAAATTTTTACAATTTTTAGTCAAAATATTAATGTAGCAGTGTCATCAAACACAGTTTTATTATTTATCATGGTCATGGCCAATTTAATTAAAAAAAAATTATTTAGTCAAGCAGTTGAAATATGAATTGTAACATTCAACTGCAATTTTCTCGAAGAAGGTCAATTTTAGCCGCATGAACAAAGAGTACCTTTTTTTTGTTTACAAGGCCCAAAGATTAAAAAACATTTTTGAAAAAAATACTTACCCGTTTTAAAATTAATCATTCCACTTCAAATAATAATAACCAAAATTTGATGAAGTTGTATCAACCAGTCTGAGATATTTTTGAGAAACTGTTATCGGATTTTGACAGTTGTGCAGGAAATATCAAAATTTCACTTACTTAAACTATAATACAAATGTAAGTAACTTGTTGATTTAACATATTTGCATCATGTAGTCTGTTTCCATTACTAATTGGTTTCACCTTTTTCTATATGGTATAAAAAACAAATTTTGTAGCATTTACTGAACTTATGAATGTCATTTATTCAAAAATTATACGAATGTATAAAAATGTGCAAATTCAAAATATGTACTTAATAATAAAGTTTATTTCCAGCGGTCCATAGTGGAAGCATACACAATAATACAACACTACATTTAAAACAATATGGAAATAATTAACATAGATAAAATATCAAGTTTAAAATACGGATTTAACTACAACCACTAAAATAGTCATAAAAAATTTTCATTATTTTTTTTAACATTAGAATGACATATGTTTACACTAAATATATCAAATTTGTAATCAGCAATAGAATTATTATATAAACAAAAACAAGACAGCAAATCGGAATTAAAATGGTGGTGTGTGTGGGGTACAGAATAACAAAATGTTAAAGAGCACCTACTGTTTAGTCGAGACACCGCAAACCTAACCTGGCTCAATAGAGTAGCATCATCAATACATCCCCCAATTAGTTTTTGCAAAAATATCAGACGATACAGCCCTTCTAGCATTCAGCGAGGTCTCACCAACAACGTTAGGAAGGATTTTTTGACTACAATGCCTTACAGGATATGAATTGAATTTCTTCAGGTATATTATATATTTATGGTTCAAAATACACTTTATTATTCAGTATAATCTCCCTAAACATTAATACACTTGCTCCAACGATCCTCCAATCTGTGGATCCCATCCCTGAAGTCAGAATCCGGAAGGTCTGCAAAATACGCTTCAACAGCCATTCCTCTTCATTTGATGAAAAACGCTTGTCACGCATACATTTTTTTGAGTTCTGGAAACAAATGGAAGTCACTGGGGGCCAAATCTGGTGAATACGGTGTTGGCTCCAACAATGCGAACTTTAATTCATGGATTTTAGCCATTGTCAAAATGCTCTTGTGACACGGTGCATTGTCCTGATGAAAAAAGATTTTTTTCTTCTGCAAACCGGGTCTTTTTTCACGAATTTTTCCTCCAACTTGTCCAAAAGGTTGCAATAATATTCAGAATTAATTGTTTTATCAGTTTGCAAGTAATCTACATACAAAATTCCTTTCGCATCCCAAAAAACTGATGCCATAACCTTCTTGACCGATTTCCGGACACGAACTCGTTTCGAAGACGAACAAGCAGGTTCACACCACTCTTTAGCCTCTTGTTTTGATTAAGGATCATGGTGATAGACCCAAGTCTCATCCATAGTAATGAATCGACGCACAAAATCCACTTTATCCTTTTTTAAAACGCTCCAAATGTTGCTGAGAAAGTCGCATTCGAATGTGTTTTTGTTCCATTCTTAGCGAATGCGGCACCCATTGTGCACACATCTTTCTAAAACCCAAAATTTCACTTAAAATATGGCTCAAACTGCCTAATGAGATGTGTAGCGTCTCAACTAAATCTCTCTCAGTCAATTGACGATCTTCCAAAACCATATCCTGTATTTTGGCTATGATTTCTGGTGTTGATGCGCTTTTTGGATGTCCTTTACGTATATCGTCTTCAAGGCTTGTACGACCACGTTTAAATTCAGCAACTTATCTTTCTACTGTTCTAATTGTAGGTGAATAATCATTATACACTTGTAACATTCGTTCGTGAATTTCTTTTGGTGCTACACCTTCCAAAAATAAGAATTTTATCACTGCATGATATTCAGTTTTTTCCATCGTAAAAAAATACTGTGACATGGCGACACTAAGACCCCTTTGCACAAAGCGTGGTCAACCAGACCCCCTGGTTAACACACGGTCAACGAGCAGTTGTCATGGAAACGGTTCTTTTTAAGCGTTCTTCATTGGTGCTGCCTATGACAACGGCTGGTTAACCACGTGTTAACCAGGGGGTCTGGTTAACCACGTTTTGTGCAACGGGGCCTAAATGGCTTGTAAACAAATAATGAATTGACAGATTGAAATGAGACTTCACATACGTCCATATGAAGAGCGTACCAACAAAACAAAAAAAATTTTGGGCTAGTAGCAACACCCTCTCTTATTGAACGACAAAACTTATTGAACAACCTAGTATATATTTAGCCAACTTTCTGAGGACATTTTCAAGCAGGTCAATGTAAATCTGGTGGTTAGGTTTCCAAACAATTGCACAATATTCAAGTCTAGATCTTAGTAGTGAGTAAAAGAGAAGCTTTATACATTCGATGTTTGTGAAATCTTTGGTATTGCGAAACAGAAATCCCGGTAGTCGCATAGCGATTGTTTTCATTGTTCATTTACTCGATTCACAGTGTCATTTTCTATTTCTTCTCTTTCTATCCAGTTACTGGTGTATATGTACAACGCATCTTCATGGAAGAATTGGGCGCTCTTCAAGATAACGTCCGTAGAGTCGTCCCCCTAGACAATTTCGGAGAAATCCACCCGGATCCTAACCTAACATACGCCAAAGACCTCGTGGATAAGGTCAAAGAGGACACGACTTACGATTTAGGCGCAGCTTTCGACGGTGATGGTGTAAGTGTCCGCCTCACCGGGAAGTTTCCCGATAACAAATTGAGATGTTTCAGGATCGTAACATGATCATAGGAAAGGAGGCGTTCTTCGTCACCCCCAGCGATAGCTTAGCCGTTTTAGCCAATAATTTAGGGTGCATTCCATACTTCCAGAAGAACGGGATACACGGGTTCGCCAGGTCGATGCCGACAGCAGCCGCTGTTGACAGGTATGTACATCAAAATGTACTGAGGGGGGTAAAAAAAGGGTTGGGTTGATTGCAGGGTAGCGGCAAAATTGAAGAAGGAAATGTTCGAAGTTCCTACTGGTTGGAAATATTTCGGTAATCTGATGGACGCTGGAAGGCTGTCGCTTTGCGGGGAAGAGAGTTTTGGGTTAGTTTTTTATCAATTTATAGTGGGACGAATTTTGATTCTTTTTTTTAGAACTGGGTCTGACCATATCCGTGAAAAAGATGGTATTTGGGCGGTCCTTGCTTGGTTATCTATAATCGAACAGAAAAATATGAGTGTGGAAGAGATTTTGAAGGAACATTGGAAGATTTATGGAAGGAATTACTTCACACGGTGAGTTTACCTTAAAAAATAATTAAGTTCGATAATAATAATGGTTTATTGCTTTCTTCATACAATCGGAATAGAATAAGCTAAACTAAACAAAAAGAAAACGTTTACCAGGTTGAAGCAAAGCTTGTGTGCGAGCCTTTCACAAATACAAAGAACTATAGTGTTCAATTTGTGCTTTAGCAGCAAAAACAAACAGAATACACAACTAAAATAAAGGTCAAACAAAGTTTTTTGAGATCTGAACAAAACTCAATACAGAAACAATTCATTCCCATAGCATCCCAACATTACAACATTATCAAAATTAAATTGGGTTGATAAAATTGAAACTGAAATTAACCAATTATAAATAAATTAGTCCCAAAAATTAAGTTAAAAAAATAGATAGTTTCCAAAATGGTACTGTAATGAGCTGCAATAATTAATAATAACTTTTAAAAAAAATATAAATCACAATGTTATTATACACAGTTCAAAAAAGAAAGAGCCTATTGTAAGCTTATATTAGAGTTGAAAAAACTATATTTAGAGGGAATGGAAGGATCCATAGATAATAATTCAAAATATTTTGTTATTAGGTTTTTGATTAGTATTGAACCATTTATATTTAAGATTTGCAGCTTATAAAACTGGCATTCCATTACATTATACGAATCATGATTTTGCTACTACTTACCAATCTTTTTCTATTTCAAATTTAGAATCGGTGAAAATTAGTTTAGATCTTTTTTTTTTATATAAAATTCTAATTCTATTGACTGTTCTAGTATTGTCAATGAATTTTGTATATTGAGATTCCATAATTGGGTGTTTTTGCATTTTTTAGAAATCATGCCATGTGTATATTTGGAGCACCCTTGTTACATCCTAAAAATTTTAAAATTTTTCTAGCACCAGTTTTCGAAAAAAAACATTTTGAAGTTCTAATATAAAAATTGACCACACAAACGCAGTGTCCCGGGATGGAGACGGTGTGATGTAGCATCCCATGTAAACAAAGAATATAGGTTATGTTACCTACGTGCCTTTGATTGTGCCGAGTGAAACGAGTTGTTTTCTTGCTTTTAACGGACTCCTCCTAACAACTGGGAGAATGTTTAAGCATGTACAAACCAGAAGCTAACAGCAGATGGTGCTTTGTGCCAGAGTTCAAATTTCAAATACATCCGTCAATAGTCTCAACAAAATATTTGTAAGTGTACCCGGAGACTACGAACGCAAACGGAGATGGTTTAAAGCAGCCAGAAGGGGTATGACCAAGACAAAATCTACATTTTACTGTTGTGAGACTTGGAGTAACTGCATAATTTTTTGCACGAACTTTGTGTTCCGGGCATATCTTGGAGTGCAGTATACATATAGCCCCCTCTCGCTTCACCTGAAAATAACCTATAGCTGCATCTCCGTGTTGCTCACGACTTGCACTAGACAAAAGATGCATTTCGTTCAAAATATCAATGATCCATAATGTATTAAATTGCAGATTAAGCTGCTTTATTAATTACTTATACTGCTGCTTTAGCGCCTTTGATTTCGGCAGCATTAAAACGTGGGGGCTCTTGATAAATTCGGTGACTATAAACAAATCTACAGCCGGCAAATTGTTCGAAGCCGCTTTAACAAAGCATTCCGACGACATATTGTTGAATTCATAAAAAAAACAAACGAGAACACTCTCAAACATAACCAATAACGCCAACAAAATAAGGAAAGTAGCGGAGGCTATCTTGTTTACATGAGGTGATACGTCACAGCCAGTCCTAGTCAATCTGAGCGTGTCTTAAAACTGCGTTGTTGCCACGTTGCGCACTGAGAAGTTGTAACCAATTTATCTTGGTTAAAAAAATTTTTTGCAGCCTTATGGATACAGATACACACTTAATTAATTAAGTACTCTTTTTTAATGTATAAAAGTTTATATTTTATAACTAGTGAACACACCCAATTGATAATGCATACCAATCATTATTTTAGTTTTAAGAAAACATTCGCTGTTGTTCGTTCTTCATTGAAATTAATGATTTGTTCGTTGTCGCGTGATAATCAGCAGTTAGGCAGAAAGTTTTCAAGTCTTTTATAATTTTCTTTTTTAGGTACGACTACGAGGAGTGTGAGACAGATGCAGCCAACAATATGATGACCCATCTGGAATCGCTCCTGGCAACCAACAGCTTACCAGGGAAAAAATTCACTGCCGGCAACAAAGAATACGTTGTTGAAAAAGCCGACAACTTTTCTTACGTCGACCCCATCGACAACAGTGTCGCAAAGTATCAGGTAACTCACTGATAAGAGATAAAGCCAAAGAAACAATGATTATTTTCTGTAGGGAATAAGAGTAATTTTTGAAGATGGTTCGAGAATTGTCTACCGATTATCAGGAACGGGAAGTAGCGGCGCTACTATTAGAATATATATTGACAGCTATGAGAAGGAAAATTACGAATCTGAAGCTTCGGTGAGTTCAAAATCTTAAAAAAATATTTTTTCCCTAAAATTTTTTTGTCGTTTCACAGGTTATGTTGAAGCCACTGATCGATATATCCCTAGAAATTTCGAAGCTTACGCACTATACCGGTAGAACCGAACCCACTGTCATTACATAAACTGCCTTCAGAGAGCTAAAAACCGGAGATCGAGAAATATATTTAACGTTTTTTTTTTGTTTTTTTAAGTGTAGATGGTTGCTAAGTAATTTTCCCCCATAATGCATAAATGATGTAGCGTGCATTTATTGTTATTTATATTATATTTTGGATTTTTTTTGTGTCCTCGTCACATTTTAATTGTATTTTCTATATTGTCTATTGTGATCGTTGTCTACCCTCCTTATTAGTTATGGCTTTTGCCGATCAAATAAAATTCTGTTTATAGCCTGAGTTTTATTGAATTCAAAAAAATTAACTCAAAATGGTCTTTCAAAACTGTTTAAAACTGTATGGCCTTATTTAAATAAAAAATAAATGATTCCGAGGAACAGTAAGTGACAGTTATCCCAAATTATCTTTATATCATAATATATAACAATAATTACGCAACTGCAAATCTCTGACATTCTGACACCATTATTAGTTTCAAAATTGATGCTGCTAGATGATAACATGATATAAGTATAAAACAACTCTACGCTGCGAGGTAGATTGTTTCGATTATAATACTTTTTAAAGTTATATGAAAACTCGTGGAAAACTGTACTGTTCCAGTTGAAAAGTTTACAGCTTAAGTGCAACAGTAGTTAACTATTTTAATAACATTAAAAAATTACAAATCTAAATGTAATCACCGCCACTTCCTTAGCACGACATTTTTTCTTAACACCTAAATGCTTGACCTACTGTGAAGTATCTGGACTCTTCAGTCTTCATACATATTGCTTTGTGTACAAGTTCCGAGCAGCTTAAAATGTGTCTTTCAATACGTTCGTTGACTTGAAACAGCGAAACCAATATTCTGTCGATGTATCAGTTGACAAGATTTGTCTTTTTTCCCATCATTATGAAATATAACAGACAAAACGCAAAGTCTATTGATTAAATCACAACTGTTATATCAAAATTCTACCAGTTTTAACATCTGAAATTGATTATTTACATTAAAAACGCTTTAATAAGGGCTTACTATTTCATTAGTTCAACGGTTGGTGCTCCTGACAGGACATTCGAGTACTTGGGTTGTGCACAGTGATGGTAACTTGAGGGAAATTTCCCTACATGCAGGGAAGAATCTTGCTGATTTTAAACTGTGAGGGAAATTTAAAAAACTGCATAATGTAGGGAAATTCTAAATTTAACATTTTTTGATACATGGCATTATATTTGTTTAAAACTTGAATTTATTGCCAATGCGCGAATAGTAGTTGTTTAACTGTAACTTGAGGGATGCTGTTACATAACGTTTGAGGCTTGAAATATGTTAAGTCCCTAGATTGAGGAACAGACTATTACATTAGACAAGAATAAGATATGCAATTTGCAATCAAGATTGATAGACTGTTTAATTTTAAGTTTAACATTGTTGCTGGCTATTGGAAAGTTCTAGTTTAGGTGTTAAATTTTTATAATGCCGCATGATGATATTATTTTAAAAAAGTTAAATATAGTGTTAAATAACATAAAAATTGCTTAGGTATTTATATTTTACTTAGATACCCAATCACAGTTTGGGGGTAGATTAACGTTAAGCAAAATGTTTGAGGGCTTTGTCTTTTATTTATTTTAGTATGTTCTAATTAATACATAGTGAAAAACTTAAACATGTACAATGAAAAACATTTAAAATACAAGTAAAATTGCATTGTAGGGAAAATTTCAAGTTACAGCGGGAAATTGTAGGGAGATTTTATATTATATAGAGGGAACTGCAATTTTAAAGGTTACAATCACTGGTTGTCATGGTTGTGCAGTAGATGGCGCTAGTAATGTCAATCAAAATGTCAACGTTAGTTTTTAGCGGTTATGGCATAAATTCAACGATTTATGGGATGTTTTTGTAATAAATAGCGAAAGTATTTGAGGATTTTGATAGTATTTGTGATCAGTCCAGTGACAGGCATAAAAACCCAAGTCTAGCCAAATGAATCTTCTCGCTCCAATCCTAACCTCAACACAAGAACGATGGAAGCAAATAAAGTACAAACGATTGAAAATTTCTACGGCGTTTACTTATTATACTGCACAAATCCTAAATATCTAGGCAGGACTTATGTAGGATACACCGTTGATCCTAATCGGCGAATAAAACAACACAACAAAGGTAAACAATTTGGCGGTGCATGGCGTACTAGCAACAAGGGCCCCTGGTAAGCCAACAAACTGTGAGGTGACGTTATTTAAAACGCAGAAATGTTTCAAGGATCATGGTCATGGTGATACACGGCTTTCCCAATGAAACGACAGCTTTAAGGGTAAAAATCAAAGGCAGATTCCTCAACAGGTGGTTAATCAGTTGTTTCAGTTCGAGTGGGCATGGCAACATCCCCACGTGTCTAGAAGGCTCAAGCGTGTGTTTCCCAAGAAGGTGACGAAACGGACTCTCAAATACTGCTTTCAAGTTTTATCGGAAATGCTGCGAACAGGTCCATGGCATCGTCTGCCGTTGACAATACAGTGGTTGAGCGAGGATCATGCTAAAGAATTTCCGGTATGTTACGGTAAAACTTTGAGTGAATTAGGAACTGTATTATTGGTTTTAGAGTGATAAGTCACCTCCACTGCACATGCCTATCTGTTATGGAGCTGTCATCAGCAAGAAACTGTCAAAATCGAAAAATATAAATGAAGATGAACCTAACGAATGTGGACTAGAGGCGACTTGTTTTTTATGTAATAAAGTGATAATCGGTAGAACATTAAAGTGTTTGAATAATAATTGTGATCTTGAGTGCCATTTGATATGTCTTTCTAAACGTTTTTTAAAAAATAGTGAATATGTTCCCATCGAAGGCAAATGTCCTAAATGTCAACTGAATGTTTTATGGGGTGACTTGATCAAGAAATACAAGGGGTGTTATCAGAATGTTGACATTAATGTGAATACAGATGTTGCGGATGATTATTTTGATTTAGATTCCGACTAATAATGCAAAAAATTGATATCAACAAATGTATATTAACACAAATAAAATGCTTTATAAAATAAATAAGTTTTCATGTCTTGTACTCAATTATGGCATCAAATCCAGTAGGCTAATAATCATAGTCATCGTCTCTGTCTAATAAATCAAGTCCATCGTCAGCATAATCGGAATAATCGTCAACGCCAGGAGGTACAAAGGCACCATTCAAGGCTTCCGAWATCTGTTCACCAAATCCTATTCTCGTGGCAATACCATAAATCAATCTCATAACGGCCAACCTAAAACTGTCTCTCAAAACACTTGGCTTTCACAACCACCTTATTTTACCTCAAAAAATTTATTGCATTTGTCTCTCTCTGCCTCAGAACCAATCCTTTACTCTTTCCCGCATCACTGTATGATATAACACACAAAACTAGCACTATTACCACAACAGTTCTTGGAACAATCATTATTACTGCCTCACAGGTGGGTTGGATGTTAATTAAACTGTATTAATGGCCCACAACTCATTTTACTGAAAGAAAGTGGACCTACCAAACACCGATTCGAAGAGTTTACTTATTTGTACGCCCAGAACAATGTGTGGAATACAAATACAATTTACAGTTAACAGGTCACAAAAAGTGGGTTACATTCCAGTCAGCTGTTATCTCAAAATTGCAAGCACAGTTATTGGTGTTACACATGATTGGAAATCCTCTTTTTCCTTCATGCTTTTGTTATTTTTTTTATACACTAATCAGAAATGAAACTAGGTTATGGTGGTGTATATACGAAACACTTTAATGATAAAAAAATGAGGTTGATACAATAAATCACAGCTATATTCTAAGTTTTTTGGCTTAAATGTCCATTGGTTTGCACACTGTTTTGGCTGTTCACATTTATTTCTGCACTTCCATTTGTTGGGGTCGTTTGCAACAGTCTGCTGCGTCTTCTCGTGTAATGCTGCCACAACAGGATCTGTTGGTCGTCTATGAACTTGGTACACTGTGCATTGACGAGTTCTCGTCGAAAATGTTCGTACTGCAGCAAGTCCAGGAAGTACAGACACATCGGGTACTTCAAGTACTTCGCATAGTCTGGTTCCTTCCAATACAAAAGATACTTCAAATAATTGACGAAGGTACTGTCTTTGAAGTAGCCCCTCTGGGCCAGAACTGAAAAGAATGAAAAATTGAGGCTTGTTTTTCAAAATTTTAGGTTAGGCTACGTACAGTTCAAGTAATTTGGATTACCAAGACATTGTACAAATTCTAATTCGATCTGAAAACGTAAACGCTGCTGGTCTTCAGTTTCAGGCACTCCTGAAACATAATTCCAGCCTTTTTCATACGTTAGTGGTTTGAAATCAGTTTCCAACATACCTTTACCAGCCATTTTACTACACAGTGAAAAAAATGGAAGAGGAAGTTATGTGTTTATTATTTATGTATTTAGGCTTCAATGAAACGTGGGAAGAAGAGTTATGTTTAGAGAGAGAAAAAAAGCTTTTTTTGGTTTATAAAATTAGGTTTTTGAGCGATTAATGTAGGTATAAAATAGTATCAGATTATCTCATAAATACTCCTGCATTTTGTTATTATTTGTCTAAAATGTTATTGTTTTATAAACTAAAAGCTACTCAAAAATATTTCCAGAATAATTATTATTAATTGTTCAACTAGGGATGTATGGTACATATCGAATATCGATATTTATCAATATCGAACCTTTTGTACTCTTTTAACTTATTCTAAAATGCCATCTTGTTTCTGTACTTTTTAACATGATAAACTAATAATAATAATAATAAATTATTATGAAATTTTATTATCGTTGTCAGTATCGATCTTCCTTTGGATATGACTGATATTAAAATATTGTACATCTCTATTCCTAAACGTCAAAGTACACGTGACGCAACAAGGAACAAGGGTTACCCTGTGATTGGGCATTGTTTGCGTTTTGTTAAGTGAGTCAGCCAGTTAATCGTGCTTTTCCTTCCATTCACAAATTCCACGGCAATGTCTGGTCACCGATACGTAAAATCCACAAATCCCTTTGAAGACGACGAGGATATAGACGACGATACGTTTTTGAAGAATTCCAGAAGAACAAATGGCATACAACAACCTTCCCTTGAAGACCAGCTGCAAACTCTACAAGAACGAAAGAAGGCCATCGAAGACCGTACCCTCAACAGCACGGAGAGAAGCATCAGTATATTAAGAGATTCCGAACAGATTGGGATTGCTACCGGAGAGGAACTAATGAGGCAGCGTGAAAAATTGGAAAGAACCGACAAGCAGCTGGATGAAATCAACGCAACGTTGAGGTTTTCGCAGAAACACATCAACGGAATAAAGTCAGTGTTTAGCAGCTTGAAGAATTATATGTCTGGGAGGAACGACAGCAGCCCTGTGTCATCAACAACTAGTTCAACGAAGCCGAAGGTTGTTTTTACATGTTTTTAAAGTTTTTTTGTTCTAAATGCTTGAAATTTTAGGAGCAAACTCCAGATAAGCCTGATTTGAATGAGAAACTATCCGCATACGACCGTTATGACAACCATCCATCGACGAGGCTGCGTGACAACGACTATGGCACTTCTCAAGCTCAAACTTCAGGCGGCAGCAAAGATTTTAGTACTCGGCTCGATGCTAACTTACAAGAGATGTATTCGAACATTTCGCGACTCAAGGGATTGGCAACGGACTTATCGTATGAAATAGACTCTCAAAACGATCTCATAGACAACATAACCACTAAGACCGAAACTGCGGATCTAGCTATCACGAAGCAGAATAAAGACATGATGCGAATACTGAAAAAGTAAGAATAGGTAGTTGAATTTTAATATATTATCTGAAGTAAGTGTTGTTTTCTTCTGTATATTGAGTGTCAGTGCGTGATTTGTTCGTTTGTTTTGGAGGATATGTTTAGCCACACGTAATCAGAACACAGATTGGGGTTATATATTATAAATACAATAGAGCTGTGCTAATCCGAATCAATTAAAACAATAATTTCTTTATAAGATAAAAGTTTATTTGTAAAAGAGGAATAAAAAATGAAAATTATTATGTAATATAAAAACTAAAATGAAGTCTGTAATTCTTGATCATGGAAAGCTAGCTTATTTTGTTTCCATTGCACATTCTCTAATAATTCTAAATGTAGACAAAGCACCTATCAAAGGTTCATTACTCTAGAAACTAGAAACAACAAAAGAGTTGATAATTTTTGAAAATATATCACCACCTTTCAAAAAACGTCAATTTATATATCAAATTTTCTAGAAATTAACTTTCAATTTTAATAATGTCTAACTTATGTTGCCCTCTTTGTTGTGACATAAATTTCTGGGTTCTGATTACAGTTTTGGTAAATCTGTGTGACAACTCAAGTTATCAGTGCCTGTACAATTCTTTTTGTGTTTGATGTGATCTGGAGAATACTTTTGTTTGTTGTTTAAATCGTGATGTGTTATGATATTGTTATTATTGCTTGGAGATGTCTATATTGTGTAAAGAATAATGTATCACATATTGTTATTAATGCTTATTTAAGGTAAATGTGAACTTTCATTTTTGCAATAAAAGAATGTGATTCACTGTGTAAATTGTGGTATAATTTTATCGTCCGTTTGTAACAAGTAAAAAGTGAAATTGTAATACCAGGAAACCAACCATTGCAGAAACAGATAATTCAAATTTTGGATTTTGTGATTATACCAGTAAGAAGGATGTCATTATATGTTTATTCAGAAAGCATTTGATAGAAAGTAACTCGATTCTTTCTTACTTATTTAATCGCCAGCAAATAGTTTCCTGCTTTACCTTGTAACTTCTGGTGTCTGTATTTTTTGCTGAAGGTCTTAAAATATTTCTTAATGTAAAATTCTGACTGTGAAATCATACAAGTGAACATAAATAATGTAGACGAATGGTGACATAATAATGGTCTATGTTTGAATATGTCTGCGTGCAATGTAAAGAAATAACGCTTTGTACAGTTTTGCTAGAAAATAAGCAACCAAGAATTATTTTGATGTGACATTGTTTGTATTTTGGTACATTATTTGATTCTCGACTGGTATTTGTAGAACGTATACAAAGTGCTTTTGCTTATAAAGCCTTTGGTTTCATTTAGGCAATGTAGAGATTTTAGAAATTGTAATCAGAGTTTGCTACAGTTGTATATTAGTCTAATACTAACAAAAATTGAGTACTGTTCAGTGGTGTGGTCTTCTATTCAAAAATGCTATAGTAATAGTGCAAAGAAAATTCTTAAAATTTCTAATTCAATCTATTGATGATGTATACTCGCCTAAAGGTGTTAATAATTCGCTACTGCTTTCGTGCTTTAACATTCAATCTCTGGAAGCATATAGAGATTAATGGAGTTAGTAGGTTGATCAACATTTAGTCAAAAATTTTTCACTGAGGAAAAGTATACAATTGAAAAACAGTAAGTTTGTTCCTTCTCATTTTTGTCCTTAACAATTAACAAATTAATGCATCTGTGTTCTGAAGTTCTAAGATGTTTTTTAATTTGTACATAATAACTTTTTACAGAGTTTAAAAATAAAACCTTTGTTTTCTACTACATAATAGTACAAGTAAATAATAATTACTATAATCATCTAATACATTCGGAACTATCTGAATTGTTGTATGAATATCTTGACATTTTAAATAATATGTCAATAATCACCTTTAGACCAAAGTTAATCAGAAATAAAACATAAAATTTACTTCATAAAGTAATTTTTTTTTGTATAATCAACTGTTATTGTTATATACATATAAGTATCGGTGAAGTTAGTTAAGTCCAATAAAATAAAACATTGCCATTTCTAACCAACATTTTTTTTATTAATACAGTCAGTATATGTATTCACAAAATGGATGCCGGTATTTTTCTGGGAATAGAAATCTTTACAAATTTACACTTCTAACATTTTTAGTGCATTTTCCCACTTCACTTATAAAGAAAAAATGCTCTTATCCACACTTTGTCTGTCTGAGGGATATTTTTGCTTTATATAATTAAAATGAAATTAAATTAAACCGTTAATGAACAGAATAGAATTCATAATTGCCTTTCATACTATTTTTTTGGAAGATAATATGTTATTATACATCTCATGGAAGTGTTGTTTTCATTCGTTTATACACATATTATTATTTATTATTATCACTGTTAATAAAATAAAACAGGGGTTTTCTCAGCTGTGGTATAGAAAACTTTTCTTCAGTAGAGATGTTATTTATTAGTATTATCATCATTTGAATTAAAAAGATGTTCATAATATTTGTATTTGGTCTTTGAATTTTGTTTCTGTATTTGTAATTTACCTATGTTAGTTTATTATTCGACTAGTCACAGTCACCAGTCAATGTATGAGGTCCATGTGGGCCAAGTTTATGAATAGGTCTCAAAATGATTTGCCTGTTGTTATTTATGACTAACAGAGAGAGAGCTTTATTTGACACCAATACAAGTATAAAAAACATCACAAGAATGGTCTAAAAAACATAATCATACATATTATGCCAGGCACGTATTTAAGGGAGGGGTAATGGGGGTAATTACCCCCCCCAAACGATGGAGGTACTGGTGGCTGATGAGTAACAAACACTTCGACTAAACTCATTTGATTTTGATTTTGCCCAAAAGTTCTTTCCCACCTTGTAATGCCTTGCGGTACGTTTTAAATGGGCCTCGCTGTTTACTATTTCCTCAGAATTTAATGCTTAACAATAACAGAAAAGAGCATAAAAGGCATAAAGGAAATAACACTATACGACATTTTCAGGCGGTAGTGGATCAGTAAAAAAGGTGAAGGTAAACCCTTACTTGAATTTTTACTTGTATGATATGTATAGCATGGTTAGAAAGGAAGAACTTGGATTGACCAAATGTGATTAATGCGCGTGGGAAATAATAATTTAGAGAAAAGCGGTGATTTTTGTTTTCCTAAGTTATTATTTCCCATGTGCATCAATTGCGCTTGGTTAGTGTCAGTTCTTCCTTTGTTGGATTGGATTTTCTCGCTATATATAAAACTGATTATATTTTATTGTAGCATGAAGAACAAAGTGTCGAAATGTCACGATGAATTTAAAGTGTTTTATTTATCATAAAGAATCGTTGTCTGCAATAAAATTAAGATTAATTACATGCATGATTCACAATCTCAAGTCACTTATTGTTTATTAAGACATTCCAGTTCGGAGATCTCATGCAAAACCAAGCCAGTTGTTTTAGTTAGTATTTATAGAAGCAACTAGTCAACAAGTTTGTCAAATTGTTTCCTAATTAGTTATCCATCAACATTTATCATGACCGTTATCAATATTGGACCAGTAAAACTTTACTTGGAATTTACATTAAATGGATTACCAGCAGTTTCTGGCTTCTATGTTTTGGATCTGTACTGGTGGTATAAATCAAAATTTACAACCCTGAAGACTTGTACTAACGTAGTGGTAGTCAAAAAACAGCAATTTTTTCGTGTTTGCTTTGGTTTTTGCTTTTTTGCTACTAAATAAGATCAAAACCATTTTTATAAGTCAAATAATTACCAAGACACACGTTCTTGTAAGTGCTTCGCCTAGTGACGCGTGACTTGTGAGGAAGTCATGTTCATGGGATGTGAAGATAGATGTTTCGTATATAATAGAGAGATTTGCAAGTAAAAATCGTAGAAGGTTGGACTTTGTTTTGTATTAAAAATTCTTGTTTCAAAAAAACAGGTTTTTTGTGTTACCTAAATAAAAATCATAAGTAGGTATTTTTGTTTGAACCTAATCATTACCCCTCCCAAACAAAATTTCTAGATACGCCACTGTATTATGCACATCTACATACACATACAAAGAAAAAACTTCCAAAGTGTAAAAACAGTGTTTTCTCAATAATTGCTGCAATTTTAACTGAAAGTGGTTGTGGATAGTGTGCAGCTTGTGGTCCACACATTTTACTAACTAGCCTACTAAAAGGAGGATTGAGTTGATTGCGGTTTCGCGTTTCATAGTTATGGCCATCACCTTTGATGGACATTATACTTATATTTTGCCATACATAACAGGATATATTTAAAATGTATATACAAGCAATAGGCAATATACCAATTGTGGGAACAATGGTCTGCATGTAGTCCGAGGACCTTTACCCAGCATGGCTCTTACAAATTTCTTTTGTTCAGTGAATATAAGTCCCTCACCAATACCGACCCCCACAGAGCCAGCCCAACAATTTTTGTAAAACCATCTATACGTGTATAGGTGTTTTCATACACTAAGATTGTGAAGTTAAAGGGGTTTATTTAGGTAGGAATATTGCTTTTTCCAGGCTATTTTTGTTAAAATAAGGTACATATATAAAAAAATTTTATTATTATTACTGACTTATTTGTAAATATTTAAATCTACAAATAAGCCATTTAATATTGTTAAAAAAAACCCTGATACAATCTTGCAATTTTCTTCCATATCAATGTCTCTATGTATGTGGAAAGTAAAATGTACTTACTCTCCTCCAAAAGTTTATAAAAGAGTGATACATAAAACTCCCCCCTCACAGTATCTAGGTGCCCAAAATCTCAATTCAAACCGCCTGAGTCACTCCCTGTTTCCTTGCATAGCAACGCATTTCTGCGCTTGGCCCTGATTGGTCAGGTGACTCGAAGGTACGAATGGAGACAAAAAACGCGGCGTTTTTTTGTGAGAATCCACACTTGGAAAACATTACGCCACAGTTTTTATGCCCTAAGTCAGTCAAGGTCACGAACAATTTGGCCAGTATAGCGTCGGTAGTGCCGAAAGAAACATTCATGTGCGCGAGAGATTGTATGAATTTTGAAAACGTGTGGTGCTTTTGGACCAAAAATGGACAATTGTGTGGTGCCCGAGAACTTTGTGGAGTGCTTTCGCCACTGGTGTTGGATGGACTTTGATTTGGGATGTACGGCTGGCTACGGTAAGTCCATAAAATATTAGGAGAACAGAGACTGAAATGGGTAAACTACCTACTGCTGAGCGCCAATGGCTTACAATTAATACGAAAAAGTCTACATTAATGTTATTTGGGAATGAATGGGCATCAATTTCTTTACAGACTTGAAATATCTGCAGATAAATGCCACTCATCTCGCAAAAAATTTAGGTGCAGTTATTAATAGGAGACAGAGATTCAATGAACATATATGTATATAAATTCATAGGGCTTTTGCTTATCTAAAGGTAATTTATGATACATGTAAATATATCAATG
Organism: Rhyzopertha dominica; assembly: GCA_025024175.1. Taxonomy (NCBI): domain Eukaryota; kingdom Metazoa; phylum Arthropoda; class Insecta; order Coleoptera; family Bostrichidae; genus Rhyzopertha; species Rhyzopertha dominica. Next base: position 7,822,682 of record QCXZ01000043.1, on the reverse strand, counting down.
AAACGCTGTTGTTTCTTGCATATATAGTGCTTTTATCATAGAATTGTTGTGCTCCTTATATTTAAATCTCTTATATTTACATCAAAAGATTAAATCTACACGTACATATATAAAGGATATCTGGATGGTAGTACTCCGAATTCCACTACATAGACATTTTTTCGTTAACAAATCTTATTCAAATAATATACTAGGGGGCATTCGTGATGTAACATTCAAAGTTGTCACGGCAACCCTCTATTCCTGCCAGCTCCCCACCCCCCTTAATTTTTGAATATAAACAGAATTATTTTCCTGAATTACTTACATTACGGTGCCATTTAAATTTTGTACTTGATTACTATGTAACGTTAAAAGTCAACAATCCAAAATGGTGCTTACCATCCAGGAACACATTGTATATGAGTATTGAATTTAACAAAAGGACTGAATAGTCATTTATTATCATGCACAGCAACATGCAATCGACATCAAACTAATTTTGCGATGATTATGTTACAGGGAAACCCGATAAAGGTTTGCATGATGCCGTAGCTGGTCTCGGTGAGTTTTATGTTTTTGTTTGTCCGGAGCGAAGCGCCTGTAGTGCCGAAGCGTTGTGACTTCTTTTCTCGGTAAAGGGCAAGTATATTCCCTAATAACTTGAGAGATTCGCTTAATAAATTGCTTCACATGCTTCTTTCCAGATTGATAGGGTGGTTAACGAAATCCCTGGATAGTCTAGAGGCGCTTGTTTAAAAAGTAAGTTATTACGTCTTAGCAGTTTCCTGGTCTTTTGCTAAGTTTCCTTACTGGTGTTGTAACACTTTCGTTGACTTTGAAAACAAAAATTCAACGTCTCTTAAGTTGATAGGATAGGATAGGATAGGAGTAAATTACTTAAAAGAGAATTATGTTTAAATTTTATCCTCAAGTAATGTTTTTTTTTAATTTTTCTTATCAGGACTTTAATAATTACCCATATTGATATGACATTAAAAGACACTGACAGTTAAACTTTGCACTTGCAAGCTAAAACTTCGAGTTCTTTGAAAGAAATTCAATACTTTTTAAATTATTACTTCTTCTAATTTTTGATGGAAATTCTTCTATGATATAGCCCAGCCTTTTCTAGTTTAGGTTATTTTTGTAATAGCATGTGCTGCCACGTGAATATTGAAGTAATGTTTCTTTTTATGTTTTGCCTACCTGGCACAATAGTTTTAGTAAAATCACTATCTGTTCGATAAATCACAACTTAATTGGAAGAATAAACAAAAACTGGTGCACTGCGCCACTGCACATGTTGGTATCATATAAATGATGACAAAGTATTACTACCAGCTAACATAATTGCGATTCAAAACTGCACAGAAACCCAACAGTTAATAATAATGTTCGCCTAAGACAAATGTAAATAACCAAAAAACAGATATGATTTTAATTTATGCTTCTGCAGTGTCTTCCAAATAGAAGCGCTCCTGCAGGCAGAGGTTTTAAGAGACTAGAATTAACATTAAGGACAAACTATCAATCACTGAAAAAATTAGAGTTTCGGAAATGAGCAATGAAATCTGTCATATCAGTCAAACGGTAGTCTCAAGAGCAACTGATGGTAGTCTCTCTTCAGAACAATAAAGGTAATTAATTTCTTCCGTATCACATACAATTGGTTCAAGCTTCAAGACACAGGTTATCCTAAATGGCAACCTTTTTGTAACTTTTTTTGAGAAAACCAAAACTTGAATGTCAGATTTTACAATAATATTTGTTTTTTTCAAACGTCATTAAAGTGGCAATTTTCTGCAGCTAGCATAGGAGCCAAAGTGTCCAATTATATCTTAGCAACAATGACACTCACTTTTGCTGCATATACGCAGCAAAAATCATTTGCAGCCACGGCGGCAAATATTAAGGACACTTCATTAAAATTATGAATGAAGTTTTATTAACGTTATTAAAAGTTAAATTAAAAGTACAATTATTGATACTAGCGTTTTGAAAGTTATAGCCGCTGCTTGTGCCAGGCATGTTTGGGATATCTCCAGCCGAAGCTTCTATGGTATAGGTCTCATTCTGATTTGTTGTGGTAATTTCAATGCTTGGACTAGGTGCGACATTTTTGACATCGCCAGGTTTTGTGACACATCAAATTATTTTTCTGGTTGCTTACATTTCGTCACTAGAGAAACCTTTCCCAGAGCAAACTAAAATAATCACTGAAGCACGATACGCAAATTTAAAATTACTCAAATTTTTAATTAGTGCTAGATTCTTTGTCGATGTTTAAAAAAAAATAGCATATGTTATTTGGAGCTAAAGTGACTTTATGTAGCGCGGCAGCACCTATCTGCCTCGCAAGCTCGGCAGTTAAACTCCAGCCTTGCTACATAAAAGTTCACTTTATCTCCTTATAACATAATATACTATTTTTCAAATGAAGTAAATGCTTTTTTAATACTGCTACATATACATCATTTAAGTCGCTAGTTCTATTAATCATGAGCGAAACATAGCAGTTGCATACTACACTTTTTCTATGACAAACAAAATCTGGAAATTATTTTATTTAGGTATTATCATATCAGTATACATGGTAACAGTACAAAATTATTAAATTATTGTTCTATTTGTATATATTGATGGCATTATTAGAACATATTGGCAGTTCCTAAACAAAATAATTGGTTTTCCAATATTTTTTTCATGAAACTGTGTGATATTTGGTTCATTTACCTCAATTTAAGTTAATCGTTGATCCATTTTCATTAGCACTTGAACTTTGACCAATTGCAATYTCTATATTCTCACCATTCTTTTGCATAGCATTATCTTGACCAGTATTCCTGATTTTTAGTAGCCGTCTTGATTTAATTGTTTAACGAGTGGTCAATATAACTGTTGATGCCGTCCAAGTAGCTGGGTCAGGCATTTTCTAAAATTTTGCTAATTTGTAAGAGAGGCTGCCAAATTTGTTAATTCCAATTGGTTGCTTGTGCATTTTCCCCACTTCACTTTTATTGTCATTTGGGGTTCATTTTCCCCTTGTCAAATTGAGGAACTAGGATTTGATTTTTGCCATTAAAAAAGTTTATTATTCAGTGACTAAAACGTACAAAGCCATGGTTTGTGAAGGTGTGTTTAAAAGATTACTTAACGTTCTTCAAAAGGAATATTTCTTTTACAGTTTCAATTTAGCTCTCTGTATTTTATAAGACGAAAAACAGTCATCCATCTTATCTTTGCAAATGTATTTTGGGTTGCATTATTAATTTTGTAATTAATTTTGTGTAACAATCTGTTTTGTTAAGCATGCATTTAAATAATAAACTGTTTTTAATTACTGCTATGTATTGAGTGGTAAAGGAAGACACCTTTAAATATTTTAAATGAACAACCAAAGTTTAATTACAATCAATTTAAATATACAAACTAGTTAATCATAATAATTCAACAAATATAAAAAACATAGATCTGATTTTCACAAACATACTCAGCTCCAAAAACAATAATTTCACTTCAACGTTGTTCAACTGCATTCTACCCCTTGGCAGATTCTTCCGAAAACTTCTGGGCCTCTTTCTCTGCCCCGAGCCTCCTTTGTCTTTCTGTGATCTTCTCGTACAGGCTCAAGTGCCTCAGTTTCGCTCGTTCAACCGTCGCCTTGTCCACGGGAACGATGACTTCTCCGGGAGCCGCTTGCCTAGCGCTTACGATGGCTGCATATTGCTTCAAGTGTCGTTCTTTAGTGGGAGCGGAGCCTGTGTTTCGTTCAGAATCGGGTGCAAACCGTACTTGTCCGCAGTGTATGTGTATGTTTGGATGCTTGTTCAAATTCAGGCGTCACATAATCGATTATCTTGCGTGTATCAACGTTTTTCTTGGCTATTTCTTAAGGACTAAGCAAAATTCCTGTTTTACAGTCTACAGGCTTCATGCTTCTTATTTAGTTTGTACAGATCCAGATACCAGAGTCTTTTCTAGACTGCGTCAGCCAGTACTCACTTTCAGGAGCATGTTTTAATGCACAATTATTCTATGAAGCAGTAACAGTGCTTCGGCATTGTTTACTTTAATCCAATAGAACTGATGATTGGTTAAAATACCAACATCAACGTTGGAGACCGCTGGAAAATGCAATGAAAATAAAAATCTGTCTAGTCGCCATCGATTCTATGATTTTCATCATATCGCAGCCTTTATATTGTTACCCAGATCTACATCGGGCCATTTACTAGAACCCAAAACCACTTCTGAAAGAAATAAGGCAAGGGGCAACTGTTTTAAGTCTTTAATATCCTCCACTTTGTATGTAATTGCAAGAGCTGAATGAAGCAACACACTTCGTAAGCACAGAATCTTGCTACTAATCACAATTACGCGCTTTTAAGACCATCACTGGGATTGTGGGACTTCCTCCTTCACACAGATTATCAAAATCCTCAATAATTTTCGATATTTATTGCGTTATATTTAAAAAATCATCCAAAATTCACAATCCGCAATCATAACCTTACAAATTGAAATGACATTTGTCATTCCGCCAAGTAGCGCTTAACCCGTCAGAAGTACCAACTGCTGACAGAAATAATGTGTACTGATTCCGGGTTTCGGATACAATTTGTACTCAAATGTACTGGCACGACGGCGCGGTACTCGCGGAATTTTTACATTGTGCTTGTGGGGGTTTCTCGGTCTAGGTATCAGGGTAGCAGGAGGTGTAGGAGATATATGGATACAAATCGGATCCAATTGATATTTAGTGAAATTCAGATTCGAATTTGGTTATTTCTTGGTTACATTGGAATATGACAATATGTCAAATAAATAGGTTAACCTATTTATTTAACCGTTTTAGTATAAATCTCATGTTAAAACTGGTAGAATTTCGATACAACAGGTGTGATTTAATCAATAAACTTTGCGTTTTGTTTATTACAATGTTTGTTCATCGCTGTCGTCTGATGTGTACACGAAAGCTGATTTTTCTTCGAAATTAGCAGTGCCAGCTCTAAGCAAGTTTTAGGATGGACCGAAACCCAATTCTTGTCCATCCTTGCTTGCGTGTAACATATACCAGTTGTGTTTTGCTTGGAACACATGTAACTTGGACGATCTCAACAACATCTTGAGTCTGTTTAATTTATCGACAGTAAACAGCCATGCTCGACGTTAGGTCATTTACATACTAGGGACATGCTTGCAATCAGGATATTAAAATGTGTTTTCCACTTAGGACAAGTACTGTGAATTACTATCCGTAGTAAGGATAAATAAGTGCTTTAACTCAGCAAAATCAGATAAAGGACGTTGTTATGGTGCTTGTAGGCTAGTAGTGTAACAAATAGTTATTTTTGTTATGAAATTTGCGGCCTTTTACCTTGTAACTTCTGGTGTTCCTCCTTTGCTTTTCTTGATTTACGTTAATGATTATTCCAGTATTATTTTCTGTGATCATCTATTTTTGCTGATGGTCTTAAAATATTTCTTAATGTTAAAACTCTAACTGACTGTGAAATTATACAAGAGAAATAAATAATGTAGACGAATGGTGACATAATAATGGTCTATGTTTTAATATGTCTAAGTGCAATGTAAAGAAATAACGCTTTGTACAGTTTTGCTACAAAATAAGCAACCAAGAATTACTTTGATGTGACATTGTTTGTGTTTTGGATGTATTATTTGATTCTCGACTGGTATTTGCAGAACATATACAAAGTGCTTCTGCTTATAAAGCCTTTGGTTTCATATACGCAATGTAGAGATTTTAGAAATCGTAATCGGAGTTTGTTACAATTGTATATTAGTTTAGTACGAACAAAAACTGAGTACTGTTCATTGGTGCGGTCTTTATTAAAAAATGCTATGATAATAGTACAAAGAAAAATCTTTCTAATTCAATCTATTGATGATGTATACTTGCCTATATAGAGGTGTTAATCATTCTCTATTGCTTTCATGCTTTAACATTCAATCTCTGGAAACATACAGTGATTAATGGAGTTAGTAGGTTGGTCAACATTTAGTCAAAAATTTTCCACCGAGGTAAAGTATACAATTGAAAAACAGTAAGTTTGTTCCTTCTCATTTTTCTCCTCAACAATCAAGAAATTAATGCATCTGTAAGTTCTGAAGTTCCAAGATTTTTTACAGAGTTTAAAAATAAAACCTTTGTTTTCTACTACATAATAGTTCAGTAATACAAGTAAATAATAATTACTATAATCATCTCTAATACATTCGTAACTATCTGAATTGTTGTATGAACATCTTAAATATTTTAATTAATAGGTACGTCAAAACTCACCTTTAGACCAAAGTTAATAAGAAATCAAACAAAATTTACTCCAAAAAAACAATCTTTTTTTTTGTATAATCAACTGTTATTGTTATATACATATAAGTGTCAGTGAAGTTAGTTAAGTCCAATAAAATAAAACATTGCCATTTCTAACCAACATTTTTTTTATTAATATGGTCGTGTTTTATCAGTATATGTATTGAAATAATGGTCAAAGACAGCATTTTTCTGGGAATAGAGATCTTTTCAAGTTTACACTTCTAACATTTTTAGTGCATTTCCCCACTTCACTTATAAAGGAAAAATGCTCTGATCCACACTTTATCTGTCTGAGGGATTTTTTTGCTTTCATGAATTTAAGTTAAACCTTTAGTGAATAGAATAGAATTCATAATTGCCTTTCATACTATTTTTTGGAAGATATGTTATTATATACCTCATGGAAGTATTGTTTTCATTCGTTTATACATATATTATTATTTATTATTATCACTGTTAATAAAATAAAACAGGGGTTTTCTCAGCTGCGGTATAGAAAACTTTTTTCAGTGGAGATGTTATCTTTTCAGATAACCATCATCTTTTTTTCTTTTACTATTCATTATATACCAAGCAATTTTATCATGATTTGAATTTGATCTAAAAAGATGTTCATTATATTTGTATTTGGTCTTTGAATTTTGTATTTGTCATTTATCTATGTTAATTTATTATTCGACTAGTCGCAGTTACCTATCAATGTATGAGGTCTATGTGGTTCAAGTTTATCAATAGGTCTCAAAATGATTTGCCTGTTGTTATTTATGACTAATAGAGAAAACAGAGAGAGAGCTTTATTTGACACACCAATACATGTATAAACAGCGTAACAAGAATAATCTAAAAAACATAATCATACATATTACACACATCTACATACACATACAGGAAAAAAACTCTTCCAAAGTGTAAAAACAGTGTTTCCTTAACAATTGCTTCAATTTTAACTTAAAGTGGATGTGGGTAGTGCAGCACTTTATCCACTAGGAATTTTATTGTAATTAAATTCTAATCCCCATAGCTCGTGGTCCACACATTGTACTAACTAGCCTACTAAAAGGAGAATCAAGTTGATTGCGGTTTCTCGTTTCATAGTTGTGGCCTCACCTTTGATGGACACTATACTTATATTTTGCCGTACAAAAGAGGCTATATTTAAAATGTATATACAAGCAATAGGCAATGTACCAATTGTGGGAACAACGGTCTGCATGTAGTCCGAGGACCTTTGCCCAGCATGGCTCTTACAACTTTCTTTTGTTGACTGAAAATAAGTCCCTCACCAATACCGACCCCCACAGAGCCAGCCCAACAATTTTTGTAAAACTATCTATATGTGTATAGGTGTTTTCATACACTAAGACTGTAAAGTTAAAGGGGTTTATTTAGGTAGGAATGCTTTTTCCAGGCTATTTTTGTTAAAATAAGTTACATATATTATTTTTTTTTATTGTTATTACTGACTTATTTGTAAATATTTAAATCTACAAATAAGCCATTTAATATTGTTAAAAAAGCTTTAAAGTTACTCTATAATTGAAACCCTGATACAATCTTGCAGTTTTCTTTCATGTCAATGTCTGTGTATGTGGGAAGTATTATGTACCTACTCTCCTCGAAAAGTTTATAAAAATTATAGGTATATTAAAGAGTGATACATTTTTGCACCCAGTAGAAAAAATTTAAATATGTACAACTGTACCTTGTTGTGTATACTGTGAGTAAATGTGTGTAAGTAAATCTGATTTAATAAACGAATCCATTATTAACTATTTATCTACTTTTTATTAATAATGTACTGATTATTGATAACATTTCATTATGTAGGCATCCAAATCCCCTCAAAAAGTTCACCCTCAACTTAGCATCGCTATAAAACTCCCCCCTCAGAGTATCCAGGTGCCCACAATCTCAATTCAAACCGCCCGAGTCACTCCCTGTTTCCTTGCATAGCAACGCATTTCTGCGCTTGGCCCTGATTGGTCGGGCGACGCGTAGGTACGAATGGAGACAAAAAACGCGGCGTTTTTTGTGAGAATCCACACTTCGAAAACATTACGCCACAGTTTTTATGCCCTAACTCAGTCAAGGTCACGAACAATTTGGCCAGTATAGCGTCGGTAGTGCCGAAAGAAACATTCATGTGCGCGAGTGATTGTATGAATTTTGAAAATGTGTGGTGTTTTTGGACCAAAAATGGACAATTGTGTGCCCGAGAACTTTGTGGAGTGCGCTTTCGCCGCTGCTGTTGGATGGACTTTGATTTTAGATGTACGGCTGGCTACGGTAAGTCCATAAAATATTAGGAGAGCAGAGACTGAAATGGGTAAACTACCTACTGCTGAGCGCCAATGGCTTACAATTAATTCAAAAAAGTCTAAATTAATGTTATTTGGGAATGAATGAATAAAATATCTGCAGATAAATGCCTTTCATCTCGCAAAAAATTTAGGTGCAGTTATTAATATGAGACTGAGATTCACTGAACATATTTGTATATTAATTCATAGGGCTTTTGCTTACCTAAAAGTAATTTATGACACACATATAAATGTATCAATGAAACGCTGTTGTTTCTTGCACGCATCATAAAACTGTTGTGCTCCTTATATTTAAATCTTCTATATTTACATCAAAAGATTAAGTCTACACATGCATATAAAGGATATCTGGATGGTAGTATTCCGAATTCCACTACATAGACATTTTTTCGTTACCAGATCTTATTCAAATAATATACTAATGGGGGGCATTCGTGATGTAATATTCAAAGTTGTCACGACAACCCTCTATCCCCCCTTAATTTTTGACTATACAAACATAATTTTTTTCCTAAATTTCTTGCAGTATGGTGCTAGTTTAAATTTTGTACTTGATTACTATCTAACGTTAAAAGTCACCAATCCAAAATAGTGCTTACCATCCAGGAACACATTGTATATGAGTATTGAATTTAACAAATGGACTGAATAGTGATTTATTATTATGCACAGCAACATTCAATCGACATCAAACTAATTTTGCGATGATTATGTTACAGGGAAACCCGATAAAGGTTTGCATGATGCCGTAGCTGGTCTCGGTGAGTTTTATGTTTTTGTTTGTCCGGAGCGAAGCGCCTGTAGTGCCGAAGCGTTGTGACTTCTTTTATCGGTAAAGGGCAAGTATATATTTCCTAATAACTTGAGAGATTCGCTTAATAAATTGCTTCACATGCTTCTTTCCAGATCGATAGGGTGATTAACGAAATCCCTGGATAGTCTAGAGGAGCTTGTTTAAGAAGTAAGTTGTTACGTCTTAGCAGTTTCCTGGTCTTATGCTAAGTTTCCTTACTGGTGTTGTAACACTTTCGTTGACTTTGAAAACAAAAATTCAACGTCTCTCAAGTTGATTATTTACGAAGGATAGGAATAATTTTACTTGAAAGGGAATTATGTTTAAATTTTATCCTCAAGTAGTAGTTTTTTTTTAAATTTTTCTTATCAGGACTTTAATAATTACCCATATTGATATAACATTAAAAGACACTGGCAGTTAAACTTTGCACTTGCAAGCTAAAACTTCGAGTTCTTTGAAAGAAATTCAATACTTTTTCAATTACTTCTTCTAATTTTTGACGGAGATTCTTCTATGATAGGTATACATTTTTGGAAATCATTTGCTGTTTTTTCTTTTCAGAATCTGAAGAAATTAAATTTAGAAGGTATTCAAAGTCCACAATATTATATTTTTTGTAGGGTGCCCAATACAAATTTTATCAATGAAGGTTGTATAGACAGAGATGTTTTTTTTTGGTTCTAAAAAATTGATGTATTCATCTTAAGTAAGTTATCCTCAATACTTTTGAAAATGAGGTCATCTTTCTTTTGACATGTTTAGAAAACTCCCACATCTACAATCATAATTTATTTCTTTGCACCTTGCCACATTCTTTTTTGATACTGATTTGAATGAATGGGATGATTTTTTTAATTAAGAGCTGACGAATAAATTAAAAAATACTGATATTACTTCAACACTACCATAACAAAGCATTTAAAATCATTAGATAAATAGTAAATTAAATTATTTGGACACATACCAAAGTATATAGCCCAGTCTTTTCCAGTTTAGGTTATTTTTGTAATAGCATGTGGCATGTGGTGCCACGTGAATATTGAAGTAATGTTTCTTTTTATGTTTTGCCTCCTGGCACAATAGTTTTAGTAAAATTACTATCTGTTCGATAAATCACAACTTAATTGGAAGAATAAACAAAAACTGGTGCACTGCGCCACTGCATATGTTGGTATCATACAAATGATGACAAAGTTACTACCAGCTAACATAATTGCGATTCAAAATCGCACAGAAACCCAACAGTTAATAATAATGTGCGCCTAATACAAACACAAACAACCAAAGAACAGATATAATTTTAATTTATGCTTCTGCAGTGTCTTCCAAATAGAAGCGCTCCTGTAGGCAGAGTTTTTAAGAGACTTGAATTAACTTTAAGGATAAACTAGCAATCACTGAAAAAATTAGAGTTTTGGAAATGATCAATGAAATCTGTCATATCAGTCAAACGGTAGTCTCAATAGCAATACTGATGTTAGTCTCTCTTCAGTACAATAAAGGTAATTAATTCCTTGCATATCACCACATGCAATTGGTTCAAGCTTTAAAAGAGACAGGTTATCCTAAATATCAAGCTTTTTGTAACTTTTTTTGAGAAAACTAAAACTTGAATGCAAGATGTTACAATAATATTTGTTTTTCAAATGAAGCAAATGCTTTTTTAATTACTGTTACGTATTATACATCATTTTAGGCACTAGTTTTATTAATCATGAGCGAAGCATAGCAGAGTTGCATACTACACTTTTTCTATGACGAACAAAATTTGGAAATTATTTTATTTATGTATTATTATATCAGTAAACATGATAACAGTACAAATTTATTAAATTATTATTCTATTTGTATATATTGATGGCCACATTAGAAATATTAGCAATTCCTAAACAAAATCATTGGTGTTCAAATATTTTTTTCATGAAACTGTGATATTTGCTTCATTAATGTGTGATCCATTTTCATTAGTACTTGAACTTTGACAAATTGCAATATCTATATTCTCACCATTCCTTTTTATAGCATTATCTTTAACAGTATTCATGATTTTAGTAGCTGGCTCGATGTAATTGTTTAACGACTGGTCAATATAACCCTCTACAACGCTGTTGATGGCCAGTCCAAGCAGCAAAGTCAGGCATTTTTTTAAATTTTGCTACTTTGTAAGAGAGGCTGCCAGATTTATTAATTCCAATCGGTTGCTTGTCCATTTTCTCACTTCACTTTCATTGTCGTTTGGTGTTCATTTTTCCCACAAAATACAAAATTACTTGTTTCTTGCCACTCTTGTCAAATTGATGAACTAGGACTTGATTTTTGCCATTGAAAAAGTTTATTTCTCGGTGACTAAAACGTACAAACCCATGGTTTGTGAAGTGAAGGTGTGTTTATAAGATTACTCAACTTTCTTTAAAAGGAATATTTCTTTCACAGTTTCAATTTAGCTGTCTGTATTTTATGTTTTGTAACACGAAAAACAATCATCCATTTTACCTATGCAAATGTATTTTGGGTTGCATTATTAATTTTGTCAAGTCATTTGTGAAACAAATCCGTTTTGTTAAACATGCATTTAAATAACAAACTGTTTTTTAATTATTGCTATGTACTGAGTGGTAAAATAAGACGCCTTTAAATATTTTAAATAGCAACCAAAATTTAATTACAAGCAATTTAAATATAAAAACTAGTTAATTATAATAATTCAACAAATGTCAAAAAAATAGATCTGATTTTTTACAAACTTAAAAGACAAACATACTTGGCTCTAAAGACAATAATTTCACTTCAACGTTGTTCAACAGCATTCTCTCCCTTAGCAGCTTCTTCTGCAAGCTTTTGCGCCTCTTTCTCTGCCGCGATCCTCCTATGTTCTTCCGCGATCTTCTCGTACAGGCTCAGGTGCCTCAGTTTCGCTCGTTCAACCGTTGCCGTGTCCACGGGAACGATGACTTCTCCGGGTGCCGCTTGTCTAGCACTTGCGATGGCTGCGTATTGCTTCAAGTGTCGTTCTTTAGCGGCCGCAACTACCGGAGAATCTCTGGGGAGTGGAGCAGGCGTTTCGTTCAGGATCGGGTGGAAACCGTACTTGTCCGCAGTGTATTCGACCTTGCGGATGCGGTAGCGGGGGTCCACGTAGGAGTAGGATCCTAAAACATTAATAGTTTATGGTCGATTTTATAAGGAGTTGTTTCCTGTTAGAGTTACGTGATTTTGTCATCTTTAAGACGGAAATGAACGCAGTTACAGCAGTCCTACATTAATAATACAATAGCAAGCAACTGAGAGTTTGTTTTGATTACCACATTCGATTTACTTACTTTGGGCACACAATTATTAGCTATTTAATTAAAAACGACCTCCAAATCTACTTTCAATTGACGGTGATGATTTGCAAAGTCTCTCTTTCAATTTCTGCCAAAATTACATCGATTTTGCTTGCATTTAGTCCAAAAAACGCAAATTTGGTGCAAAATATTGTAAATAAACAATTTAACCTCAAATTACTTGACGTTTGGCATGGCACTTGACGTTTATTGAACCCTTGCCATCTGTCATTAAATTCATGAATGGGCTGACGTCACACGTGCGCCCTAGTTTTTCATTCGTTGGGGGTTGGATAAAGGGTGGGGCTAGACAAGACGACCTTGCGTTTCTTGGAAAAATAGTAGCACGTGTAGTAGACGTAGTAAAATTTAAAGGGACAGCATCCCCCATTGATAAAACAATGACCAGGAGATATTGAGCGGTTTAAAGTTAAATTAGGGCGGTTTCAGTGTATGTATCTTTAAAACGAATTAGTAGGGGTGTTTTTTGAAACAATAAACGATATATTTAATTGGAATGTTGTAACAAATGGGTATATTAAGTGTCAACATGCAAGCTGACCCTCCAGGGCAGTATTTTATGTATGTTTAAACACTGATTCAGATGTAAAGAGAGTAACAAATCATTATTTTCAAAAATAGTAGTAGAACAATGATTGTTCTGAAGGTTAGGCATCATTTGCCGCTTTTCTCATGATGTAACAAAATTCAAGTAATTACCACACTATTATAATACTATACATAATACCTAAATACCCTAATCATTAAAACTATACTCTAAACGCTTGTGTCTGGGGATTGTCAGTGCTAGTTTTCCCGATACTTTATAATACTAGACCACCCCTGTTTCAAAGAAGTTCTAATACCTAATAAATCATAACAATTGAGTCAATGTCTTACTGCACATCCTTTAATTATATTAATTAGTACATATTTCAAGGGAATCCACCCTCATCTTCAGCTAATAAAGTCTAAGCATTTTCGGTCAAAAATATCCAAATACACGAAATAAACAAAAAGATTACAAATGAAAATGCATGGTCATGCTAGTGTCAGTTTGACTCAATTGTTTTGATTTATTAACCAAGTAACTGCACTTTGAGCACAATGGATCATCTTTCTTATTTGATCTAATACATATTTGTTTAAAACATTATCTTTTAAAACTATTAATTTTATTACCACGTTAATTAAGAGCTTTTTCTTTTTTTAATCTTTACCTCGTACAGTTCCACTGCCATCACTGACTTCTGAATGTATTCTGTCTATGTTTCCTGGGAATCTACCAGCTGCGTATCCAAATGCATAAATTCCTGGAGGTGGTGGTTCAGTCTCTTTTACCTCGACTTCATATTTTACTAATTGTTCCGCTTGAGTCTTCCAAACCATCACCAGCATCCACAGTAAAATGATCTAGTTAAAAAAGAAATTTAAACTATGTATGATACAACCTTCCAAAAGGTCGGGTAATTCAGAATTTTTTTGAGAGCAAGGTGGGATTGTAAAAGCGCCGTTGGAATGACTGTGTATTGCTAAAAAACTTCTAAAACTTCCGTTTATATTTTTTATAAACGGCTTAGTGCTACATGGCTCATCTTTAATAATAAATGGCACTAAATACTAAACTAACTAGCACCCTATTTCACAGCATTCTTTTGCTTTTAAAAGACGATATGCCTAAATATTGTGCCTTCAGTAGTTTTCAAAATTGTTAAACCTGATAGTTGAGTCCATTATTACATTCAACTGAAAGTCACAGCATGCAACTCCTTTTAAGTAAAAAACGAAAAGTTTTTTACAATAAGTATACTGTATTATGTTTATTGTAGCAGTTTGTATCGAAAAAATAATAAAACTCGGACATTTCTTCCTTTAGATGTTACGAAAGTCTATATTAATTCTTTCAAGTCTAAGCTATCTACAACATCGTTATCTGCAGGTATTATGGATAAATATATTAGAAGCTCGTGGCTCAGATATGAAATAATACCTGACGTCGGGAGTCCCTCAAGGGTCTTCTGGGACCAATTTTGTTTTTAATTTACACCGCTGATTTACTCTCGAAGCCCAAATTTTCAGCTTACGTGGCATACGCTGACGATACTTACCTTTTACACCTTTTCAACCCACAGAACATAGAGAGGGCATGCTTAGAAATGAATGAGGACCTAGGCAACATTAGTGAATGTTCAAAATCGTCACAAAAATGTTTTGTGAAGGATTAAATTAAAGTACATGTGGATCATAATCAATTGCCGGTATATGAATACATCAAAAGTCTTGGTTTAAGTATAGATAATGACTTCCGTTTAAAAAATAACGTGTCTTCTGTTATTTAAAAATGTTATGTTGCTTTAAAGCTCTTATACTCTAATCATGTTATTATCAACTTTAAACATAAAAAAATTTGAATCTCTGGTAATCCCTCACTTACATTATTGTTTTATGGTATACTTTCCTTGTCTTGATGCCATTAATAAATACAGGCTTCACAAGGTGCAGAATAACTGCTGCAGATTCATATTTGGACTAAAAAAGTATGCTCATATCAGTAAGTGCATACAGCAACTTAAATGGTTAAAGATTGATCAACTTCTTCATTACCACCTTGCAACTTTTTTGTTTCGTGTCTTTCGKTCATCTTCGCCAAATACTTGCGTGATAGGTTTCGTAGTCGTCGTAGCTTGCACTGCATTGATTTATCTCTTAGATTTGTCCATCATTTATCAATGCCTAGCAGCCGAACCTCCCTAGATACGCGGTCTTTTACTTATAATGCTGTAAAATGTTATAATGAACACTATGATTTGTTTACTAAAATATGCTCTGTAGAAGGTTTAAAAAAACAAATGATGTATAGGTTAAGTCATTAGCTTGTAATTATAGTCAAAGCGTGGTATATACTATAGTTGCTATGTTTATAGTTTGTTTATTTCTTATATTGAACTAAGTTTATATATTTTTTGGGTTGAATGGAATGGCTACGCTAGACTTCGCCCAATAGTATGGTTAAATAAAGTCCTAATATTATTATTTCTTTTTATAATTTTAATTTCAAGAAACTTTCTCCTGAAGCATTAAAACTGGTAGTGTAAGATAAATTCTTAAAACCATTGTAATATTAGGAAATACATAGTGTAAATTGCTTTCATAAATAAAATTCAGTATACATGTAGATTGTGAGATCGTGAGGAGGCGTTTCGTTTTTAATCTAAAAAGGACCTGCCCATCAGTATCACGGTCGTTGCAATACCTGTAACTTAATTTTAAATTAACTCTTTCAGTGTTTTAAGAGCTTCATAGAGAAAACTTCTTTTCTTTCTTCTGACATATTTTTTTGCAGAATTAACAATGGTTCCATATTTTTGATCTGTCCTATATTCTATCAGTTCTGTTGTGACATATGTTCGGTACATTCAATAACTGTTAGCGTATCAAATGTAGAAACACTAATTATAGCGAAAATATCGTGACAAATTATAATAGAACAAAGGAACTTCAAGGATGTAATTTTCAAAACAAAGTTATTAGTTTGAGTCTCCTAGTTGTGTCTTCAGCTATTTCCAAACTAGCTCCATAAATTTCATATACGTTAATGTTTCAGGTTTAATCGGTTTGATGGTGGCTTTAAAGTTAAATTTTGAATATGGGATTTTAGTATTGACCATCGCATAGTAGAAATGGAGAAGTAATCGTACAGTACTTGTATAGTTTTCGTATCTTTAACCACATAAATTATAAATACTGAGATTTAACAATTGTAAATGCCTTAAAATAAAATCGTACAAGCCCTTTTAAGTAGTGTTAAAGCATAAAAACACAAACAGTGATTTAATTTTGTTTTCAATTATAGAGTAATATTTTGCACTTTTTATGCTTTCAGAAATTTAATGAATAATTTCATTTTGTGCCATCTCTCAAGTAATATATATTATTCTTTTTTTTATGTTATAATTGGGCGTAAATGTTCAGTTAGCCATGTACCAATTGAAAGAATTTCCCATTATTGTAATCATATAATTTTTCAGATCCGTTAAATGCTAAATATTGCCTTGATACATATTGTATTATATATGTCTTACATTAAAAAAATTTGCTATTTTAAGAGAATTTTTTTGTGTTTAAGTACTTGAGTCATTTGAAATAAATGTTAAAGCAGAGTTCAATAATTCGGCCGCGGTTAAAAAAATTAATCTTTGCTCATACTCATCTTGTAGCGCTCTAGTATTATTTGTTGTATATTATTTACTCTTGCAATTATTAAATTAGTAAGCAAAGTACAAGTTCAAGTTTAAAGTCTAAATGAAAAGCTTTAGAGACATCTTCTTAGCCAGATTCTTTCGCTATTGCCATGAACACGTTTGAAGTTTTATGCACCTTTATGGTTACATCATCGATTCCAAGGCCTATGTACGTAGGATTCATCAAAATATTGCGCATCTTAGGCACCTGTAATATGTTTAATTTTGCTCGAACAACTGTAATAATGTCGAACGAGTATTACTTAAACAGATAGCAGACAGTCTTAGATTTGATTGAAAAGTGGAACAAGGTTTTCTGAATGGACCAGTTTCGGAACATGCAGTTTCTAATCTATAAAATTGTAAATTTAGCGAGAATATTTTGGCAGTTATTAATTAAAAACACTCATCTATAATTTTATACAATTATATAAGCAAACTGTTTTGGTTTTTTATGAATTAGGGAAGCTAAAATAAGTTACACATTATCTCACCAGCTTCATGTTGTTTTTTCTGTATTGCGTAATTCACGTATAACACAACTTGCTGTTGGCAGTAGTTGTTTGATTATTTTGTCTTTCACGCACACAACGTAGGTACTCTCACTTTCAGTTGTTGGAGTATACTGAGAGAATATGTGGTGAAAGTAGTATTCGACACAGCCAAACGGATTGAGCGGTGTCTTGGGTATCAGCATAATGCAATTAAAACTTGTTCGGTTTTTTTTGTGCTAGTGAACTCGTCTGTTTCAAAGCGTAGCCACGTTTGTTTATAAAGTCTGTTCCACTTTATGACAAGAATCCAAAATTAATTAATAGCTTTGCAAAAGGAAAGCTTGAAATAATGACACAATTTCACTTATCTACTATCTATCTATCTAACTACTACTAATAATCATTTATTAACCAACAGACACACAGGGTCTAAATTAGGTTAACGTTACAGAGGTAGGTACACACATCATATTCCAGTAGCATTACTAGGTACATATCAAGAAATTGTAGTTTTACATTGACGTTTAAAAAGTCTTAGACTATTAGCAAAAATGTTAATATTGGCACTTAAGAGATTATAAGTACGACACATGTTATGTATAGGTGTTGATGATTGTTAGTGCTAGGTGTACTACACACATACAAGAGCTTTGACCTTACATACAGTCTAGGTACACGAAAATGTAATAACGAAAGCAAGTAAGGGCTGTTTACACCATTGTTAATCAGTTTATATAAGAATTGGAGCAATAAAAATGAACGGCGCGAATCTAAGGTCAGAAACTTAAACTCAGGCAAAAGCTGACTATACGGATAACCCTGTTCCGGAAAGATTCCAAATTTAATAAAGAGCAAATGCTTAACGAATTTACGCTGAACATATTCAATTGAATTCACGTGAGTAGTGTAAAAAGGGCTCCATACTACAACACAGTACTCGAGGTGAGGCCTAACAAAATTTCCAAACATCGAACACTTCTGAAACCTCTGGTGTTTCTGATAATGAATCCCAGCATTCTCATAGCTTGAGCACAAATCATCTGCACATGCTGATCAAACGATAGTTTGTGGTCCATAAGAATACCCAGATCCCTAAAGGTGCTATACAGCGCWCCAACGCAGCATTACCTATTAAATATGCATATTTTTTTTCTGTCTGCAGTTTATTTATTTATTTATTTTATTTATTTATTACATTGGCTTTCCAACAGATTCAGAGAATCCAAAAGCAGGAAAGCACTAGGTAGAGTATTTAAATGAAGTAATTAGGGGTGAGAGGAGTTGTGATTGAATAACTTACATCTGAAATGTTATTTTTAATAGTTTAGCAATTATAGTTATGGTTCTTTCAAGATCTTTTTAAGATATGTTAATGATAGTGAAAAAATATCGAGATGAGTATAAGCCGAGTTAAAATGTAAATTACACGATATAATGGTGAATTTTGGCAGTGACTTGTCTTACAATTGTAAACATGAAATGTATTCTTAGTCCTAAGAGGGTACAGAGGAGTATTAATATTTACGTGACCAATTAAAGACGTTGATAACAATGAGTTAATTACCTTGTACAGAAAGATAATATCAAAATTCTCGCGTCGTTTGCTTAAGCTTGTCATATTGTACTTTTTTAAGTTATATTCGTAAGACAAGGTGTGCAGATCCCTGTTAAACTTATAATTAAGCTTACCAATGAATTTTTTTTGTACGCGTTCAGTTCGGTTAATGTATTTGTAATACAACGGATTCCAGACGACACTGGCATACTCTAGATGGCTGCGCACCAGGGTATCATAGAGAATTTTAAATGATTTTATATTGGTAAATTTAGTTGTGGTTCTAAAAATAAAACCTAAGTTTCTGAGCAAGCGCTGTATTATTTCTTCAACGTGCAATTCAAATCTTAGTTTGCTGTCCACAATAACGCCCAGGTCCTTTATTTTATTAATAGAGTTAAGGGTGTGGTTGTTTATTGCATATTTAGTGGGGACCGACAGCCTATTTCTCGTGAAAGTGATGTGATAGCACTTGTCTAGGTTTAGATATAAATAATTTCTGGTACAGTATAAGTATAAGTTATTTCAATCAATTTGCAAAAGCAGTGCATCATGTAAGTTAGTTATTTCATATCGTCTGCGTACAGTAGATAATTTGAATGTTGGATAAAATTACCAATATCATTAATAAAAATAAGAAATAGCAAAGGAGCTAGATGAGAGCCCTGCGGTACACCGGATGTTACAGGTACTGAAGACGATACTGAGTTTTTTGTTGTTACAACTTGGCTCCTTTTACATAAGTACGATTTTAGCACCTTAGCAGATTACCATGCACACCGAAATTCTCCAATTTAATAAGAAGGGAGGCATGGTGAACTTTATCGAACGCTTTGGAGAAGTCGGTGTACACGGCATCCACTTGAGCTCTTTTATCAATGCTTTCTGATAGATGTTGAACAAAAGTAACGAGACTAGTTACTGTCGACCTTCCACGGAAAAAACCATGGTGACGTTCATCTATGTGTTGTTTAATATTAAAGAATAATTCATCAGTAACACAGATTTCAAAAATTTTACCAAAAATTGACAAGAGCGATATGGGACGATAGTTGGTTACTTTAGTCTGATCTCCTGATTTATAGATGGGGACAATGTTTGCTTGGGAACACCCCTTCTTTCAAAGACTTATTGAATATAATACTAAGTGGTTCAGCAAGGATCCCATCGCACGTTTTGATAAATATGCCAGGAATGCCGTCCGATCCGGTGCCCTTACGTATATCTAGTTTGATAATTTTTTCTACTATTGATTCTTTTGAGATGTATTTTATATCGATGCAATTGGGTGCGTTGAATATTAGAAGGTAACAAGTCAGAAATGAATACTGAGGAAAAGAAATCAGAGAATAGATTACATGCAGCTACGTTATCACTGGCAACATGATCATTGTAAGACACCACAGATGGAGGGTTATTTACTTTGCAAGACTTTTGTTGTCTTATATAAGACCAGAAACTTTTAACGTTTGAGTGAATATTTTTCTCAATGTTGGCAACATATCTTTTATAGTCACTTTGTATACTCTGTTTAACTCGCTTGCGTAATTCCGAAAACTCTTGATAATCCGATTTCCGTTTTATTTTTTTTCCATTTCATATGTTTCTTGTGTTTACTACTGATAAGATTTATAGTTGAATGTGAGAAGCAGGCTGGGAACTGTCTTTTGGATTCCCTAGAAAGTGGAACATACATAGAAATTACATTATTTAATACGTTATAAAAATGTTCTACAGCATCATTATTGTTAATCTTTAATAAGTCCGAGCAATCATAATTCACAAGATAATTTTTAATCGCAACATAATTCGCCCTGTAAAAGTTCCTTGTTCGGCACCGATGTTAATCATTAGATTTATTAGAATATACGCAAGGTATACAGTTATTTCGGCTTCAATGGCCTTATGATGCGGATCCTCATCTATTAATGCTAAATTACACTGTCTGACAATTACATTTTCCGCATTACTAAAAATAGATCCAACATTCTACCATTATTGTTCAGTACCCCATTATATTGGTTCAAGTTTAAAAATGAGCAGAAACTTCACAAGATGGATTACCAGTAAAAGTTGGAATAAAACAAAGAGTTTCGTTGGAATATGACCAAGAAATCGAAGATAAGTTAAAATCGCCTACTATTACAATATAATTATTTTTATATCGGTCACAAACATTAGAGATATTGTTCATTAATTTTACTACGTCGTCCTTGCTACCGTAAGGGGGAAAATATACCGGAGAGACCAACACATGTTTTTGTTCATCGAGAAGGATGATAGACACCCATATAATGTCGAAAACGTCTGAAACACTATAATCACCTATGATTGTTGATTTGTATTTGGTTGAAACTGAAATTAGGACGCCTCCCCCATCCTTCTTCAATGAACGCTCAAAATTTCGGTCAGTTCGATAAACGTTGAAAATGTCACTAAACAGTTCACTGTAAGACACTGCAGAATTCAGCCACGTTTTCGATAAACAAATTATGTCCGAACTACTTTCAACTGAGGACAAATAGAAGGAATTAGTCATACACAGAGTTTATAGTTCTAACCAATTTCAAGTCATCCGCGGACATATAAACAGAACAGTTATTTATACATTCAGGAAGATCATTAATATATATATATATATATATATATATATATATATATATATATATATATATATATATAAGAAACATGATAGGGCCTAGGTTAGAGCCCTGGGTGACTCCAGAAGTTGAGACAGAGGTACAAGATTTTACACCTTTGTACTCGATATATTGAAAACGATTGCATAACAATGAACAAAACAATTTTAACAAACTAGGACACAGCCCAATCATATCAAGCCTCCGCAACATAATCGAATGGTCGACCCGGACGAAGGCCTTGGTGAGGTCCATATTATTTATATGGACCTCAACAAGGCCTTCTCTTTCAAAGTGTGAAGCAAATCCATTCACTATGTCCTGCGGTTCACTTAATTGTGAATCATTGTAGACTATTTTTCCAGGTATCCTAGTTGACACCTTCTTTGTGTTAATAAACTTCCATAAATCTTCGGGATTTAAGCTGATACCATTTTCCGCATTTCTCATGAAGTTCTTATAAGCTTCTCTAATTTTTACTTGACAACTCTCCGCAACTGACGATATCTGTCTGAGTGATAAAGTGCACTGGACCGTCTATACAGACGACGATGCTTCTCTTTCATTTGAACACCCCGAATGATGTCGTTTCGTAAACCAGGCGGGGTAATTAGTTTTACTCATTTTTGTCTTTGGGACGTATATATCCAAAAGAGAATAAAGGTCACCATAGAAAGCCGAGCATGCCTCATCAACTTCCAGTCCGCATTAGCTAATGCCTGGTAGAGACCACAATAATCAGCTTTTCGATAGTTATAACAGTAAACCTTGTTTCCTCCTTCAAAGTTATGCTCGTTAACATTGCTATTCCAGGATAACCCGACCAATAACGTTGGATGGTGGGCATCTTCAGGCACTAGAGGACAGTCACTCCGGGTAACAGTACACTTTAGGTCATCTGAACACACTACAAGATCCAGTAGCCTTCGATTTTCGTTTAAAACATAATTATGCTGATGCAGTGAATTAAAGTTCATGAACTGGGTAAATAGTCTATAGGTTGAAGAGAACTGTCTGCATGAATCAGATGCAGCTTGCTCAACAAACTCCGTTATGTAAAAATCTCCGATAAGTACAACTTTAGACGCCATGTCACACTCCTGTTCAACGACATTAATAATATCTTCATATACATTATATGGTTTAGCGGGAGGTATATAGATGCTTAGTAAATATATAGTGGATGAAGCTACTTCAGTTTTTATTAGCAACATATCTATATCTACAATCGCAGAAGCGAGAGTCACATGTTCTGCATAGAGGCTGGCTTTAACTGCAATTAACACCCATCTGCCTCTACCATATCTATTTGAGCGGTACACATTAAAAGCATCGGGGAACAATTCAGAAGAAGCAACAGCATCAGTAATCCATCAGGTTTCCGTTAACACTATTACGTCAGATTCACATGAAAACACGTTATATGTAATCATTTGCCCTTTTTTACCCATTGAGTGTAAAGGTATGCAGTGTTTTTAACAAAACTAGCCAGTTTATCTTTTTAAACAAAAAAAAAGTTTAAAAATCAGTGATATTTATTTATGATTTTATTTAATCACCCACATTGTTCGTATAAAACATGTCATATCGTATCATATTCAGTCTATATCTAACTTTTTAAAGGTTCCTTGAACCCCCAACAGGTCATTGCTTAACTTGCATGGTCCTGGCCTTTTCGATTCATCCACCACTTGTTCGTCAAGTTTCAAAAACAGTTCGTAGTGGTTCAATTGCTCTTGCCTTTGTAATTCTGCAACCAACTTGGTAAAAATAGCGAGATTTGAAATATCTCAAATTACTTGAAAGCTCTTCACACGTTGGTCCTGTACCACCATGGTCTATTGGGATGTTTTCTCTTGATACATGGTCGAACAAAGTGTTTTGATAATCAGTATGCATGTGCATCTAAAATGTTACGATAACTGTGTCCGAAAAGACTGGATGCTTTAATACTCACCAAATCTAAAACGTCTTTCTTCAGAAATGGTTTCACCAGATTTAAAGCTTTATCCATTATGGAATTAGCATTGATGAAGTGTATAGCTTTCAGTCTAATAGGCATGGCTTCCTGTAGGTAGACTGCAAAATTTCTAGCTGCGTTTAGATTCAGTTTGGCTATGTATGCCAAACTCATGGGAGCCATATCAGCCACAACGACAACTCCATCAGGTAGTTCCTCAGTTTGTTGCAATGATAGCGTACATTGCATATCTAATAGCTTCAGCTGATCAATGTGGTTGAACTTTTTCGGGTCTCTATCCATCAAATTGCAAAAGACGACTTTGTAGCCCTCTGGTGTAGTGCCTGGCATCTCTGCATAGAGTCTGTGTAAGATAGGGAACAGAGAATAGAATGTAGATAGGGAAAAAACTAGAGCATATATTTTACTAGTGGTTTTTTCAACATTCAAAATCGAATCTCCTAAAAAAATTTATCACAATAATGTAGAAAATCTAAATCAAATCTATTATCAAAATTTGACTTTGAAAAGAAACTCAAATACATTAAGAATGTTGCAATTCCTAATGTAAAATGATAGAAAACTTAGAAAAATACAGCACAAAAAGAGATTTTAAGCATTGTTTTTACTAATTACGTTAGAATACAAATTCATTATAATTCCTTCAGATTTTAGGCTTACTAAAGAATTTTAAAGCACTTCTTTTATCTCTCAGTATATTTTTCTGCCCACATCTTACTTTTATGACATTTTGGATTAACCACATTGTTGGATTTTTAAAATAACTTACCCCACATCTAATGCAGCCTGATGACTTGCAGACCTCGGATCTCTGTTTAAAAATATTTCCGGAACATGAGTCCTTATGGTAAAGTAGCTGTCTATAGTTTGTTTCGTAAGTTCACTGCTGTAGTAACAGCTGTGTAAAAAGTGAATTACTTGTATTTCTGTGGAATAGAGTGCTAGATTAAAAGAGATTTTAGATTTTAGATTTTAGGATAAAAATTCCAGCAATCATAGGTCCATAACATGAATATGATTTTTTTAAGAAGTAAATAACATATATGATTCTCCTCAGTCAGAATTTAATCTTCATACATACAAATTGGGGGGAATGTGAACGATTTTCATTCAATCTAAACGGGACTTAAAAGACTTTCTCAAATTATACCATCTTTATAGAAATATATTTCTCATGGCTTTTTAATGTATAACCTTGATCTGCGTAGATCACATTSGGATATTTATAGCCTTTTAAKCAAAAATATGTTTAAAATAAATCGTCTGCCCTGGCACTCCATTCTGACCCTACTACTAGTTTCGCCTAGTTGGGGCTTATCAGAGTAAACCGACCAAAGCATTTTGGTGTAAAAACTAACCAAATGTCGCGGTCAAGGTGTTCTGCGTAATAGATAGTAATTGTACAATTTAATAAAGGGATACAGGGAAGCAAAAATTAAATTAAATTAATTAACAGGATATTGTGATGTTTTTTCATTATAAACTTCATTAGACTCACCATGTACTTCAGGTAAATGTGGCTGCGTGCCAATCCACTGCAATAAACTCTGCACATCTTGTCTTCTCAAATCCTTGTTCTTTTCGTACACCTTTTCGACGTCTACGAGTGCTACTGCCATCGTGAAAAATTGTGGTTCTTTTTAGACTTCTATCGCGGATACTTTGGTGATGTGTTACTAGTTACGAGTTATCAGTTTGTTGCTGCAAAACGGTGATGCTTGTTTGTGCTCAAGGATACTTGGCGATAAGTCAACAGAAGCATAAGTAGAGATAATTGTACTTTGTGACTCAGGTAACCATACGAGAATTAACGTTTTTTTACTTATTTAATTTTAAAAGTCACAAATTTAATTGTGTTTGTTATATTAAAGAGTGCAGAGATACTGATCTGATTAGCAGCGATTTGCTGTGAGGTATAACTTACATTACTATTCCTGGCCTTTCTCTTAAAAAATTGTTATTAACTGTCAATTGTTGATAATTACTCCTACTATACGTTGCGTAAATACCATTAGACATTTATAATTTGTTAACTTTATCTGTCACTTATGTAGATATCTAATCTTAGTTGCACGACAACCAATGTCAAGGTACACAGATTTTTCCTCAAGATTGATTGTAAAGAATATAATAATACAGTTGCTACGTGAAAACCTTTTTCTGTTGTGTAACTGATAAGAATGTCACAAAAATTTTAATACACGACATTGCACTAATAGTTCAAGGTTGGTAGTGTTTTCGTAGCTTATCCTGAAGGTTTTATAGGCAATTATTGATGTTAAAATGCAGTTCTTCATTTGCAGATACCTGTACCTCTTTTAAACCAAAAATTGGTTTCAAATTTTAGACGTTTATCATAAACTAAAGCAAGCAAATCATTGACTGCCTATAGAGAACAAAATTGAAATAATATAAGTATGAAAAATGCAAATTTATGGCACGCACATGAAAGTATACAAGTGCCTTATAAGAGTATTTTCACACGAATATAATATAATTATCTGTCTTCATGAATGTGAACATTCCAATATTATTATAAAAATTTCTACATTTGCATAGAATTTGCAAAATGTCCGCAACGAATAAATTGAATGCGCAACATCAAAGTACCTAGAAGATATTGTTACTAATGTTATTACTTCCACATCCAACGGATGGGAAGTATTATATCGCCAAAAAAAATTTTATTTGCTCAATCGCTTTAAAATGCTCGAAAACGTCCAATACAAAATTTGAGCAAAAAATTCCTTGTCTGTGTGTCTGTTCTGTTGGTCTGTGTGTGGACGCGATTACCTACATTCGACAGACTTAACATATGAACTTGAAATTTGACATACATATAAATCTCAACTACCCAAAGCAACCTATTGTTTTTTGGGGTAAGTAGGGTAAAGGGAAGGAGCTTAGCGGTATGCTAGTAGATGTTAGAGATAATTCTCGAGCATTGTTGATCACTTGTGGAAACATTGAAGGATTGAACTTGGTGGAAATTATATATCCGCTTGAAACTGACTATCGAAGATTTTTTTTGCATACAGAAAGGGGCAATGTATCAGGCAACCTGTAGGGTTTAGAACTATCCCCAAAAATATTGCTAGTTTCCTTAAATTGCTTGGACCGGAAGGGTACACTGGACATTATTTTATTTATTTTATTAGGTATTTTGACTCCCAAGCGTCACAAAGCATTGAAATCAGCCACTGTGGCCGAAGGCTTCGTGGGCGATTCTTTTGAAAATAAAAAGAAAACTGCTGTGCTATCAAAAGCAACAAGTTGCTGACGAAACCGACAACGCAATTTCCTCAAATCAAATGTCTTCGGGTTTAAGTATGGTCAGTTATTGTATTTCAAAAATTATGTTATAAATATGTATAAACGAAGTTCTAATAATCGATAAAAATTTGTATTTTGACGTTAATCTGTCAAATTACTTTTCACACTAGTGCGAAAAGTCGTACTGTTCATTCATGAATGAGG
Source organism: Rhyzopertha dominica (assembly GCA_025024175.1). NCBI lineage: Eukaryota > Metazoa > Arthropoda > Insecta > Coleoptera > Bostrichidae > Rhyzopertha > Rhyzopertha dominica. The sequence continues at coordinate 7,795,530 of QCXZ01000043.1, read as the reverse complement.
AAAAAGGTTTATGTACAATCACTAATTGAGACTGACAACAAATAGTTGACGTTTATTAAGAAGTGTCACTTTATTGTTTGCCGAGCAATAAAATCTAGCAAGCGCTCGTCGTTAATAGCAACCAAGTAAACAGCATGCTTATTAGGTGGTAAATTTAACAATTTTAATTATAAAATTTGTGCAGTTTAATCGAGCTAATCTTAGTTGAAAAAATAATAGAAATTGAAAATAGTGACAGTGATAACACAAATACAGCTCCAGCATGGAGCATACCCCTACAAGTGTGTTATATTCCAAACATTTGAATTAAGTAACAAGCGTTATATTTTTATTTGTTCATTCGTTATTATACATACATCCAGTATTACTTGCTCAGTCTATATCTAGTTTTTTAAAGGTCCCTTCAATCCCAAACAACTCGTTGGTCAACTTGGAAGGTTCCGGTCTTTTTGATTCCTTTACCAACTGGTTATCAAGTTTCAAAAAGAACTCGTAGTTGCTCGTCTGCTCTTTCCTGTGTTGTTCTGTAACCCAATTGGTCAAAGGTGTTCAATGCTGGCTTAAAATTTTTCTATTCACCTGCAAGTTCTTTACATGTTGGTCCGTTACCACCGAAATCCCTTGGCATGTTTTCTTTGGAGATGTAATTGTATAATGTTTTTGTGTAGTCGGTATGGAGGTGGATCTAAAAAATTATATGTGAAGTAAAAAATATCTAACGTTTAACATATAACATTACGCTTTTGTTAGTAAATGTTGCAACTCGATTCAAATGGGTTTTGAAGCTGATCTCCTTTCTTGGATTTTGACTAACTCAAATCTACCAATTATGTTAATTTTTATTCGTTGATGATTATATCTTAACATCGATTTCAAAATTGAAAAATGATTCTAGTTTTCTAATACCCAATTGTTTTGGGTCCTTGAAAAGATTATGTCTTTTCAGTTGTTGCCACATGTTGATGAGTTTAAGTTGCTCCCTAGGACTCAGTTAGTTTCCGAAAGCGATATAGTTGTGAGACTGCACTTTTGAACGTTACAAATAATATACTATCAGCCCTAGACGGCGGAAAAGTTTGTTTTTTGGTACTTTTAGATTATTCTAGAGCTTTTGATACCCTTAACCATTATTTACTTACGGGTATCTTGCATCATCTAGTCACAGGATCCTATGCATTGAAATTATTTAACAGTTATCTGTCGGATAGGGTGTTAAAATTGGTGGCGTTATATCGGAACCATTTGGAGTAACTTGTGGAATCCCACAGGGATCTATTCTGGGTCCTATACTGTTTACTTTATATACGTCTGTTCTTATCGGCGTCATTCGACATGGTGAGTGTCATTCTTATGCCGATGATACTTAAGTTATTTATTATTCCGATAGAAATACTATTTTGGATGCCAAGCAAAAACTTGAGGCGGATCTAAGGAATGTATATCGCACTTCTATGGACAATTATTTGTTCTTAAATTCGTCTAAATCTAAAGTAATCGTATTTTGTATGTCTCCTACCTCCCCCTGGTACACTGAATTAGTTACGAATTTACATGTTAAGGTAGAAGGTCAGAATTTGGAAATCGTTAGATGTGCTAAATCTTTGGGTTTATGGATCGATTGCGTTTTAGTATGCATATAAATTCTCTTATTAGTAAGGCATTCTGTAGGCAATCGTAGAATTTTTTTATAATATCCGTCACCTACCTACTAAATTTACAACAAGAAGTATGTTTGTGTGATGTTATGGTCCTTTCTTTGTTTAACTTTGCTGATAACGTCTATGGACCTTGCTTGGATTATGCCGATTGCAGGAGGATTCAAGTCATAGAAAATTCTTGTTTACACTTAATTTTTGGGCTAACGAGAGTACACCATGTCAATCAGCAATCACAAACTCAAGTTAGTGCCTTGGTTGGATATGAGATCACGTAGAAAACTACATTCTACCTGTTTATTTCATAAAGTGATTTTAAATAAATCTCCCGCCTATTTAAATTGAAAAATTACGTTTAGGACAGATGCACACAGTATCAATATACGCAGAAAAGATATTCTGTTGATTCCAACTCATAAACACAGCTTTATTCATCGTTCCTTTTCTTATTGTGTGTCCAGTATATATAATTCTTTTCCTACAGATCTAAAATCTAAAGGTTTATATTCTTTTAAGCGCGAATACAGGAAGTTTTTGTTATCCAGCACAGAATATTACTGTTTTTTTGTGAATCCTAGTTTACAATATTTATTTTCTGAAATTCAGCGAGTTTTCGTTTGCCTTTTATATAACATATAATTATTGTTTTATATTATTCATATTTATAATTTTACAGCTAATAAGGCTTTCATTTCACTTGTTCTTTAGCTTTCGGTTAAGTGGAAGAACAGCTGCCATTTTCTCTTAAGTGGCCGCTGAACTTCGCCGTTTTGCAAGTGCTAGACCACTGCAATTGTATTATGCCTGAAATTATGAAAACTGTAAATGTTTGCGAATAAAGACGCATTATTATTATTATTATTATTATTATTATTATTTTACTACTGTATCATTTTTCATATGGATCACTATAAGTTTTGACGATCATAAAAATTCTGCTTCACCAGGCGAATATTTTTTGTTTTAACCGTAATCAATCCATAGGAATAGTGGAGTACCGCAGAGGTCAAACTTAGGGCCCTTACTCTCCATTTTGTTCACGAATAAACGTTAAGAGTATGTTTTCAGTGCGAAACTAAAAAATGCTATAGTAAACGGGGTGTTGCATTTAAAATAATAAAGTAAGTATCCAGTTCTTGTATCTTTTAATTTAATTATTGACTGATTTCCTTTTAGTGATTCATCCTGTATATCAAAAGTGTAAACTTACCGACTCGAACATTTCTTTCTTTAAAAATGGCTTCAGCAGATTCAAAACCTTGTCCATCAAAGGTCCCACATTTATGAAGTGTATAGCCTTCAATCTAATGGGCATCGCTTCCTATGACAAACAATCAAAAATACTGTTAAAATAACTAAGTTTGAATATACCTGCAAATAGACCGCAAACTTCCTTATAACACTTAAGTTCATTTTGGCAAAGAATGCCAAATTCATGTTAATGACGTTAGCAACAAAGACGAATCCCTCAGCTAATTTCTCGTTTTGGTTTAACCAAAGGAGATACGCCATGTCAAACACTCTCATTTGGTCGGTTAGACTGTAATTCTTTGGATCCCTATCGTTTAAGTCGCAGTAGATGACTTTGTAACCTTCTGGCGTTGTGCCTGGCATTATTTTGATAAGGCTGTGGAAGAATGAAGCCACAATTAGGCTATTTCGCCTTATATCATATAAAAATAGCAAGCTTACTATACACGTAATGCGTTCTGATGATCTGCAGATCTGGGATCTATGTTCAAGAATAATTCGGGAACGTGTGTCCTTATGGTAAAGAAACTGTCTATGGCTTGTTTGGTTACCTCACTGCTATAGTAACAGCTGTGTAAAAAGTGGATTACCTGCAGCTCTGTGAAGTAAAATACAACTGATTGACATACTTAGATATTACGTTGAAATTTCAATTGCATTAGCAATACCGTTAGGAAAATTATACATCTATCTTTTGAGTTTTATAAAACACATGTAGACTACTGATTAGAACCAAGTGTTAATTTCTTGTTCGCTTACTAACTAGTTATGAATTTATTGTCAGTTTACATTACTGAAATCTATGAATACCAAACCGCTGAAGTCAATTTCAAATGATTTAAGAATATCTCCTTTGTTCTTTTAGATTTTATGAAGGTATTCCCTCAGCAACATTGTTTTTTTCTACAAATATTAATTCCTTCATGTAAAATAACATTAATTTATATTTCAATACCAAGTGTTATTTTCTACTAATAGTTGAAAAAATGTTTCATTTGCAAAAAAATTACAAAAATTACTTACTACTGTTTATTAAAATATCCTATTTCGTTATATAAGGACATAATCTTTTTCATTCACAAAAGCTTGCTTCCTTTTTGTTTTTAGAATTTAGATCTAAAATTAGTACAGCTTTGAATTGTGAATGCCTTTTTCAAAATCTGCTACAACTAATCTAGGATAGACTATCACTGTACCTTTTCTTATTTAACTCGAAAGACTCTCTATAAATAGTGGCTTTTTATAAGCAAAATATTAATAATTTATTACATTTTATATATCCTGGTGAAATAAGGGGGATGTAAAATTTTCCACCTAGCCTAACAGAAGGATACCCTGAATTTGTATCAGTTCTATCTAACTTACCAGTTACTTTAGGCAAATGTGGTTGTGTGGCTATCCACTGTGTCAGGTTGTCCACATCTTGCTTTTTAAGATCCTGGTTCTGTTCGTATACCTTTTCAACGTCTACTAATGTACTGGCCATTGCAAAAAACGATTGCCTACGCACCTGGTACTCACTACACTAAAAGTAATTAGAGGCATGGTATTACCAAATTACTGTMATCTGTTGTTAACGTGCATTCGTCAGTATAAATGTGATATAACATTAGGTGACTTATATGTGTGCCAAACTTTTAATTTGAGTATTAGTAGTGCATTTCCTAACACTGAAGACTAATCTTACCTGTACAAATTTGTTATCCTTTTGTAGAATAGGTTTATAACTCTTGCATTGCACCAATCTTACTAAAGATTAATTTTAATATTGGTTGTGAATATATCTAATCTTTAATTTATATTAGGTGGACATCAACTCCCAAATTTTCCACGAGATTAATTTGAATGATCTTAATCTTTTTAAGGCTTCAAACTCTCTAGTGCCACGTGGAAAGATGTCCCTTATATAACTGATAAAGATTGTGCGCAAAATTTCAAGCATACTATTGCACTTGGCTCTTTGCATGAGTACTAGTTCTTATGCCGTTACACTGTTTTCCAGTTAACTTCTTTTTAGGCTGACTGTTGTCGTATTAAAGTGCTTTCTCGCTTTATAACTCTCAGTACGGGGATTTTGTTACCAAGAACTAAACACAAGGTAAAGAATCAACAATTTATTTACCTACTAACAACTCAATCTATATCTAACCGCTTGAAAGTTCCTTCAGTACCAAATATGTCGCTACTAGCAGGTTTAGAAGATGCAGGTCTTTTTGATTCATCAACGATTTGTTCATCCAACTTCAAAAACAGCTGGTGGTTTCCAGTTTGTTCATTGATTTGCTGTTCTGTAATTAAAATTGACGTGAAATGAATCAAAATTAGATTGGCAAAAATGAATTGGGACAGTGATTTTTTATTAACATTATTTACGTTCAGCAGAATTGAGTTATACACTTTTCAATTCTTTTTAATAGCCTTAAATGTGTAGCTCGCGAAATCCAAAGCATTAAATGCCCCTGTCCATGAAGTCGTTTTTAGTGGTCATAGGAGATCTGCACACTGGATCTTTAACATAACCACAAATAAATAATCAAGGGGTGTTAAATCAGGAGATCGTAGTGGAAACTTATATGGACCATTGTGTGCAATGATCACCAAACATTTCTTCAACGACTTCTCCAACAGCTCGATTGGCATTCTAAAGATGTCATAATATGAAGGGTGTTTCATTTAAATTAACAAAGTTGCTATCAACTTCAGGTGTAGCCGGAAGTGACCGAAACCTTAAAATTTGTTAATTACCTACAAATMTTCAGWAAGTTGCTTCAATTGGTTACTAATATTCTTCATTGTGGAATACTCTGTATATCGTAAATGTCATACATTTCTTTTATGGTGAATGCCATCCTTCTAAACTTGTGCTGAATGTAAATAATGACGTATTTAACAAACAATGATGTTAGCTGCCACGTCTTGGCTGTCACAATTAGATATTAGAGCGTTTGCATTGTTTCTTGCTAATCATGACTAATCAGATAATTTGAAAAACGGAAAATTCTGAATTTCTTAGCCGCTACTCATAATTTTATAAGCAAACTATATATATATATATATATTCTGAAAGCTTTAGAAAATGAGAATCTGTCAAATTCCGTAAAATTGTGTATAAAAAATGCCTTTGCACTTTTTTCGTATCTTTCCAAATAATAAAGTTAGTCGACTTTTTTTGATTCTAAAATTTTGGCTTTTGGCCCCTAAACCGAAATTTACGTTATGCAGGAGTTACCGGCTACTTGGGGTGTTGCAGTTCGAATTTCACTATTTGAATTACATATAGTTTCAAAATCAAGCTGTCAACTTACCTGTCAATTCCTGAAATGTTCCTGCTGTGCCGCCAAATTCGTTGGGCAAATTTTCATTTGTAAAATGTTGCAGCAAAGTTTTCGGATCAGTATGCATGTGAATCTGGAAAACGCAACCTTTAATGGCTAGTTAATACTATTTAAACGTCAATGATATAAAAATATTTCATCCAACATAAAAAAATATTTGTGAACATTATAATTAATAAAAAAAATACATTTTTACTTACACCATCCATAATCTCTTTTTTAACGAACGGCCTCACTAGGTTCATGAACATATCCATAATTGGCACAATGTTGACGAAATGTATGCCCTTCAGCCTAATAGGCATGGCTTGCTAAAAAAAGCCCAGTGATTCAGTTTAGGTATAACGTCCATAAAACGGACAGCTGACCTCCAAATACAAAGAAAATCTTCTCATGACTGTCAAGTTGAATTTCGCCATGTATGACATACTGAGACCATCTAAGTCGCACAAAATCAGGAATCCTTTAGCCAGTTCTTCGGTTTGGTGCAGCCAAAGCGTGTATTGCATGTCCATCAAGTTCAGTTGATCTGCGAATACGTATTTCTTGGGATCTTTATCCACTAGTTTGCAAAGAAGAACTTTATAACCCTCTGTGGTGGTTCCTGGCATGACTTTGTAGAGCCTTAACAGGAAATTAAGAGATAGTTCTCTTTAAGAACGAAACTGTACAGCTACATATACCCATGTTCTGAACACAACCTCAAATATTCAAAAAAACATTTTTTCATAAATGAAGACTGATCGCTACTGACATAGACTTAGAATGTTTTTGTTTTAATTGACTGGTTAATTGTATCTGCTTGTTACTGATGTTTATTTTATTTTATTGCCACTGATATAAAGATCTCTTGTGTTTTTGCATCATTATTTCTAACCTAAGGTTAAGTAGAAGCAAGCAAAGATTTTTTTTCAGAATTTATGTTTGGAAATACTGCATTTGTAATTATAAACTTATTTATTTAATGAAGACAGTCAAAACTGCCTAAACTTTGCGAAAACACGTTAAAAATATTTTTTTTTCGAAAACTGTCATCAAAAGCTGACATTTTCGTTAAATTTTCAGTTGACAAAGGGAACCTTTTTTGTCACCTAGCTGCGAAATACTTTTGTGTTCTACAACGCTGAAGTATTTGTCGGTCTACAAGAACAAACGATAAAAAATTTTTTCATTGTTTCGAAACTTATTTATGATTTCATTCATATTAGTTTTACATAATATAACATTTCAATAACAAAACAGTACCTATTATATAAAAAAACCAGTAAGAAGACGATTACAATTTATTGTGCACTACATGTAAATTGAAAGTACCGATATTACAGCGAGTTAAATTTATGCTAGATCTAGCGCTATCAGTTATCGTAGTTTTTAGTTCTGGGTGTTCAATGAGGCTGCTACTATAATTGTTTAAGTTTGCTGCACGTGTATTATTGGTAAGTTCTGTAGGCTTTGCTGAAGATGGTAACGGTTTATTTGCGACTGAAATTCTATTTTGAATAGAATCTTCTATATCAGTATCCGCTACCATACTAGAACGCCACCCCTCATCTCGTTTAATCGTGGTAATATCGACATCTGCGTCGGTTAACAGATTGGCGGAAGTATAAGTTTTTGGATGAGGCAAATTGAGATACGTTGCTATTTCTTTTGGCACATTCCTTATTTTGTTGACGCCAACCACTTGGTTAACACATTTTTCTTTGATATACTTAATAAAAAATTTTTGACTTGTAGTAACTGCCGGACGTAAAGCACAATATTTGTGGCATATCTTCATTTGGTCTGGACTTGAAATCACAAAACATTTTGGAGTATGAGTTTTGGAATCAGGAATTCTTATAATAATAATTGAATTTTTGTCTTTTACATCATCTGTCGTTATTTTCAGTAGCTCATCTCTTCTCAAAGATCCACAAACACCAATAATTAAAATGACCTGAAAAGTTGCTCAGAATTAGATAAGTCAATAGATTTATATTAATTTGAATTACCTTTTCTAGCAGAAATCTACTATCAGGTGCCTCTTGTAAAAATCTCTCAATTTCCTCTTTCGTTAGAATTCTGGACTTTTTGGGAAAGGTATCCAACTGATTTGCTTTTCAGATATAATATAAGTTTAGAAAATTTCCTGATATTTACATCTTCTTTAGCATTCATTGTACATTTTAGTACTGAATATACTGACCATAATGTCGAAGGTTTAACTTTATTAATTTTATGTTTGAAATATGCCAGTAATATCGCTTCGGACACTTTTTGAATTTTCTTTGAACTGCACCACGCTTTAAATTCGTTGTAGGCGATCTCGTACTGTCTCGACGATTTTTGGGGATTAATTGTGAAACAGCACTTTGCGCCGCTTCCAATACTTCTCCTGGTAAATGCTTCTCTTCACTTTCTGAGCTCATTTTCAATTAAACACTCTTTCACACCTCTTAGAATATGAACAATTACAATATATTATCATTATGAAATAACTTTTTCTTATTAGGTTGCTATCGTTATGACAGGCAACGCCACCGCACCTAAAATGTCTTAATTCAAATAGTAGTTTAAAGGATTTCAAATATAAATTAAATTGTTATACATACAATTATCTCATTTTATTGCAGTTTTCGAAAAAATATTATTTGTATCTCGAACGCGAAATGTTTTTGCGTTCTAGATACAAAAATAGCTATTCTTGCAAATGCTTCAAAATAACTCTGGTTAGTCAATAATAGAAAAACTTTTAGATTGTTTCCCATTACGATTATACACGAGTTGTTAATAAAACCTACTGGTAAACAATCTTTTATGGCCATATTAGCTGCCACCGAAGTATTTCTGATAATCTTATTATGTAAGCACTGTATATAGGTCGAAAGATCTTTGCTACTTTGTCACAATTTATCAGTTTCAATAAATACAATGTAAGGTTTTTATTTTGTGTAGTACATACGTACCCGACATTTTGAGCATTTTTCAGATTTTCAGATCTAGGGTCTCTCTGAGGAAACAAATCAGTCTTGATGGTGAAATAGCAGTCTATAGTTTTCTTCGTCATTTCACTGCTGTAGTAGCAGCTGTGTAAGAAATGTATCACCTGTAATTCTACGCGAATAAGTGTTAGTGTAAACGCTCCTTCACATTAAAATAATACATGTAAATTTATACTAGAACTTTATATGGATAAAAGGTAGCACAAGACTGGTTAATAAAGCAAAATCGAAAGGAACGACACACCTCTCTAAATTATCGATATAAAAGAAACTTACCACTAACTTTAGGTAGGTGAGGTTGGCCATCTATCCAATTCATCAAATTCTCAACATCTTCCTTCCTGACTTCCTTGTTCTTGCTGTATATCTGGTCAATCAGTTTCTCGTTCATATTCGCGTGCTCAGGTACTGCAAACTAAACAACACCTAGGTGTTCCGAAGCTGCGATCAATTTTTTTACTTACTGCGTGTGTGCGATAAGTTGGAGGTTTTCCTAGTGCAAATACAAAGCAGTAACTAGTTTTTAAGTGTTCGAGATAGTTGGTGACGCAAAAGAATCGTTTATTTCCCGGTTTAATGTTGACAGTGTGCAGTACGTCAGTAAATTTGGACAAACTTGAACTCGTACTGGATAATGATGATCACAAGTGTGCAAGATATATATTTGTCCACATCTGAGTGATAAAGTTTGTAAAAAATGTTCCTGTGATCAAGGTCACAGGATTTGCAAAACTTTAGCTTTGAGAGAGTTTATCGACACGATTAATATTAAAAACTCTGTTTTGGGTCATTATTCGCATATCTGGTCACAGCTTTTTCCTAATATTAGTCATGAAAGCTAGAGGCAGTATTTGGTAGATATGAGCAACAAAGACGTTCTTTTATAAGTTTTTTATAAGTTAAAATAGTCTGCAATACAGATATGAGATAAATCCAACTATTTCTTACTTTTACATAGGGTAAGTTCTTCAGTTTGGAAGAGTCCCCTATAGTTTAAATTTCAATTTAATAAGTATTAAAAATACATAAGTTACCGCTTAAAAATTAAGTCTTATAGCCAGTGATGCTAAACAAGATTGTTTTCAATTGTTTTTGGCATGTGTTGTTTATGTCCTTACTGTTTTGTGCTTAAAATGCTAAGCATTGCTAGCTATAGCTAAATGCCAATAATTACTCAAATTAATTCGAATTTTATGAAAGGCATTTTTTTCTATGTTTTCATGATAGAAGGCTCTCTTGGATATTCAGCTTGAGCAGAGCGTTATTAAAATGAATAATAAATTCCATGTTTTTTTTGATAGCCTGGTTAGTTATTAACCTGAAAATTTGGTGCACACACATGGTCGTCTAGTATTAATTTTTTAAGAAAGAAAACATTTATTTATTAGAAGCACCCTCATTATACTCAAGTATAAAAAGTTTTGAACAAAGCAATCTAAGTTGTACTTAAACTAAAAAACAAAACTTCGCTAAAATAAATAAAAATAATTTGTCGTATCCAACTGCAGACAAGCATTTAATAGCTACCTAAAAACAAGAAGATTATGTACATCAGGAAAGTCGTTAAACAAACTCAATCCATCATAAAACGTAGGTTTTTGTAGTTGTAAGTCAGTTTGTTTAATATGATAATTATTTCTGTAGCATTTATTGTAAAGTTGATGATATGGTCGCTTTCTTAAAAAATCATGCTCTGAGTTATGACATATTTGATACAAAAATACTACAACCTCCTTCTTGATCATTTGCTGAACGGGAATGCTATTCAGTAATAATGATAGGTATGCTATAGTTAAAGTTAAAAAAAGCGCTCTCTTATAAAAATAATATGCAGGTTTGTTTTGGTAGGTACTCGCTTTTATATAGAACCTATTATTTTAGTTCAGGACGTTCCATTCCTTATTTTTAGTGACAGTTGTTGACTTGCCTACGTTTAAACATTACACCACATTACATTTTCCACTTCAAATTTACTTGTTGAAGCAAAAGTTGGCGTTACAAATGAACAATTGATAACTTAATAATAATATTTTTATAATCTCATAGAATTTTTTTAAGAAATCGGTTGGTAATCATATTTGATATTAAATAATGATAATAATCTGCAGTTACTAAAGTAAATAAAGTCAACTCGGACATGTTGCTTCAATTTGGCAGTGTTGTTTGAACCAGTTGAATGAATTTTATCTTTTAAAACTCCTAGAAAAATTAAGAACACATCCAMATAATTTTGAAATTGTTTCCAAAATAGATATGCATGTCTATGCTGTGCTGTCTACACCTCAACCAACTGCAGATAGTACTATTTCGCTGTCATTACAGCTCATCAGTGCAGTTTAGGTCTAGTGTAGACAACACGGCATAGAACTGGTTTTGCTTATATACCAAATCGATGGTATGATGAAAGTAAGAATTTAGTATGGTATTGCCATCCTAAATTCTTACTTTGTTTCCAAAATAGATATACTTGGCCGTAAAATTTTCTTCATATTAGCACATGAGCGTTTGACTTAAATTTGCCAGGCTATTATTTTATTACAGTGCAAGATTTGGGCTATTTGGCGATTTGAATTCTTAGCCCTCTAAAATTATTTATAAATGAGCACCTGCATACAAAATTAAATAAATACCAACATGTTGTATAACACGTTGGAGCAGATTCTAGTGGAGCTCATTTTTTTCAGGAAATTTGTAGTACTGCACACAATGAACAAAGAATACCATTTCATTTTAACTTTTTTGTCTCACAAACTGTTGAAGGTTTTTTAAATTTGCAAACATATTATTACATACCTGTTATATAAACTTGTAAGCTGCCTAATAGTCTTATCTTGAATATAGTATTTGCTATTACTAAATGTATACTTTGGGTAATATGCGGTACAATTTTCACTTATTAAGAGAGATGTAGTACTGGCTCTGTTTCCAAACAAACGTTTTTATTAATCTACTCAGGGCTTATCTAATCTTGCTCTGTCCCTTGTTCAAGATAAATATTCCATTCTGATAATTGACTAATTATATCTCTTTTTTACAGGCTCATTACTTGTGTAGTAGTGCATTGACTGTCTTATCAATAGTTTCAGATAGTAATATATTTTTATCTATTATGTAACACGTTAAGAAATAATATTAAGTAAGTTCGTCAAACTTTTGTACCTTAAACAGACTGTTAACGATTAAATAATGATAACTTTTTTTTTATTTAATACAGCATTAATCTATATCCAATTTCTTGAAGGTCCCTTCAGCACCAAACAATTCCACCGCGCTTTTAGGTTTACCAGGTCGTCTAGATTCGTCCACAACTAGTTTTTCTTCTTCTTCAAAAAAGCTGGCGTTCTTAACTACATTATCCTTGTAGTTTTCTGAAAATTAATTCTTGTGAGTTCCACAATTACGAACGATATAAGTTTGATTTATTACGCCATAATTCTTTTATTGTACCAGCTTGTCCTCCGTATTCATTGGGAAGACATTCTTTTGGAATGAACTTGTAGGCACTATCGATGGAATCTGCGTGGATGTGTAACTGAAAATTGATAAGGACGTCAATATTAATAGACAGGTCAAACTTAGCCCAAAAGAGGTATGATTACTAGGGTTTTTTTTGGACCCTGAGATCCCTGTTATAACTTATTTTGTTTCTCTAACAGTATCCCCAAACAGTGCATTTTCCACTTTTGGATTTATTAATTCGGGAGTCCCCCAGGGCAGTGTACTCGCACCCTTACTTTACTTAGTAGTAAAAGTAAGTAAAAACTTATGCGTTGGTTTTGGCAGGCACTAAATACCGCCAAACGATTAAAAATACTTTTATCTTGAAACTAAACAGTTACTTGACTCAATTTGTGGATAATGTCCAAAATATGGGTGTTCAATATGATGAACTGCTTGATTTTAGAAAACATGTGTCTTATTTGACACAATCTACTTTCTGTATAAAGAAAGGGCGCATCAGCCACCAGTTTTTCGAAATATGTCCGCTCTGAACTTTCTGAATTGTGAACTGAGAGTTAATTCAAGGATTAGTTTTGTGGTTTTAGTTTGTTTTGCGATACTCGTGTTCTTTCTCTTACTGTTATTTGTATAATTGTTATTATATCAACAATCCTTACCACATCGAACAATTCTTTCTTCATGAACGGCTTCATCAGCGCCAATATCTTGTCCATGAAGGGCACTACGTTTATGAAATGTAGTCCCTTGAGCCTAATTGGCATGGCTTCCTACAACCCCGTGAACACAAATGTAACAGTCTAGTTATTTACTTTCAATACGCTACCTGAAGGTAGTACAAGTACTTCTTAATCCCAATTATCCCCAATCTCCCCAGATGTCCCAACACTACACCATCCATGTCCATCAGAATCAAGAAGCCTTGGGGTAGTTCAGCATTCTGATGCAACCAGAGGTTGTAAACCATGTCCAACATCTTTAAGTTCTCGTACAGATGATAGTTGGAAGGCTCAAAATCCATGAGCTTGACGTAGAGGATTCTGTAGCCTTCAGGGGTTGCTTTGGGTAGTACTGAATATACGCTGAACACAGACACAATTTTTTTATTTCGCATTAAAAACATTCATTTATTATTATTTCATACATTTTTAACAAATAATATTTACTAATGTTTATATCGCCTTATTAATACCAAATAATTATATTTTCTTGAAACATTGTTAAATGTAGAATGTTGTAGAGTATAGACATTGGCATTTAACTTGACCACATCATTTTTTGTGACGTAAAACATATTGCATGAGAGACATTACGTAAAGGAACTCGAAGTAAAAAGAATCACCTATAATTATTCATTCATAAACAAGTAATATGAACAAAACATATCTAATCATAGGTTGTGCGAAATAACCAACGTACCAAAATAACAGGGCCGTTCTATCTCTCCCACTAGAAGAGTTGAATTCATATTCATTTTCTGATTAATTCAGAATCGCTTTAAGAGAATTTAAGATTATTAGTAATACTTACGTGGTCTTTAAAGTCTGCTGAACGTCCGGAGATAAAACATTTCTGTTGCCCAGCATTTCAGGGCAATGAGTCTTGATCGTGAGATAATTATCCAGAGTTTTTTTGGCCATTTCATTGCTGTAGTAGCAACTATGTAGGAAATGAATGGTCCTTTGTTCTGAAAAAAAGTAATGAGCTTTGCAAATAACATCTCACGCCTTACTGGTAAAAGGAAGAAAAAAAAGAAAAGAGACCAAAAGAACAAAATGCTCATCATAAATTTGTCGTTTTGCAAGCTCCACACAATGTAATAAATTGTGTACTGTCTTTAGATTGACACTATATACTTTTAACCACGGTGTTAATTATTAGAGAATTTTCTCCTAGCCGTTCGTCTTGCTTGTCTGGGGGTAAAATTTGTAAAGCTCGGTTTCACATACAGGGCGACTTAACATCTTAAAATAAGTTCTATGCTATAACCCTTATGAAAATTACAATCAAGGACAAAATATTTATCGAAATGCCACAATACCATCTGACAAGATTTTTACCTAAAAATCGTGCGCGAAAATACTGTTTAAATTGTTTAAGAAAGATGGTCGTCCAAAATCTAAGAAAGTAACTTAACTTTTTATGAATACCATGGTGCAAAATTATTTGTTTCAAAATTTATATAATGGAACTCAAAAACTACTTTATCACGGTTTTTATAATCTCTGATTACACACAGTTAAATATTGAGGTTTTCCATATTCGTCTTATTTAAAATCATAAGTTAAAAATACTACGACAAAATTGACAATTGATGTGCTCTTTTAACGTACCACTCAAAACGTCGTGCTGAAATTATCTACTGTTTATGTTATTTTATAGTAAATTGTACTGTTTGTGATGATTTTATACTTAAAATAATTTCTCACTAATTATTTACCTTTGCATGTTTAGCATAAAACTACAGAGGGTAAGCAAAGACAAATTCTAGAATAGGTTTATTATTCATACTATGCAATCGATAAAGGCTATAAAGTCCATCCAATCTATCGACTTATTGCTTGCCATATTTGAAAAACTTTGAATCACACCGTAACATTTTTTTAAGCTAAGTTAATATCACTACAGTTAAAATTGAGACAATAAAGTGTGCTTGTCGATTCTTTGTCCCATATGCTTCAGTATATTGATCTAATGTTTAGAAAACAGTTTATATTTCATTTTTGAAGTAGTAAAGGACATGTATGACTCTTCCAAATTACTCTTAGAATTTAGTCTTAACTTTAAGTCTTGCTAGGAATTATATTCCTACAATTAGAGAACCTCTTATTATTCTGCAAAACTTTAATTGAACAAGTGATATCGGAACGAATTAGTTAACATGCTAGCGCAAAGTAAAAATATATCTCAAAGATGACATCTAAGTTCTTTGAATGATATTTATACGATAAGTACTAGTTCATCGTTAATTCTAGAGGTAAAAGTTATAACTGCTTTCCCTGCTTTTTTACCTAACATTCGTTTCAGTGCAGTTAAATATCATATATTACTAGGTTAAAATATAGCTCTACATATAAGACTGATTTCAAGTCACTGAAACACATCTTGAATAAGTATAAGTATGTTTTAGTAAAATGAACTCGTGGCCATATAAGGGATTGTCCTGTAAAAAATGGAAAGTTAGCAGCACAGTATTGTTTGTTCTGATAGTGAAACGACCTCATAGGACATAAACAATTTGTGTAAATCACGTTTATAAATATGTGTTGTCGACAAGCATTTGTAAACAAAACTAGCAAATAAAGTACAATGTTTCTCATGTACTTCATGTAGAATCAACAAGTTTTTACCGGCAATCACTTTATCATCAATTTATGCTGGACTCTGTTATATTTTTTTTGCTAGTGTGCTAGCATACATTAGCGTAATGGTGTAAACGTACAGTTGAGTATATTCATTATCCTTTTAAAAAGCAAACTATTTTAGTACATATTCAGAGACTTAGTGTAGGCTAAGATATGATCTCGTAGGATCTGGTTTTCTTGAGGAAAATCTCAATTGAATGCTCAGCATGGCGTCTATATCTTACATCCCTAGATTTTTTCCTTTGGGGCCGTTTGAAATCGAAGGTTTTTGGGTGAATTACTTAAAGAATTGTGCTTGAGTGCCAGCAGTTGAGGTTTTCAGAAATGTCAGGCCAGCATTTGAGTTTGTTGATAAGAGAAATTTTGAAATTTAATCAGTTAAAAGTTGATGCATTTTTACAAAAAAAAGATCGTTTTTATTTTTCTACTCCACCCTGTTTTATTTTAAACTCTAACTTACCCGTGACTTTCGGGAAATGTGGCTGTCTGTCCACCCAATCCATCATCTGTTTGACGTCATCTTCTTTAATTTCTTCGTTTGCCTGGTACACTTTTTCTATTTGAACCATATTCGTCATGTTGCTGCTGAAAAATGTATCCGTTGTTGGCTTTGTCGAGTAGCGATTGTTTGCAAGCGTGGTATATAGCTTATGGTTTTTGCTTCAAGGACTGCGGTTTTATGTGATACATTACATGAATACACGCGTAACATGTAATTTACGGTAATTTGGCAGATACGAGACAGGATAGTACGGTTAAGCTAGATAGTATCTTATCCTTGTTTACAGTACTGAAAGATTCTTGAATGAAATCTGATTAGCGATGGAATAAATTTAATTCTTTAACGATCGTGCAAAGATTTGAGACTTGTCAATTACATTCCTTATTAAGCCAACAAAATTACAATACTCACGTTATTATTAACGAATACCTCAAAAACGKACAATGCACCAGTTATGGTTCTAAATGGAAGGCAACCTTTTAATAGAACTTCTCTGCCTTGAGTCAAGTTCACTATGCCAATGTCAGGTTCACACGCACTTGTGGTTCTTCTTTCAGGTTATTGGATATGGCTATTGTTCGTTCAATTGCACATCTCACTCGTATAAAGACCAAATAATTCCGATTKCTTAACGAGTTTAAMAGCTTTTATAACTCACAGTGGCGTACCAAGGTGTGCCTTGGTAAGATATTCAGCTTTAAAAGCATTAAGCAAATTGTTATGTGAGATGTTAAAAAGCGTCAGAAATTTGGGAAGATATCTTACTAGTTTTTTTCTGTAATACCTAGGTGCAATAGTGATATTTTTTTAAGTAGAAATAAGAATACCCAGTAGCATGGGCGTACCCAGCTTCTGGTAAGGAGAGGCAAAGCAGGCATTTCCCTTACTGAATAATTTAACATAAATAAACATATGCTTTTATCGGATTATGTACCTAAGCAATTAACGAAGTCTTCGTTTATTTTCTACAACGTGACTTAAAACATCTTCTGTGAAGACCCAAGTTTTTTGTTTTTTATATACACTTATCTTCAAAAGCTCGTTTATTCCTAATTCAATTATTGATGTTATCAGTTAGGCGATATCTAGCGCATTCAGTTGCATGTCTATCACGTTTAACAAAAGATGAGTAGATACATTTTATTTGGAAGAATAAAGATCCGTGATCCACATGATCTATAGTAATGTCAAATGAAGTACTAAAGAAATATAAATTTCGCCTTAAGCATCTACTAGTAGAACCACGTATTATGATTTGGAATTCGCACATATCAAATATTAATTAATTAACCGATGCGCTTTTTAGTTTCATCTTTTGGCATTAGAAGCTTTAGAAATTTAAGTTAGGAGTGAAGGAAGCTTGTATAGATAAAAAAAATTATCAAGACTGAGAATGAGGAAACAACCTGGTCGTGAAACAGTACCTAAGACTGTAATTGATGGTCGTATTATTTTACTCATACATCTAATTTTACTCTAATTTCTGCATAATTTTAAAACGACCATTTGTTGTTGTTCTCAAGCTGCAAAAATTTTTTCATGTATTATGTTCATCTTGCTGGCTGTCATTGATTTGCAAAATATGGCTCAATATCGCCAAAAAACGTATTTTACAAATTTTCATGGAATTTACTTGACTGTACTATAATCTGCAAGGATTAGCAATTTAACGCACAGTATAAATTATTACAAATGTAGGTATTCCTTTATGATCATTTAATCTTATTATGGCAATGTAAGTTATATTTCGTTTGTTACTTCTGCGGCATTTTTTATGTGACATAAAAGAAATTTATGTTTTTAACTTTAATCATATATGCATAGTTTATGTGCTTAAAGCGCCTAATATCGTCATCTGAAACTGAATATGAGCACTGCGATGATACTCCACTAACTTGGACATTAGCAAATTTTGGATTAAAAGCCGTGATCGAATTAGAAGTACTTCTTTTTGCTCTTTGGTTAAAATAATGACCAGGGCATAAATCGAAAATAGTGCTTTTGAGTCGATTATATAAATGCTAGATAATAACCAGACACCGCAATACATCAGTAAAATGATAGCATATTACATTTCAATGTAATATAGCATCTTTTATTTAGACTGAGCCTTTAGGTTTATTTATCACATTTTTCATTTAGCTATTATTTTTTTAAGTTAAACCAACCTCCGTAGTCCGTAGTGCAATTCTTCCAAAAATTAACCCAGTACTCAATATTTTAACCGAATTAAGCTTCATTTAAATAAACTGAGATATATTTAATCCGTTTTTCAAAAAGTCTTTTGTATACTGGCACTTTAACAGCACACCGGGTTTTAATTCTTGCTTATAATACTACTGGATTCCTAAAACTTACGTTAAATACACTTTCATAACTCTCAGTTCGGATAGATTTTTGCTCGAAATAACTGATATTATTGTATTTTTTGTTTCTCTGTATTAATTTTGAAATTTGGAATTAAGAAGTAACTGCCAAATACAAATACGTGACCAATTCTGGGTATTCCATATAACAGAATCATGCATAGTTGAACAAACCCTATAAGAAAACATATTAGAAGAGCTGAACAAAGTAGAAATCGTTTTATGACTCCTGGCCAAAATAAGCTTGGAAACCGTTTGACAACGACTTATTGAATGTCAGTTGCATAGGTCAAATATGAGTTCTGGATGAAAATTGTGAAATACGCTTGTCTATAAATTTTACTTCATTAACAATTTCGTAAATACATACTTAATTAGTCAGCAGGTCCGGGGGGGCAGCTGCCCTTCCTTGCCCCCCTTCGGTACGCCCATGCCCAGTAGTAATATTGATATTATATTTACATATATTTTTTTACGATTCAACAAGAAAAATATTTTGCAAGTAACTATACCTAAATATTTTTCATATCCATTAAATAAATCCAAAATCATGTTTTCTCATTTCTATGTCACAACAATGCAAACCAAAAATAAATAAAATTTTATAATTTCACCTGTGACGGTTGTACGCTCAGTTTTGCCTTGTTTTTCCTGTTGAACGGCTTCTACAACGGTTTTTCGGAAAGAAACGACAGTGACATCTCGAAAGATGTATTGGAAGAAGTCAATGAAGCATCTTCATTACCAAAAAATCCAGAGAGAAGTACGAAAACGATTATTCTCTTAAACAACGGATGGCTCAGCGACGTAATAAGGAGGATGTCACTTTGGCAGATTCTGCCAATAGATCCAAAGGTTCACAGTCATCAAGTCTTCGGTCAAAATATTCGATGTAGTGTAATGTATTTATTAACAGCAGAAGTTACAACGCCAAGTACAATCAAATTTGAATATGTGTACTAAGTATTATAATATACAATGTATGATTTTACAATGCTAGTTGAATCTCTAGGTATTCTTTTATTGAATAAAAACTGTGCTGTAAAAGCAACATTTTGACTGTCTTTTGAAAAGAATTTGTTTATAAATTCACGTACTTCGAGTGAAAGGTGATTATAAAGTTCTATGCACCAGAGATTATGGGTTTGCTGGGATCTTGCCAGGCGATGATAGAGTATTCTCATTTGTTCACGATTTCCTATATTAATGTTGAATGATTATTTGCTTATAAGCATGTTATACAATTTTACGATAGTCAACAATTTTGTATTTTATGTGTAGTTCCATAAGTTTCGATATTACTGGAAGAAACTGTCCAGTAGTAAAACATTTATTCATAGCATAGCTATATATAGTATGAATGCTTTCAAAAGTTTGGCTTTTATATAGTTAGATTCATTAGAAGTGGTGTTTCTTCAACAATTTCTCCATGACAACATAGGGATAGGTATTTAGCATTGTTGAAGCTAATTTTTCGTTGGAGTTTCAAGGCTTCAATATTTAAAAAATATTTATTCATGTTTGGGCAAATTGGACAGTTATTATTTTTGCTATTGATTTGTCATTATACCTACAGCACCAAGGGTGTGTTTAATTTGATTAACTTCATCAGTGTACCAGTTAAAAGATGCATTTTTCCTTCTCTCCTTTTTAGTGGAAAGGCTTTCTTCATGTTCTCTATCGGGTGTTTTTCCAATTTCTGGAAGCATTCTTCTGGGTTTTCTATCTAACTTAAGATCGACGTCATATTCCAAAATAATTGCAATCTTAGAACTGCAAAATGTTGGTTACGGACCCATAAAAGCAAGTACATTTTACAGGGATGATCTAAAACCCTTTGTTTCGAAAGCTCCTGATAAAGTGTAAATTTATTACTAATTTATTTATCAATTTATAGATCCGTCTCAGACAAGCCAATCTGTTGTTGGCCAAAAATAGCCCCTTCTGTTATTATTTAAATTTTTAAAAAGGAAGGTATAAAAAATGATAAATTCTTCTAATACTGCTTGTCCAATATAATTAATTTAAAAAACATTGAGTATTTTTGAACTTCAAATATTTAGCCAGTTAGAGGGGAGTCTGAAATAAAGCTAATACGCCACTGTCCCCCTCGCATCACAAGTTCTATGCACTACACGATCAAGGTTACCTAACAAACATCTATTAGAGCTAAAAACAGCAATTAAACATTAATCAGTAGGACATGCAATTGGAGAACGAAATAAATATCTCGTCCTTCATTCATAATGCGTAGAGACGAGCCTAATTCATAATTACATACCTGGGTGTGATTTCGTAATTTAATTTGGTTTAATCATAATAATTTTCGCCTTTAGAATGGTGACGGTGTGAATTAAATCAAAGGAAGTGCTACATAGGTGCATTTCCTTGTTATAGAAAATTTTGTGTTTGGGTTAACATATAAATTAACGTTTGTGATCGTTTATGACGAGTTTATTTTTTTCAACGCATTCAGTATGAAGAGTTTTTTGGTTGCGTTTTTCCTTGCTGCAGTATTTTTGGTGAGATCTTCGAAATAATAGTATTATTATGGTTATTGCATAATTTCCAGGCCTGTATTTTTTGTTATTATTATTTTTAAGCGAGTAGCCTTTTTTATTGCGTATTGCCTCCTCAAATAAAGCGTCTGTAAAGTTTATGAAGAAGATATTTGTGATCGAATGGTTCGAAAAGCGGTATTTTCATTTCAAAAAACACCCTGGATTATCTAACTTTAATGAAGTAACTAGAAATCATCGCGTTGTCACCAGTATGTAGTAATTTTACTGGTTACGAAAAATACTTTTTCGATCACTCTCCAACAATCTGTATGGAGTGTTGTTAGTAGTTAACATTTTTTTTTACGATTTGATTGGAGAAGTCTTCAAAAAAACTCTGCTGTCTCTTCAAGTTAAATAAAGTAAAACTTTATAGTTGAAACTGAATAGTGCCATTGCACTAATCGTTACCTTGATTTTGTGTCTGTTTCCATCTTATCGATAGTATTCCAAAAATGCTCGTTTGTTTGCTCTTTGTGTTGGTCAATAAGCATTTTCTGTACATCCATTTCTGTCATTTTTTCCCTTTTTTACATTTTATTCTGTACGCACTCGCCATGAAATGCAACCTTAACACATTCTTTTGAAAAGTTTGTATAACTTTTATGCACTTGTCTTGTTTCGTGTCAAATGTTAAGCCGAGATATTTGGCTATATTCCCATATGATATTATCTGTCCATTTGTTGTTATCGGGATACGCCGAATTCGTTTATTTGCGAAATCAATGTGAATTGATTCAGCTTTATTTTCAAGTTTTTGTCCAGATTTAGAAATCATTGAAGCCTGCTGTATCTTCATTTTCTGTGTTTAGCACACTGATGGTACCATCAGCGAAGGTTGCTAAAGTTTTAGACTTTTGATTTAGGAAGGTCGTACCCTGAGACACTCCCGCTTTGACCCCTCAAAGATTAAAGAAAATTATTATTTAAATGAAAAATAATTTTTAATTTACCACGTTTTTAAAATGGATCATAAAGAATAAAATAATTTTTCCTAGCTCCGTACAGATTTATTACTTGATACAGATTCCTAACTCCATAAAGATTATGTGATTATGAATTTTTAATAGCTCTGAGAATACTTTCTGCCGCTTCCTGGAGCTATGGATGGGGTAGTGGTGCTCTATGGGATATTTCTGGTCTGTGTGCATTAGCTAGCTTTTATTAGTAGTTTTTGTATAATACTATCGCGCTATCATAGTGGTTTCTTACTTTTCCTTGAAGCCTGTACATATTTAATGTTTATTTGTTTCTCTGCATCTTCTTCCTCTTCAGTGTATTCGTCCAGTTGGAATGTTATTGAGTTTAACCATTCCATATGGACTATTATTTTTTTTGGGTAGCATTTCAGTTGTTGTTGGTGGTCGTTAGGGTGCTAGGATACTGTTAGTTCTTTACTTGTAGTTCTTGGACAGTTTCCTGTAAGTTACTTCTAAACTCCTCGGGTGTTTTGTCTAATATGATTTATAGTTCTTCTTCTTATTTCTCTTGTAGGGTTTTTGTATTCTTATTGGGTAATATTTTATCCACATTCATATTTTTGTGTGCTTAGAAGGCAGCTTCCGTCTCCTGCGATGTTCTGTACCTGTTGTTCGATTTCTTTTAAACACCGTTTCAAGAATTTCTTCTTTTGCTTATATCTATCTTGTCTTTTTTCCGTTGCGTTGAGTTCTTGTTGCTGCAAGATAATCTCTTGACTGAAATAACGTCTAAAAGGACAAGGATTGCATTTATTGTTTGTTGATTAGTTAGTGTGATTTACTGTCACATTTAAACAATTAACAAATTTACAAGGTAAGAAACGATTAAAAGAGATGAAGATTGAACTTTCTTTTGTATAGACTGTTACAGGGCATAAAAAGGGCAGGCGCCCATGCATGAATACTCGGTTCCCTCTCATTTTGAATGGACAGTAACTTATTACTGTTGGCCTTAACCCCCAATGACTAAAGAGCTGCTCTGCGTCATTTTTAACACAAAGTCTAATTATTTTCTGCTACAGCCAGACGATTACTGAAATAAAACAGTGACTTGCATGGCTTTGTAAACATTCAATAATTGGCTCAACCCGGAACATTTAAATATAAGTAAACAGTCTTACTTTTCGAATCTGCCTCGTATTTTACCCCTTTAACCAACTATTATTATTATTATTATTAACGTACACGTTCCTTTGTAATCTATCCCACTTCTGATCCCATTCTTCTCACCAGAGCGGAAGCTTCGCCGCTAACGCTGCAACTGGAGCTGGGGGAGGGGTGGGAGGGGGTGCAGGTGGTGGAGCTGGGGGTGGCGTCGGCGGTGGCGCCAAAGGAAGTCTCGGGTTCGGCATGGGAATCAGTGGCGGCGCTGGAGCAGAGGCGTCCGGGGGTGTACAAGGGGGTGCTGGGGGTGTAGCCGGAGCTGGAGCCGGCGCTGGGACCCAATATGGATATGGCGGTTGATGACAGATTAATTTTCGTTTGCTTTTACTAAAAATAAATGTGGTCTAAAAGCTTGTAGTTGCGCTTTGTTTAAGATTAATTATCGCCCAATAAAAGTTCTGCCCAATATTTAATTTCCTCTACGAAAAAATCCTTAGCGAGACATATTTTTTGTTCACTCCTATAGAATGTCCGGTCTGCCTAATTATATTTGACATTACAGCTACTACGTGGATGATTTCTCTTTTTTTATCTGCACTAAGAATCTAAAAGATTTTTGATAGTAATATTGGCAGTAAAAGAGAAGTTTAAACGAGATGGTTTTAATAATAATAATAATAATATTTATTTTCAGCTTCCTTACAAAACAAAATATTTGAACGCTATCGTCATAATGCAAAAAAAAATATATATATACATGTATACATAGGTACTATATAATTATCTTAATCTTCTTTTCTTCTTATATCTTAGAAGTTATATGTTGTCTTCATCTTCATGTATTGGAGTTCTGAGAAATTCTTCCAGGGAATAGAAAGAATGATGAATAAGATGATTKTTTATTATGCGTTTTAATTGGGTTGGAGACTTATTTCTCATATTGCGTGGCAGTTTGTTGTATAGTTTTGCAGCCCAGTAATCGGCTGCTGCAGTTGTTAAATTTATTCTGTGACGTGGGAGCATTAGCTGAGATCTATTACGAGTATTAAAATTGTGTATTTCCTCGTGCTTGGTGTACTTATTAATATTGTGGTGTGCATATTCTATACAACCAAGTATGTAGACGCTAGGAATTGTAAGTATTTTCGATGTTGTGAGATAAGATTTACAGCTTTGGGTTGACTGGAGATTGCACAGTACACGTACTGCTTTCTTCTGCTTTAAGAATATACGCTCTGCCTGGGGACTTGCTCCCCATAGTAGAATTCCATAAGTGGCAACAGCATGGAAATAAGCAAAATATGCAGTCTTTGCAGCATCTGGTGTTGATTGTTGATGTAGTATCCGTAGACAATAAAGTGCTCTTCCTAGACGGGCTTCCATGTTTTCTATGTGTTTGTTCCATCTGAGATCACTGGTTAGTGTTAAACCTAGGAATTTAGTGTTTGATTTCTGTTCCTTAGGCTTGGATCTTGTATATATGGTTAATATAAATGTTTTGTCTTAGTTCATCTTCATTGCATTGTCCATGAACCAGTTCTGTGCTTGCTCAAGACTATTCATTGTTTTCTCTGTAGTATTTTTCTCATCATCCCCTATGTTTAAAAAAGTTGTGTCATCTGCAAACATACAGGTGAGGTCTGAATTGATACTTGATGGTAAATCGTTAACATAAAGTAGGAATAATAAAGGGCCTAATACCGATCCCTGCGGTACTCCTGATTCCACAGATGACCATCCTGAGTGCTTGTCCAGCAGAAAAACTCTCTGATATCTGGTTGACAGATAAGATTTTGTCAAATTACCTGCCACACCCCTTACTCCATATTTCCAAAGCTTTGCTAGCAATATAGTGTGATGTACAGTATCGAAAGCTTTACTTAAATCACAAAATGCAATTTGAGGTACTTTCTTGGTGTCTACTGCTTCATGCATTTTTTCAGTTACTTGTTGTAACGCTGTTATTGTTGATTTATTTTTCCTGTAGCCATGCTGCTGACCTGTCAGGATACAATTTTTTTCTATGAAGTTTAATAATCTTGTGTAGATCAGAGTTTCTAATACCTTGGAAAATACTGGGATTATTGCAATAGGACGATAATTTGCATGTATATTTTTATCGCCTTTTTTGTGAATAGGTATTATTTTTGTGAATTTGAGCAGTTGAGGGAACAATCCTTCTTCAAGACATCTGTTCATGGTAAATGTTAGGGGATCCACTATTTCTTGAGAAATTATTTTCAGCAAATGTGTTGAAAAGTCATATACATCTCGCGTTTTTGAATTTTTCATTTTGTTTATTACTTCAAGAATTTCATCCTTGCTTGTTGGTTTTACGTAAACTGAATGTTCTATATTTGGATTTAACTTGTTCATATGTGCCACGAATTCATTGGTTGTAGTTTTTACTTGTTTGTTTGTGGATGTGAAATACAGATTTAGTTCATCAGGATTTATCGCGATCAATTCTTGCTTCTGTTTTTTACTGCCTGTAAGTTCATGAATTACCTGCCATACTGCCTTTTTTTTGCCTTAAGATGCTTTAACTGCTTCACAGTTTTTTTTAAACGTAGTGATACTATAATGACCATTCTTTTGAAAAGCCCTTTCAAACTAAAGCCTATGCTACATAAATACAGTATAAATGTTTGCCACAACATTCAGTATTTTATCATGAATCATTTAATCATTGTTTTTATACAAGTTCTATATGACCTTCTGTATTTCTGAACTTAAACTTTCACTTATAGTTCGTAAAACTGAAAAAACACAGACGACACACAACGATTCTACCAGGCAGGTCCTGGAAATATTTTGTACCTGATGCATTTTAGGAATAAAAACATTTCAATAACTAAAATCGATATATTTACACAATTTGTGAAGGCAGATCATTATTTACGGTCCCTGATATAGTGGGCGTTGACTGACAGTAAAATTCTTTGACATATTAAAAGTTTATTTATTTGTTGTGACACTTGTTCAATACCAGTCTTGTTAAAATAATTTAGAATTTACGCGGAGTTTGAATAATTTTCACCAACGGAAATATCTGAGATACGTTCAGTTATAAAATATTTGCAAAATAAAAGTTTGTCGCTAAAAGAAATTCATGAAGATGGTGGGTGTATTATATGAGAGGGCTCCTTCATACTAAGTGGTAAAAAATTTGTCTCGAGAATTTAAATTGGGAAGACAATCGTCTGAACATGGATGACCAGTAACTGTCACTATTCAGGAAAATGTTAATCGTGTACATGACATGGTAATGGCAGATAGGCGAATGACCATTCGTCGGATAGTTGACATTACAGGCTTTTCATATGGCACAATAAAAAAAATATTAACAGATCTTTTAAGTCTTATAAAGTTATCTGCACGCTGGGTCCCTAGAATGTTGATGCCTGATCAGAAACATTCGAGAGTCCTGCATTCTGAAGCCAGTCTGGCAAAGTTTTCAGCAGACCCGAATGAGTTTCTTTCTCAATTTGTAGCTGTTGGGTCCACCACTTTGACCCAGAGTCAAACCAATAGAGTATGGATGTATTTTGAGCTCCAGATTCCAAAAATGCAGTCAGAAATGAGCTAGGACGTCCAGAAATTAATTTCTCGGAAGTGGACCCTTCTACACTAGGCCACTTTTCAGACGAACCGTTGCAGTTAGAGACCAACTGACACCAGTCCCAAATGCAGCAGGTCCACATTAGTAAATGAACGTAAAATTAGCGTAATCGGAGATCATCAAGTTTCAAGGTGAAAAAACAACAAAGGGGTGGTTAGCCTTTGCTCTTTTTCAATTTTCTGTGGAAATTATTTTTCGCTCAAAATCGGCATAGCGATGTATTTTGAGCTCCAGATTCCAAAAAATTTAGTCAGAAATGAGCTAGGACGTCCAGAAATCATTTTTTCGCAAATAGACCCTTCTACTCTAGGCCACTTTTCAGAGGAACCGTTGCAGCTAGAGACCAACTGACACCAGTCCCAAATGCAGCAGGTCCTCATTAGTAAATGAACATAAAATTAGCGTAATCGGAGACCATCAAGTTTCAAGGTGAAAAAACTCTTTTTCAATTTTCCGTGGAAATTATTTTTCGCTCAAACATCAAATACATCACCACGTAAATTTCGAGTTGTGCTCTCTACTAGTGAAATTATGGCCACAATTTTTTGGGATGCGAACGGAATTTTAATGGTTGATTTTTTGAAACGTGGGTGCACAATAACATGTTTTTATTATGCAAATTTAATTTCAAAATTGCACGAGCGCATCAAAGAAAAAAGACGGGGAAAATTGAGGAAAGGAATTTTGTTCCATCAGGACAGCGCTCTTGTACACAAAAGCCATATTGCAATGAATGCTATTCACGACGCAAGATTTGAATTGCACGAACACCCTGCGTATTCACCAGACCTAGCTCCCAACGATTACTTCTTATTTCCGAAATTGAAAGAATATCTACGTGGGTCCAGATTTGACGATGATTATCAAGTGATGACAGCAGTAAACGACTGCTTAGAGGACCAACCACGACAATTCTTCTCTGAATTGGAACATCGTTGGACGACATTTGTCCCAAACCGGACTAATTTTTCCACTTGCGTAGTCACTCCTCACTTTGTTTACTGTACTAGTTCAAAATTATTTTATCTTAATAATTTAGGAAAAATGCATGTGCATTAGATTCACCCATATGACGAAGAAAACTTTGAAGTTAGAAAAATTGATGAAAGCAAAGAATAATTTTGTAAGAAATAGGGAATTTATTATTATTATTAACGATGATTATTCTTCCGATTCTAAAGATGAGTTGTAATTATGTACAAAATTTAATTAAGTAAACATATCGGTTCTAGTTATCGAAATGTTTTTATTCGTAAAGTGCAAAGTGCAGGTACAAAATGTTTCCAGAACCTGTCTGGTCGGGTTGTTGTGTTTAAAATCTGAGATTAAGACTGCTATAAATGGCCCACTCCTCGCAACATGGGTCCTTTGTAATACTTCTTTGACTCATTTTCAGTTTTAAACATTATACAGGGTGATTTTTTGAAAACTTCACACCTTAAATAACTTTAAATAGAGGAAAAATTTAAAATTTTGCAAAAACAGGTAAACTTTTGTTTGCAGGGGGACAACTTTTAATATAATAATTATAAAATGGAATATTTTGGACTTTTTTTAACAAAATTTATTGTCTTGCAGTTACAATAAAAATTGTCCTGACTTAAGCCTAAAAAAACTTATTAAAAAATGATTGTTACACCTAAGCAAAATGCCAAAAATACTTAAAATTTTCTTCCGACATTACTTGATATTGCAACTCGACAGTTTATACTGAATTGGCTAAATAATTATCTACTTTGTGTTTCCAATTTTTTGTTTCAACTTTTTGGCTAATTCTTTGGCACGACCATCTTTTTGTTCACATTCCTTTTTATAAATCGCGTGAAATTTTAAGGTGAGAGTCCAAGTGATAATGGTTTATTCAACTGCCGAAAGGGTAGAAATAATTTTTATTTACGGTGCTGAGCATAGCTGTGCTCGTGCGTCAGCAAGGGTGTTTAACGAACGGCACCCCGATAAAAATGTTGACGCTAGGTACATTCTCGATCTCGTGCAGAAATTTCAAGACACTGGATCTGTAGTAAACAAWATAAGGGCAGGGAATAGAGTCGTTGATGAAATGGCCCAAATTGAAGTACTTGGTCATTTTGCAATGAATCCAACTAGCTCTTTGCGTAACATTTCTACAGCCACTGGACTTTCTTATTCATCTGTAAGGAAAGTTACAAAACTGCACAAATTCCATCCCTATAAGATGAAAACTCTCCAGGAACTCGGCGAAGATGACTTCGATAGAGGACTGCAATTTTGCGAAATTATGACGGAAAAGATTATAGTAAATCCAAATCTAATAAAAAATATCTGCTTCAGTGATGAATGCACATTTTTTTTGAACGGCTCTGTAAATAAACATAACGTCAGGTACTGGAGTGACGAAAATCCTTATATTTTTCGAGAAGGTCATACACAAGTTCCTCAGAAGCTGAACGTCTGGGCTGGAATACTTGGCAACGCAATTGTAGGTCCAATTTTCATTGATGGGACGCTAAATGGGGGAATGTTTTAGAATTACTTGATAACGTTATTGATCCTTTAATCACAGAGCAATTAGAAAACCAACGTGACCCTGAAGGAAATCCAATGTTGGATGAATACGAATTGTTTTACCAACATGATGGAGCCCCACCGCATTACGCCATTAATGTGCGAAATTGGTTAAATCATAGATTTCCTCTTCACTGGATTGGTAGGCGTGGAACAATTGAATGGCCGCCACGATCACCCGATTTGACTGCTTTAGATTTCTTTCTATGGGGTCATTTAAAATCTGTGGTTTACAAAACACAACCTACTAGCCTGGACGATCTGCGAGAAAGAATTATTAACGAGTGCAGGAGGATTCCACCTGAAACTTTCCGAAAAGTGCAGCAGGAGTTCGAGAACCGTCTGTATTATTGTATGGAAAGAGGTGGTGCACATTTTGAGAATCTGTTGTAAGGTTTGAATTTCTATGGTTTTGTTCACACTATTTTTGGAGTTACAAATAAATAATTTTTCTTTTTCGTGGACATGGACTTTCTAAAAAATTACATGATAAATACTTTAATGTTAATAATAATGTTAAACGAAAATTTTCAGTATTCTGAGAGTTTTTTTAAGTGTCATATTTTTTACAAGTTGTTTGTTTGAATTTTGGGTTCTCGTAAGGACAAATCATGTATCACAAGATGGATAGTTCCATTTAAAATTTTTAAAGGAGTGTCTACCCTGCTCAGAGAGTAAGCGCTATCCATTAAAAACTTATCTCAAAAGTTGTCCCCCTGCAAACAAAAGTTTACCTGTTTTTGCAAATTTTTGGTATATTTAAAGTTATTTAAGGTGTGAAGTTTTCAAAAAATCACCCTGTATATATGGACTATGCCAGTTATATTCTATTTTCTTTTGTACTCTTCAAACTTACGTGATTGCCCTCGTTAACAATAAAATAAAAATGATGGTGTAAAGGACTAGGAAAATAAAAGGTCCAGAAGGCTTGGTCACTTAATTTTATTATTCATCAAGACCTTCTTTTAGCAGTATTCAATTGGAATTGCTTGAACTGGAGCTCCCACTATCGCTGTTGTCGTTAGACTGAGATGGTGGTGGACCAAATCCTAAAACACATTGCATCGCATGTTTAAATATGGTGGAATAATAAGAGTCAGAGACTAGATGGAAAAGAGCATGAATGAAAAAAAGTGGAGAAAATATTTGTTCTGCTTGTACCTTGTGGGGGTGGTCCCCTTGGTCCTCCAGGGCCTCCTGGTGGCGGGGGTCCTGGTGGTGGTCCATTTGGTTGCTGGCTGCCTTGGGCAAAGACAGCACCCTGTAACAAAATTGGAACAATTGAGCTTCTTAAGTTCTTTGGGTACCCTTGATAAAAAAAAACTCTTCAATAACAATGCTTTAACGTTACTAAAATAGTAACCCTAAAATTTTCGACATTTGATTTGCTATGAATAATACGGCAACTAAAAAAATTGGTATAGTATCTTGCAAATTTTGTAAGGCCTGTAATCTGAAGGCTATAAATAACACTAAACTAAATATCTTACCAGAAACATCAAGCACAGAGCTACCACAAAGATTACACGAGCCATATCAACAGTAGAGATGGATTATGATGCCAATGAGAATGATCCTTTATTTATATATGCTGCAAAATTCATATTATAGCGGATGCTCTTGTAAATGTACTTTTTCACACCGATAATGCAAAATTGCACGCAATTAACCAAATCTGCTACATGAGCACGTTACTAAATTACTTTTTTATTTACCTATATCATGTGCTTGTTATGCAAAAAGAGCATAAATATAGTAATTTAAAAAATCCGTATGTGTTAATTTCACGAGAACATACCATTAATTATTACTATCGTTTTCAATGCTTGCAGAAAGTTGGATCAATCCTGGAGAGTTTATTTTAGTTTTCAAACGTAACTTATGGCATTTATTCGTAAAAGCTCTGGCCTGGTTTTGATGATTATATTTTCGGCAACATCAAAGGCGTATTGGACGTGGGAATTTCTTTTTACGATAATGTATTTTCTGATGTTATGCTTTTTTAATTTTCAAATGTTTTAAAGGTTTAGTTTTCTACATCTTCTTTTTTAGTTTAAGACTTCAATCTTGCAATGATCTAAACAATAATTATCTTCCAATTTCAAGTGGATCACCATCCATACTTTTAGGGGCTTCAATAGCGGATTATATGAAATTTTAACTCGATTTCAGTATTTGTTTTGGATGGTCCATAACAAAAACACATAAAATAGTTTATTATCGTCTTTTGAAATACATTAATTTTATATTTATTTGCAAAAAGTGGTATTCATTTTAAATATTGTCTGAGAAATGTGCATCAAAGATGAACATTAAATATAATGACAATTTTATGGATTGGTTTACTGCACCAAATTATGAATCATATTCCGGTTTACAGGTTTATCTGTACCGGATTTACACAGAAAGATTTGTGACTGATTGCATTTTAACAACGAATTGCAACTTTTTCATTACCCTAATGACTTTCCTCCTATTTTTTTGCCAAACAATCGAAATGGTGTTACGCCAATCACCGGATCTAACTGTAACGTCCATCATTATGATCGCATCTCATCCGATATCCGAAATTACCGTCATTAGGGATGTTGAATATGTAACGCGTTGCATAGAGTTGTTGTGGTCAAGTTTTTCTGCAGTGAGTGCAATATGGGAGGATCAGAATTAGTTTGTGCAATTTTTTTGGGGTTGTTAACTTTGGCGGTAAGTATAGTGTTGATCAACTGGCTTTGTCACTTATGTGATGTGTTGCAGGAGTTTTATCCGTTGATTAAAGAAGATGCAGAAGGGAAATCTTGTATTTGGATTGTTATTAAAAAACCAGTACCTAGAAGTGAGTCTGAACTAGGTTTAGCTTAATTTAAAATTACAGGTTCTCGGAAAACTCATTCTGATAATCTTGAGACAAAATTAGAGGTATATATCACGATCTCGGAGGAGAAAAAAAAACATAAATTTAAGATAAAGTCAAAACATTGTTGATTTAGATTCGATTTAGAACGACTAAATAAAAAGCTGCCATCCTGAGTGTAAGTTAAAGCGAGAGATCTCTTGAAATATCTGGCTATATTTAAATCAATTTGACACCAGCACATCAAAAAAACGGAAGAAATCTTTGTTCTGTTTACTCTACCATGAAATCGTGAAACGAGAATTGAGCTTTTCCGGAAAGTTATAGACGCTATATTTCTCGGTGTKAAAAATGGCAAAAAGAACATAACACAGCTAGACGGAAAAGAACTACTAAAATTTGTTTCCAATCGGCCCATAAATATATTTACCAGAAAAGAGGAAATGCTATTTCCCAATCCTCACGGCAACCTTTTAATGTTGTTAGAAAAGATCATTGTTAATCTGGAAACAGTTCTAGGATATGCATAAAGAGGTGAATTGTATACATCGTAGATATGTTTGTAATAGTAGATCCTCAAGATATATTAGGAAGAACAAAGATTATAGATATAGTTATGTTTGAAACTAA
The DNA here is from genome assembly GCA_025024175.1 of Rhyzopertha dominica. NCBI lineage: Eukaryota > Metazoa > Arthropoda > Insecta > Coleoptera > Bostrichidae > Rhyzopertha > Rhyzopertha dominica. The sequence continues at coordinate 7,762,324 of QCXZ01000043.1, read as the reverse complement.
TAACTTATACTCCAAGGCAGGTGTAATAAGATTGTGACACTTAGTTTGTTATAAGGAGCGTTTTTGAGTAAATCATTTAGTCTTGTTTGTTAAGTATGGCAATTTTATTTCCTTCATCAGCTTTCAGAAGTAAGCAGGTTTCATCCTTGATTTTTAATGATACCATGATTTTCAGTTTTATATCTTCGTAGATTGAGCCTTTTTTAACCGTAACTGCAGGAGAAAGCAGTGTTTTAATTCTTTTATCAGGTGTAGTGTGAGCATTTTAGGAAAAATAACCTGGCGCATGTTCAACATCACTTAAACCCTCGAGAAACTTTAAATGAAATTAATACTCATCTAATTCATATTGGCTGCGTTTTAAAGTAAGCCATTTTTGTTTTTCGAATGTAGTAACTAAACTACATATTTGAAAGTATTATTATTCAAGGAAATAAAGACACCTAAATCAATCCAAGATCCCCATTGTTTGAATCTATTAGCCAGATATTTAAAGAAATAGTTTGCTTTACCTTCTAATGAAAATGGCAGCTTAGCTATCACAWTTTGAACATTTTAGTCTTTTTAAATTATTATGGTTAATGTTTTACATTGTAGTTTAATTAGAACACTTATTTAAGCATAAAATAATCAGTAACACTTGTTGATAAATGATAAAGGAAAATGTGGTATAAGAACCTGAAGACAGAATCGAGAATTTCATTGTTAGATAACACCAGGTCTTAAAGAACAGTAGTCATAAAGATAAGACAAAGGTCAACTATAATTATTATGTACATATGATAATGCACTTTTTGATGGAATTCAGAATATATAAAATTATTTACATTCCGTTAAATGTAAACACACAACAATTTCAATTGCTTAAGTAAAATTAATTCCAGCAGTTTTCGATTCAACGATAAATAGCTTCCACCACAGCCAATGATAAAAACTTCTTTAACCAGGAATGACTACTAGTACGATGGCACCACCACAGTCGCCCAGTCAGCCCTCACCAACACTAGGACCATCCTCAACTGCATCTCCTGCAGCGACGTCTTCTTCTTCAATCCCTCCACCTGCTCCAGCTCCAACTCAAGCTACTTCCCCACCCTCCTCTTCTGAGGCACCACCACCAGCTTCTTCTGAAGCTCCACCTGGAGAATCTGAACCTCCAGCAGAAACACCTGGGGCATCCGACGGAGATGCTACCGATGGAGCACCAGCAGAAGAAACTGAAACCGAACCCCCTGCTGGGGAATGAGTGGTTGAAGCTTTGTAGACTGAATTGTCGTTGTTTGTTGTAATATTTGATAGATAAAGCTTTTGACTAACTAGAAAAGTTTATGCATCACACCTTAATTTCAGGGAGGAAGTCACCATTTACTTCCTAGGGAGATAAAAATTCTGCCTCCCTCATTTGTCAAAATTACAATGAGAATAAATATTAACCTTGTAAGTAAAAATTTAGATGGCAATGCCATCTGTCAGCATTACACTAGACCTAAACTGCACTGATGAGCTGTAATGACAGCGAAATAGATCTATCTGCAGTTGGTTGAGGTGCAGACAGCACAGCATAGACATGCATTATAAAATATTAGCCTTTTTATTTAGGGACAGTTCTTACAGCTATTAAAGTAATCACATTTACAGTACAATTATTGAGATTATTTAATGAAATTCCATGACTAAGGAATGAGATAATTCAGTAGAACGATGTTTTATATCATTTCTGCAAAATGTATTTGTTCTTGTGCGGCCTATCTTCACAGGTATCGTTCAAATCTATTGTAAACATCTGGGCGTCATTACTTTTAAGGAGATTCACACTGAGGCTGTAATAATGTGCTTAAACAATCAAAACTATATTCGCATAATATTTCTGGGCAGTCTTCCTTCCTGTTTTGACACTAGGGTAATTGGGTTCTATTTTAAACATTTACTTAATAATTTCTGTTCTCTTTGTAAAATTATTCGTATTTACAAGATCGACTTAACGTTCAACTGACTTTAAATTCATCTTGCGGATTAACCAAGTTGATTTTAACTCTAATTTCTATTATTTAAACTGAAATAAAGTACAACTAAAGTTGTCTCTTGTAAAATATGTCACAGGAATTACCTATTTTGTTTAAAATGGAAACAGACGACTTCTGTTTCTTAATTTAATGAAACAACCCATTATCTTTCTATTACAAGTTTCCACGCGATTTGGAATAGTCAAAAGAGTTTCATAATCACACAACAATGAAATTCATTGTAGCTGCAATATGTTTTTTAAGTGTTAACTTCTAATACTTTTAGGGCGTAGTAATAACCGCGGTAAAGTTGCATTTAGAAAAATAAACTGTTGGTGTTATAATTCGCTATAATTGAATTTTACTCATCTTATATATTATAACATTTATTAATGTGTTACATTATACTCATTTTGTACCGCGTCGATGTTGCAGTGTTAAATAACAAAGCTAAATAATCCATAATAATAGTATTTTGAATTTAGCGCCGTGGTCTTATGCAATCATCATTGCAATAGTTTCCTATATTTCCCCGAGATGGCGCAGGAGTGGAGTTTTGTTGTGGATTCAGCCATCTACGTCAGGGTTGTCATATGTAAGATGGACTAATTTGTTAGGGTAAGTACACCAATATTACGTGTATTGCCTAATAATTTCTTCTTAAATAGAAAGACACAAGCACCTTTATTGAAAATAAAACATCACTCTAATCTAAGATGGAAAAAAAGGCAAGTAGTAACAATTTCGTGGGTTAATTTTGTATTCTGACGATCCCTTTTGTTCTAGTTACATATAATTGAAGTGGATGTAAATAAATGGGTTATTGTGTTATATATTTCAAGCAAACTATCACTGATCTCTAATTATTTAGAGATCAGTGCAAACTATACGTCCATATTTGAGGTCGTACTTTTATTTTTCTAACATCCGACAACATTGTAGTGAAGTGAAGTTAGCGCCATCTTGTCACTTCCTTGTCTTTCTGGATTTACACGTGCTAGAGGATGGCTGTTGTAAGTAGAATTTTGTATGAAATCAATCACTTATTTTCGTACTTTCATAATTCTCAACTACTTCTGTCGTATTTTCATACGTTTTTCGTATTGTATCCCAAAAAGAATTAGTAGAAAGTTGTGTTCACATGGTAGAAAAGCTTGTTAGGTTAGGTTCACTGCATGGTCTCGAAAAGCATTTAAAAATCATCAATATCATAGACGTGCCGAGACGCTAAACATGCTAGTCTGGCTGAAACACAACTAATCATGTTGTGGATTCCAGACGAAAGCTGCCGCACCAGCCGGTGGGAAACCGCAAGCCAAAAAACAACACATCCGCGGCAAGGGCATCAAGAAGAAGAAGGTCGCATTGAAGTTCACCGTTGACTGCACGCATCCAGTCGAGGACAATATCTTCAACGTTGCTAGCTTCGTAAGTACCAGAACGTTGTTTCTAACACAGTTGAAGCTTCATTTCCCGTTTTCATTCTAGGAAAAGTATTTATTAGAGAAAATCAAGGTGAACGGCAAAACCGGTAACCTAGGCAATGCCGTCAGCTTGGAAAAAGAGAAGAACACAAAGTTGGTGTTGAATTCCGACATACCGTTCTCCAAGAGGTACCTGAAGTACCTGACGAAGAAGTATCTCAAGAAGAACAACTTGAGGGATTGGTTGAGGGTCGTCGCCTCTGGAAAAGACACTTACGAGCTTAGGTACTTCCAGATCAACGACCAGGGTGATGACGATGATGAGGATGCGGATTAAACTTTATTTTTCATGTTTTGAATAAAGTTTGTAAAAGAGAATGTTGTTTGTTGTTATTTTGTGGTGGGGTGACGGCAGCTTTTTACTTAGCAGCATTTTTTAAATTAGTTTGAAGAAAAAGGTGGAAAAATTTACTGTGATTTATTTTAATTACAAATTAAGAGGTTTAGGAAGAAAAAAGAAAGCTGTGTTAAAATTTTTTGGGGTTTAGGATTAAAAGTGAATACTTTTGTTGCTAAGATTCACTTTTTAATAGTACGGAAAATGTCTGTCGGACACTCTTAACAGTAGAAAATGTTATTTGTATGCATAAAAGAAATATGTTATTTATGTTGGGGTAATACAAAATCAAACTTTTAATGAATTTAATTCAAACACTTCGATTTAAAAGTAAAATAATCGACTATATTATTTGCTAAATTTCCACAGTGCCATCTATGAATGTGAGTTATATACTAGTTCGTGTAGGTACTGTTGCTTGCAGCAACATCACTACTCGATACACTATCATTGTCTGAATATTAATACTATTTAGGGTTATTTTATAAAAACAGAAAGCAGAGTACAGTAGAGTTTATGGTTTTCTCAGAAGTAGGTACCTACTGGTTGAATCGGAAGGATCTCACCAAACACCTGCATTATGTACATCAAAGTAATGAAAACAAACTCAAATGTTTTTATTCGATTCTAATTTTTCAAGTTATAGCGTAATTTAAAAAAATACAATATAACAGTAACATTTGTTTAATAGTTAGACTTTTTATAGTGTTCAAAAATACCCCCATTGAGTTCTAAACATGCTCTGCTACATCTACGAACAGCGCCTATTTTTGCATTGTTTTTCTTGAAGAACTGTGCCAGTATTAATTATTCCTTCAATTAGTGCCTCTCGACTATTCACTTTAACTTTGTAAACTTCTGTTTTAAACCAACCCCATAAACAAAAGTCTAGTTGTGTTAGATCTGGACTTCTTGGAGGGCAACTAATTGGACCTCCGCGGCCATTGTAATGCTCTGGAAACATTTCATCCAAGTGTTGCTTGACCACACGTGCAGGGGCTCATCATGCTGATTGTACATTCGTCTTCTTAATTTTACAGAGACATTCTCTATAGTAATCCTGGCAACTCATTTATTAAAAAATTAAGGTAGTGTTCCCCTGTGAGGCGATTCTCCATGATAAAAGGGCTAATTAAATATCCAGCAATCATACCACACTACATATTTAGTGAAAACCTGTGCTGAAAATTGGTTTCGACTGTTTCATGGGGATTTTCGTCAGACCATATGTGAGAGTTGTGCGTATTATTAATGCCTTGACAGGTAAATGTTACTTCATCAATAAAAAGTATGCGCGTTACAACTCGACAATTGTTAGTTATCCACCCGTTTTGCATTATCTTCCGGGTGCAGAAAGTATACTTTTTGTAGATGGTATGGGTACCTATATAATCCGTGCTGGTGAAGTGTGAGTATTATGCGTCCAATAACTGAATAGCGATTCTTCTGGTGCTGGTCGTTGCATCTTCTTCCACTAGATCCAAAATATTTCCCACTTCTTCTAAAGTTTGTCGATCAGCTTTTTCAGATGTTATTTTAGCTCTCGGATAAGTTCCAGTTGCGCAAAGTTTGTTAAAAACTCGAATAAACACGTGGATAACGTCGTCGAAATTCTTCTACAGCAGCTGTGGCATTGCCACTACAGCGAAGCCATAAACAAAAACTATATTAGCATACTCCAAATTAGAATAAACTTTTGGCATTTTAAGGAAAAACCACTGATGTTCACAGTTACAAAACAGACTTAAGCCTTAAATAAGCATGTTTTACTATGCATAACTATGGAAACAAACTTTGTATCCATATTTTTTTCAAAGAAGCTTAAATATTCATTCATTTGTTTAAATTACTCTATTACTTGAAAACAAATAATAATGGAATACTGTAATACGGAATCAAATAAATTATATGTTCCAAATTCAAGATTTTGTAAATGTTTACGACCGTATACTGCTGTCACAGAATTATAAAAACTGTAGCTAAAATTAATCATAACTAAGTCCAAAATCAGGAGAAAAATGACCTTTTTCCACTGAGCTAGTTTCGAACTTTGCAGCCATATTTGGGGGTATACGTATCAAAGTCTTATGAGATCATCTTTTTTGTGTAATAAATATACAATTGTGGACTATTTGCTAGCGATTTATATAATAATATGGCGCAGTTGAGAAGTATTTTTTGATGCTGTTATCTACCAGGGAACCATAACTTCAATTTACTTTATGGTGATTAAAGAATTTATTACCTGGTTCGGATGAGCACTAGATTAGAAGATTAAATTTCCTGCTCCAACGGTCTTTCGTTTGAAATGACTTGTGGTCTAACAAACAGAGAATCTTCGTGTCTCTCTATATGCTGTGTGGTTTTTCTGTAGGCTCAGTGTTCTAACAGCCATCCAACTTAGTTGCAAATTGCCCCAAATCAAGTGATTAAAAACAACACACTTGTTAGTACCTATAAATAACAATTGCAAAATACGACACCGAAGATGTTATTTCTGTAGTTCACAGAAAAATAACGTATATCTAAAAGAACCATAGATTAAATGTTATTAGATTCTGCATACAATAACTCGCAAAAACTGCAATAAAAGACAGCATTATAATAATTTCTGCACTGTTTATGCTACAATAGTATCTACAGTAGGTACTAAATTTTTGGGTGTGCTAGTAGCTTGTAATAAGCTACAATTTTTATTACCTTGCTGAATACAGTGTCGAAAACTACGACGATTATAAAGCATACATTGACCATATTTTTTATCTACAAATTAATTTCTGATTGATAACTGTTTCCATCCGTTTCTGACTAATAACCTCCCTATTTTACATAACTGTGGTTTTCAACACATTTGCGTACGAAATCTCAGTATCGTGAATCACACCCCACATAGTCAGGCTTCTAGTAGTGTGACGTAAAAGTGCATGATTCCAAAAGATAACGAATACTATATTAATCGTCGCTACTTCCGAAAAGACACACAATTATTACGAGTACTGCTCAATTTGTGCGATAAAGCGAGCAATAAAGCTAACGTCAAGTTCATTAGAACACTACTAACTATCGTCAAGATAAAACAACACACGGCCATTGTTGATACGATGTTCGTGTTAGTATTTTTGGTGTGTGTAGTAAAGTCTTCACGTAAGTATAAATGATATTTATTTTTGTATATTTTTTACTTAGATTGTGAAGACTGCAATTAAAAAAGTTTATTCTGTAGCAGAGAAATAAAATAAGCAGTACCTGTATTACGAACGAAAACTGGCAAACCTGGTTCAAAAACTTGTTGGATTCTTTATTTCAGTTTATTTATTTTTGTAGATCCTCTAGGTTTTGTATTTTATTTAAGGGATTATCAATATTCACCAACCATTTAATTAAGATTTGCAAAAAAAATACGGAATTTTTATCAAATGCTGAGCTTAGTAGATTTTGATCTATGTTATCAAAAACAAAAAATTCGAAGGAATGAACCTTGGCTAATACACTAATGGTACTGTAAATATAAATATATATAAATATTTTATTGTTTGTTTAATAATAGTAATAATAACGTTTATTTAGTTGTAGAAACATTACAGTTTATAAACACGACAAGAAAAAAATTTGAACATTTAATATATATTACAAGTAAATATTAAGATATATCTACACAATTAACACAAATTTTGAACAACAGAAAAAACTATTCTTTATTGTACAAAGGTTTCAATAAGAGAAAGGCCTTCAGCTCTTTTTTAAGTGACATGTTATTCGAAGAGCGTATACGTATATTTTTGCATTTATCTATACGTTTTATTTCTCCTGGTACCATGCTTGTGACGATCACAATGCTGGCCATATTTTCCTAATTTTTGTTTTGTAAGACACAATATTTCCAACACAAAAAGTGGGTACAATGTTAGACTCCCCACTATCGCCCTTGTAGCCTTTTTCTGCATTAAAAATGAATGATCCAAATAGCAGGCAGCTGCATTCCCCCAGATCGTTATTTTATAAGATATGTATGAATGAAAAAGGACGATTCATCTAACTTGTCATTTATAATCGATATTGTACAGGAATCACCACAGTTAATATATGGTTATATTAAAAAAAGTTTTGATGACGTCTTAGTCAATCATCTCAAATTCATCGGAGCTAATTTTATTACACCTTATGAAGAGCAATTGATAGTGACACATTTCGGAGCTGAATTGTATTTTTAAGATGCTGAAGCAGAAGACTTCCGAATAGTCCATGGTTCATCCACTAATATACGCGAAGTACCCTACATGTTATCTGTACAACTCGATGGTCATCACATATGTGGAGGAGCCCTCATAACTAGCTCTATAGCTGTCACAGCAGCTCACTGTGCTACCTACTCCTTCTATAGATATTCAATCAGGGCTGGAAGTACATTTAGAGGGAAAGGGGGGCAACTTAGAGGTCTCAGAAGGATAGCAATACATAACAAGCACAGGTAATCATCAGCAATAAAAAAGACACGTTGAGTGTACATTTGTGTTTTCAGGCAAGATAGCCACGATTATGATATAGCCTTACTCTTCTTGCGTAGACCATTTTGTATTGAAGAAACCATCGCTCCTGTCAAATTGCCTAAAGAAATGGGAGCTATGCCAGAAGAAGGAAACATAACTGGATGGGGCAATGTAGTACCTGAAATATCATCCCTTGCTCCCGATCTTCGTATAACAAAAGTAAAAATATTTGATGACGACACTTGTAAAAGCTTGTATCCTGATGGTGCCATAACTGAAAGAATGCTCTGTGCTGGTTATTTGGATGGTCATACGGATGCTTGCCAGGTAGACCCCAGCTATAATTAGGGCATTTGAGTTTTATCTTCTTTTCTAGGGTGACTCTGGAGGTCCACTAGTGGCAGATGGGGTTCTTATCGGTCTTATATCTTGGGGCAATGGCTGTGCACTCCCACGCAACCCAGGAGTTTACACAAAGATTTCTGCCTTTTTAGATTTCATCGAAAACGAGATTGCAAAGGAAAAACCGGTAGTACTCCACCATAGCAATGATGTTTGGATTCCGATTGGATTTCATAGTATTATGTTTCGAAACATGATGGCTGCAATGCACAGAAACGAACAGTACATTTTGGGTCAACTAGGCCTGGAATGATGAGATACTAGTTCTGTTTGCTTTACTGTTTGTACCTGTGATTCAAATTCAATACCCTCTGGGTTCATACGCGTACTTTTTAACCATGATATATCATTTTGTGATTTTATTTTGTTAAAACGCATAATCGGATTATACTCTCTGTTATTTGTTCTGCATTCGTTCACCTCACTTTACACTGAATGTCACGTTCAAATGGCGACTTTTTTCCTGCTTGTTTGGCCAAAAAACGTCTTCGGAAAAAGTGTACATATCTTTATGCCTGATGCAGACAGTTCAATCCAGGCTGGACTGTTGTATACTGTGTCATATCCGAACAGTTGTTTAGTCTTTATTATTTAACAATAAACATATAGATAGATAACAGCTTATCCGCGAAGAAACGTTCGCGTGCATTTATAATTTCGGCAAAGAGTGTGGTGGTTTATTGGCGAAAGTTGGTTTTGTTTGACATTAAGGGTGTTGTGGGAGGGATATAAACAGTCAAGGAGTACATGATTATTACTGGGGTAGTAACGTAAGTTTTTCTTCCTTTCATTTTATAGTTCGGTATCACGCCAATGTGTTTATCGTCTGACTTACTTACATGCGATAGGTATATATCATTAATTACATATATTATCATTCTACACCACGTGGCTATTGCATATTTAATGTTTACTTATGAGAAACAAGTGCATGTACCTCATAAAACAGAGGTTTTTGCTTGTATTTAGTTTTAGGTATACTCACAATTCAACAATGTCCAAATATTCTTCCTCTAAGAAGGAAATATATAATTTCTTTATCTAACGTAAAATACGAGTTTACAGTTTTGAAAAACTAAAGTTTGGAATTGATACTGGTCTTTATCTTCAATATTGATAATCCAGATCTGTAGGTTTGTTCAAGTGGATGGTACAATGCTTTCTTTTGCCAAACAGCCATCGTATGTACCAAAAATATTTAAAATAGGATTTAAAAATATAAACCTGATTATCACTGTCACATTGTCACTTAATTCCCAACGTTTATATACAGTCATTTTTGTCTTTTCACTTATTTTCCTTTTACTTCATCGATTCTTCCATTGTTTTGTATGTAACACCCAAGTACTTAAAACTTTTAACGTGTTCTATTCGTTTTCCATTTATTGTTATGTCTCTCTTTCCTATGACCATTGCTTTGGTTTTGCTCGTATTTATTAACGCAGTTTCCTTGTCATTTTTAACTGTTTCCGATTGTAAGGTACCTAAATTGTATGGTTTGCCCAAAATTCATAAAACTAATGTCCGGTTAAGACCTATAGTCAATACGATTGGCAGTGCTTGTTACAGATGGAAAAATTTTGTGATAACTGTTTAAAACCTTATGCAAGAAATACCAGTAGTTTCATCAAGAATTCTTTAAACTTTATAAAAGGTTCAAGTATTTCAGAAGCTGATATTTGAGTTAGTTTTAACGTGATTTCTTTATTTACGAAAATACCCATACCTGAAACGGTAGACATCATCAAATCCAAACTTAATAAAGATCCCCTAGGTGACGTGATGGCCAGATCATCTGACCACTGTTTAAAATCAAATTATGTATGCAACGGTAACTTTTATGAAAAAAACCTGGTTGTGCAATGGGTTCACTTTTAAGTTCTATAACGACCAATTTGTTTTAGAAAATTTTTGAAGAGATAACGATCAACAGTTTTCACTTTAAGCCAAAATGTTGGTATAGGTATGTAGATGATACTTTTGTTATTTGGCCGTACGGTATACATAGAAGAGTTAGGCAGGTTTCTAAAGCACAGACATAAAATTTACTATGGAATTAGAAAGCAATAGTAGTTTACCTTCCTTACTTTATACAAATTTACAGAGAAAACACTGGACAGTTAGGATGCAAGGTTTACATAAGCACCTATATATTCTTTTTCGTAAATGAGGAGAGATTTTTTATGTTTCTGCTGTAATTATTATGCGAATTTTTGGGACACGCCCAAACCAATAACTCCTTAAAATTCCAATATATATTCATCGATCGGCGTGTTTTATCACCTTCTGGTACACACAAAAATTTGAAGGTTACTGTCCCCAGTTATTACCCTAAGAAAGGGTCATGGACTCGCAGTAAAGAAGAATACTGCAAAACACGTTGCCTATAAGTACAAAACAATCTGTAGTGACGTCAAAACAATCAGCTAACATTGTTTTCTCTGGAAGAAACCATACTAACAAAAAATACTACAACAATTCTGGGTACACCATTTGCTTTATTAACAATTCATGTACGTTGTCACCGTATCATTACGGGTTTTCTTTTTTAGTAGTGTGACAAGGGTTCAGGATTTCGGACACGCTTTGAAAACCTACAGTTCTTGTGATTTTTCTTTATTGTTATTTGACAGTGCGTTGGTGTGGAGATATCCAAAAACTAATAAGGTGAGACGATTGTTTTATTTCCTTTTGTGGAACGTTACCTAGATATGCATATTATAGTAACGTTCTACAACCATTTGAAAAGAGACATAGATCAAGGTCTAATAATATTTTCATGGAACAACCGGAAACCTGTGGTTTACCGGCCGTAATTGAACTGGCGAACAAAACACGGTTTTTTCATCTTATCGGCTTTACTTGCATATTTAAAGACGTGCGCTTCCGGCACTAGCCAACGTTAAATATCTGTTTGATTGCCGGTCTTTTTATATTGTACACCATGCAACGGAAAACTAGCGGAGAAAAACCGATTTGGAAAGCTTTTTTTGAAAGCCTAAAAGAATTCTGTGAGAACACCAGCTTGGATGGTTATAAATATTTGGTGAAAGAAAAACATCCCATTGGCAGGTAAATAGAGAGAGGGTTTTTACAAAATGCTTTGTGAAATAAACACCATTTTTGAATTCTGAAGGCCGTGAGATGAAAAAATTAGACCAATAAACCTAAGTGAATTTCATTTTTTTAACAATTTTCAACCTTTTAGTTTTCATTCTTGTCTTAAATTTGTCAAAATCTAGTTGTTCTCGTTTTATTCCAGCCAAAAATATCAACATTAATGATATCGATTTATTTGCCGTTGATTGTTATGCAATTTTTTGAAATCTAAATCATGAAGTTGAGAACCCTTTAATACCACGAATAAACTCAATTTTAAATAAAACTCTCAAAAAAATTACAGTTAAGGCAAGTGCTCCCATTCGGCTCCATCTAAATTACTTTTGGATATTAACGACAACATAGTCAAAGATAACTTATTTTTTAAAGCTCAAAGGCAATTGTCTCATTATGTTAGACAAAATTGACTATATTAATAAAGAGTCCAAATTTTTAATGACGGAGATTTTGTTTTAATTGAAAGTGATCAGACAATCAAATTTAATCCAAAATTAAAGGATTTGTTAGGTAGGGCCGAACCAACTTTTTTTAAAAGTTTTTTAATTGCAAAAACTCGTAGATTTTTTATGTGAATTCTTTAATACCTAGACTTTATGGTCTTCCTGCGATGCATAAGGAAGGTTGTCCCATTAGACTAGTCGTTTCATACATAATTTTTTCTTGTTTCAGATTAGCGAAGTAGTTAAATTTATTTTTCCGTGAGGTTTTAAATTTTGTTAACTTCAGGTTTAGCTATGGGTTCTTCCCTTAGCCCTCTTTTGACTGAACTGTTTATGAATAAATTCTTCATTTATGACGATTGGTTTGAACATGCTGAGATTATGCCTCCCTGTGTCCGCCCTAAACAAAAAAATGTTATCTACATGCCTCGCCCGTAACAAAACTTTATTGATATTGTTGTTTTTGGGTGCAAAATGAGATCAGAATTGGGGACATTGGCAATCCTTAAGAGACATGTAAGATAACTCTGACCCATACAAGCTTTAATGATCTCTATTAGCTTTACAGTCTTCAGGAAAGAAGTTTCTATTTTATTTTACAATTGGTTAGAACTTGTTTTGCGGAAACCGATGTAAGAAGGTTCAAAACATCAGAAGAGGCCAACAGAGAATTCTTTGGTATAGGCAGATCTTTTATTCTATTTGCAAATTTGGCAAACCATCAAGGAGTATAGCTTTTGGATTCATTACTCTTAGTCTGTATTTATCTTCTTTTTATATAAGACATTTTGAGTTATTAAGTAAATTAGTAACATCTTTTTGGAACTGGTCTGTACTTTCTGATTTAAATTCCTAGATTCTGTTTTATCAGGGCGTCGGTCTCAATAAATTAAAAATCCTTTTAACTTTTCGCCAAGCTTTCGGAGGTGTTTGCCTCCTTCGTCAGCGCCTAAAATCTTTTATTTAAAATATATACAAACTACATGTAACACTTACTTCTAGTTATGGATTAATTAAGGGCGCTGAACAGGATCACAGAAACCAACTACAAAGTAACAGAATACGAAGAAATTATTTGTAACGTTAAGGGAAATTACATTCAAAAATAATAATATATTATTATGACAAATTGACAAAACATACAAATAATAGGTATAACTTGATCAATATCGATGACATGAAGCATGCAAGCAGGCACAACGACGTTGATTTACGTTTTGAAAAACTGTTTGTATTTAGTAAATTATTTAATTTATTTCGACAAACAAGAACCAGCTTATTCAATATAGCCGTTTCAACATGTTTCACATACATGTAGTTGTAGTCAGTTTATTCAAGTATTTTTTAATTTTTAAGCTGTAGCAAAGTCAAATTTCGATTTTAGCTCATAAACTTACATATTGTTGAAAAAATGACAAAATATTGATTTTAATAAGCTACTTGCTTCACTGTCTTTATTGATTTACTAGTTACATGAAGAGACTTCTCGAAAATAAGACTTTTAGCTAGTGTACCATTTAACAATTTTGAGGAAAGGTTGCACTGTTTTATTGTTTGGTTTTTGGTTTATTTATCTTTTCACTCCTATCCCTGTAAATGAACTTTTAACAATTCTCAAAAATTAAATAGAGAACTGCCATCTATCAAACACAGGAAAACCAAGCTAACGGATATTGTGGAAATTTAGATAGATCAAAGTTATTTTACGTTCAATGACATATTCTACAAGGAAGACGATAGACTGCCAGTGGGTTCAACTTTGTGTCCAGTCTTGGCCGAAATTTTCATGTCGAATTTCGAAGAGAAGCTTTTTGCAAAAAATAATGAAATTATCAAGGTTGTATTATTCCAGGTCAGATATGTTGACGATATTTATTTTTGTATTTTGACGGGAACTGACATGCAGTTGGATGTATTCTAAAGATTCTTAAATGCAATAAATAAAAAGATTCAATTTACACTAGAAAAAAAACGGATGGAATTCTTCATTTTCCGACTTATCTATGTTTGACTTTGAAATTTGCAGAAAACCAACCAGATGTTATAATTCCGGCTTGCTCAAATCAGTCTAATAAATATACAACTTGACAATAATTAAACAAATGGCATTTAACAATGATACAAAAATTAAAAAGCAATATAAATTTAGAATACAAAGAATGCTGTACAATGCTAACATAAATTAACAAGAACATATTTGCACCGCCGTAAATTAGGTGTTGGCGTTAAAGATTGGCCGAATAGATTCGGAATAAAAGCAATAAAGGTTAATAAGTGCAATTTGGAGGTCTTCTAGTTAACAATAAACCAAAATCCAATAGTTTGACCAAAAGCGGTATTTACCAATTAAAATGCATGCAATGTGATATACTATACTTAGGGCAATCAGGTACAGCAGTTAAAAATAGAATTAAAGAACATATTGCAAATATAAATTAAAAAGCACAACAGGTTTTGCTGACCATTGCATAAAAAATAATCATTACGTAGATGAAAACGACATCAAAGTCTTAATTGCGAGAGTAGAGGTAAAAAAACAAAAACTTTTGGAACTTAAGATTATTGCTGATCTAATAACCACTACCTACATAATTAATTTGATTTGATAACAACACAGACAATGTAAATATTTTTCTTCAGATTTCTTTATTAGTCATAATGGAAGGAGATTCTCGTGAAGTAGTCCTTAAAACTTTTAGTAATATCTTGAGGTTATTCTATATTTACAATGTTGTGTATCATGTAAAAGAGTCTTTTCTAGTGACTTAAATAATTCTGATTTGATTATTCTTGCGAAATGAGTTTATGATTTCAGAAGTTTCATGTTCTCTACGACGTTCTATAAATAAAAATTCGTACGTCATAGGAATAATGCCTGGTAGTTTGATAACTTCGGATTTCACCGGACGTTCCGAGAAGCAACAGTTTGCTTCTAATAGCTGTAATTAATACGAATGAGCAAATGACAATTTGACGGTACGTGCGCACGGCGTGTTTGTCTAAATATGCAGACGTAATAAATTTGAGTGAGAGCGTGGGTGTTTATCAAGAAAATTTGCGTGGCCGATAACTATAAACATCCTGGCGTAATAGTGTTTTTATTGAATGTCATCTAATGTGTGATATTTAATGGAAAATGAGTTTGTTAGAGATTCAGGGGTCATAAAAATGAAGGATTCGTTAGAAGATAAAACAGAATAATGCACATAAAAGTAGGGTCACCAATTTTTACTTTAATAATTTCGAGGGCAGTGATGTCAAACTTTTAGGACATATTTTTCATTTTATTGATTTTATCAAACATATAAAAGTCATTTGATTGTATTAATCAAATATAAAGACCAATAGTAATATAAAAAAGTTGATTTTTCAGAGTACATGTAACGCTTTACTCACATTAGATACAGCTACACAATTTTTTTAAAGAATACAATTGTGTTCGTGTTAGATTTTGAAACTACAACACTTGAATTACTAGCATTTGTAAAAATTCATTTGATTAAAATTCATGTCTATGCTGTGCTGTCTACACCTCAACCAACTGCAGATAGATCTATTTCGCTATCATTACAGCTCATCAGTGCAGTTTAGGTCTAGTGTAGACAGCACGGCATAGAACTGGTTTTGTTTATATATCAAAGCAATGGTATGATGTAGTACCCGTTAAGGCAGCTAGGTGGCTTTGTCATCATGTCAGTGTAATGCTGACAGATGGCATTGCCACCCTAAATTCTTACTTACATCATACCATTGCTTTGGTGTATAAGCAAAACAAGTTCTATGCCGTGCTGTCTACATTATACCTAAACTGCACTGATAAGCTGTAATGACAGCGAAATAGATCTATATGCAGTTGGTTGAGTGTAGACAGCACAGCATAGACATGCATTTTAATGTATGTCGGTTCTTGCCCGCTAGAAAAAAGTGCCGTGGGGGCCTGCTGTCAAATTGAAGTATGCACTATGCAGTTGCATGCTAATTTGTCAGGCTACAGGTCACTTCTTTTAAGAAGTAGTACCCGTTAAGGCATTTGATTGTTTACCTTATCCTTCGGCTACATTCGTAGTCCTATAGGAAACACGTATACTTCAATTAATAAACTTTAAGTGTAATGACGTCTTCTACAGGGTTCATCAACACCGTTGCTGACATCCTCCTGAAGCAGTGGCCAGTGCGTAGCCTTTAGAATATTGTTTGTAGCATTTTCCAAGTGAATACCTGCGGTGCGAAGTGTACTTTCGATAAATTTCTAGATAATCTTTGACGGCAAACAAATTATCGAAAACCAGGAGCCCCTATGTGAAAACTGTAATCGTTATGCAGTTTTGGTTTTTCCAGGACATACTGGATAGTAACTCACATAACGTTAATTGCTTTAATGGTGTATATTGTAAATTATGCGTGGGAAGACTTTATGAGAAACCCAATGGTGACAAGTTTAGATTCTTTCGATTATCCGGTAGAAAAAGTACCTTTTCCTGGAATCTCTGTTTGTAGTGTCAATAAGATTAGCAGAAAGAGAGCAAAGAAATACGCTGAATTGTTGTAAGTATCAATATAAAATAACCTGCAGTATTTTTTGCTGTCTTTTATAATAGAGCAAATGCAACCGATGCTTCAGAACACGAAATAATAAACAAGCTAGCTGTGCTAGGAAAATTGTACGACTTTAGCTTAGGTAACTCAGTTGAGGTAACTTTGGTGGAATTCCAGAGGACCCTGAATACGTACTTGTCTGACTCCACAACTAAGGAATTTGATACCATGTACCATCTAGGGCAGGTACATCCTTTCTTTCATGAGAAACAAGAACGTACTAATCTTTATTTTCAAGTTGATTGTTCCGTGTTCAGACTTGATAAGTGATTGTAAATGGGACCGACAAGTATACAACTGCTCCGATATGTTCACATTCGATTTGACCATGGAGGGACACTGTTGTCTCTTCAATTATCTCTCAAGATTGAAAACGAGGATTGTCTCTAATATCTTGTACGTAGCTGGGATAAGAAAATTATGAAATATTTACAAGTTCCTTCTGCAGGAGATGGAATCATAATCAAGTACTAACATCAAAGGGTTCTGGTAAAGATATGGGGTTGACTTTCACGGTTCACACTTCAGAAGATGATTATTTGTATCCGATGGTACCATCAGTTGGAGCTAATGTACATATTACACAGGTGTCTCTAAAAGTTCTGTACTAAAGCCTTAAGTCTCAGGAATTTGTCCTAGCATTTTGTACAGACCTTTTAGAGACATCTTGTATATGCTGGGATAGTACCTCTTGCAGATACACATATTCAATCCAAACGATTTTCCCGATACCTCATCTGGTGGGCTTACGGAAATGTTTGTACCTGTTGGAGTGAGAGAGCACATTCAATTACATCCCAGTACATTGAAGTCGGAATTAGAAGTCCAAAAATATCCTGTGACCAAAGTATGTATAAGAATACATCTTCAGCGAGTTACTCGATAATAATCCTTGTCGTTCCAACGTTCTGACTTCCTTAGTTTTTCCTAGTATCTACTTTGTCTTTGAAAGTGGAGTTTAATACTTCACCTATGGATGTTTTAGAGAAACTGTCTCTTCGAAACCGAGATTAACACAGTCTTTGGAGGCTATAGCTTCAGCGATTGCGTCATGGATTGCAGATTAAAGAGCATTATAGCCCTGTGTCAATGCATACCGTTTATTTTGAAAACAGTATACAGCGAGAAAGATGATTACCCTCAGTGTAACTTGGTGGACCTCTTTTGCTTAGTGAAATACAGAGGTACCATTCTAATTAGATAATATTCTTTCCTTGGGTAACCATAGTATTCCAGATAAATGGAAGACGTTGTACCCACTGCATGTCGAAGACCGCAGTTTAGATCATGCCAAAGAGAACTCCATATTCTGTCCAACTTGTATCCCAGCTTGCTCCCATACAGTTTATGGCGTTATTAGTAGCTATTACGATTTATATTCTCCCAGGTGAAGATAAAGAATGTCGTTAGTAGCATGGTCAGTTGATTTGTTTGTTTCAGTCGCGATCTTGTTAATTACAGTATCGTCCAAATTGCCTTTGATAGTACCACTTCTCAACTATACAGGCAGGATGTTGTTTATTACTGGTACGACATAATAGGTATATGATACTCGATAGCGTTTATATTGTTTACGGCTGTGATTTTTTTAGGAATGTTTGGTGGATTGTGCAGCTTCGTTTTGGGTTTGAGTATTATAAGTGTTGTGGAGATTGTCTATTATTTGACTTACAACATTTGGAAAATAAAAAAATCGAATTATTGAACAAACAAAAATAGCCTTATAAAGGTAAAAATGCCTATGTAGCAGCACACAAGTAAATAAATCTCCTTTTATCGCACTGTTGTATGAACTGAAATGATATTGATGCATTTGAGAATTTAGTTCCAATAGTCTAATGTAAGTTATTTTTTAAGTGGTTTAGGTATTTTACCTATATGTGTCTGCCTTTGTCAGAACAAACTAATACATATGAAATACAATAATCTGAACCCAAAAAGTGCTCGAAAAACAATCAATAAATTATCACACCTTACAGACTTGACGGATACGTTTAACAGAAAACTCAAAATCTTTCGCAGTTTCATTTTCGGTGTCCAAAAGTTAATAATTATTGCTGGAAAAAGATAAAATCTTGGTTTTTTGGGATGAAAGCTTTAGTCTATGAAAAATTGCTCAAAGAATTAATCGGTATCGTAAAGTTGTCGCCGATTATTTGCGAAACCCTGAACGGTATGGCACAAACAAGAAAGGTGGCACTAAGAAAAGAAATTCGCTTAGAGCTGCAAGATGAATTAAGGCTACAGTCGAAAAAGAATTGCCCAAGAGCGCGGGCTTGATGTTTCAAAATCGACTATAGGGAGGGTTCTGAAGAAAAGTGATCACATTGTACGCCGAAAACTAAGAAAATGTCGGAGATCTCTTTCTCACCATAAAACAGCCCGTTGCTCTTGAGAATATGAATCGAGCGTGCTGTTTAGTGGTGTAGTATCATTTTTGTATTGGAAAAGCTTTTGTGTGGTGTTTATTGAAAGGACGGTGTAAGAGGTCGCGCCAAAAAGTGATATGTGTAGCTTCACAAGCATCTATTATGTATGGAAAACTAAACAAGTGTTGTTTTGTATATGGTTATAAAAGTACTTTAGTCAGTACAGCTAACAAATTTTTTGTAATCATTCCTCGAGATTACCAATGTATGAAAAAGTTGTTTAAGGCCCCTAGACGTGATATACCGAAATCGCAAAGTCTGGTTTTCTGTTGTGAAGATCATCTTAATTCTTACTGAAGTTTTATTTTTTTTTGGGGTTATAAGTGTTTACCATTCAGTTTCTATTTTGTTATAGCTTGAAGAGGATATGAAAAATTATACGCGTTTTAAGTTGATAGAGGGAAATGTTATAATAAAGAACGACGTTGTTCCTAATATATTCAACTGTTAGCCAGACCGAAGAGCCCCGAAAATAAATGGCAATTTATATTTATTCTGACCTGTAAAATAAATGTCAATTTTAGGGCACATTTTTGATTCTTACATTTTTACGTTTACTAATAGATGTTTCCAACAACCCACTGTGATCAAATTATCAATGCTATGTTAATTTGATAAAACGTTCACTTATGCTGTTGCTTTTACGTTCCTCATCTCCGCCGCGTTGAACCGCTCGTCGCTGTACACAAATTTCATAACAACGAACATGCCTTCAGAAGCCATAATTCATAAATATTTCACTTTTTCTTGGCGTATTTTAATTCGCTTGTCACAAAATGAACGCAAACAACAAACTGATAAATTGACGGGCTGAGGCTGGCGCGTGACGCACTGACCCCAGATGTAAACAAGTGGCCATTTACAAGACACCTGACGTCACGGCCAATATGTTCGCGTTTTGGCGGTCCCTTTAAATATTAACATTTTTAATATTAAAAATACACCTTACGATCCATTTTTTCGAATTTATAAGCTGTCATAGCTGTTTTGTGGATTAGATGCTACCTATTAATATGCAATTTAATAAAATATAAATACATGCAAATACCCAATTTGAAACCAAGAATATTAAATAATTTGGTTGGAAGCATGATTTCTAGGAAGAATGGAAGCCAATTCTGTGTGAAATTTAGATGGGGCTATAATAGTGCACCAGTCCAATTGAAAAAAATATTTTATTAAAATACAGGAACTGTTAATAAATGACTGTGCTTGTCTACTTATTATTTTTTGTTTCTTTTATCCCTCTTGTTGGTTACATTAATTTAAGTTTGCATTTGATGAAGAAAAACTTAAAATTCAAGATGGGGCTATACTTAGTTATGCTTCCCAGTGCACAGAGAGAACAATTCGTTTGGAAGAAACAAAATATATTTGCGGCGAACAAATTATTTGTTTGTATATGGCGAAGTAAATGATTTGTTTGTTTCAAACCCTCAAAATTCTTGATGCGGCTAAAATAACATTTATTTAACATAATATATACAAAGCTTTAAATCAGAGAAGAGGTAAGTGATTCTCTGCATACCAAATAAATATTTCTTTGCAGTAAAGGTATCACTGATTTAGTCCAATGAAACAGCTATTTCCTGGAATCAAACAATTGTTTGATTGAAAGAATTCATATGCTCAATTCATTATCTCTGTTATTGCAGCAAACTGCATCTGAATTTTAATGAAATATATATTTTTTAATTAGATTGTATAATTATTGCATTCAAACGAGCCCTTTAAACATATAAATAAATTGTTTTTAAAATGCATGTCTATGCTGCGCTGTCTACACCTCAACCAACTGCAGATAGTACTATTTCGCTGTCATTACAGCTCATCAGTGCAGTTTAGGTCTAATGTAGACAACACGGCAMAGAACTGGTTTTGCTTATATACCAAAGCAATGGTATGATGAAAGTAAGAATTTAGGATGGCAATGCCATCTGTCAGTATTACACTGACATGATGACAAAGCCACCTAGCTGCCTTGACGGGAACTACTTCCTAAAGGAAGTGACCTGTAGCCTGACAAATTGGCATGCAACTGCATACTTCAATTTGACAGCAGGCCCCCACGGCACTTTTTGCTGACGGGCAAGAACCAACATACATTAAAATGCATGTCTATGCTGTGCTGTCTACACCTCAACCAACTGCAGATAGTACTATTTCGCTGTCATTACAGCTCATCAGTGCAGTTTAGGTCTAATGTAGACAACACGGCATAGAACTGGTTTTGCTTATATACCAAAGCAATGGTATGATGAAACCTAAACTGCACTGATGAGCTGTAATGACAGCGAAATAGTACTATCTGCAGTTGGTTGAGGTGTAGACAGCACAGCATAGACATGCATTTTAATGTATGTTGGTTCTTGCCCGTCAGCAAAAAGTGCCGTGGGGGCCTGCTGTCAAATTGAAGTATGCAGTTGCATGCCAATTTGTCAGGCTACAGGTCACTTCCTTTAGGAAGTAGTTCCCGTCAAGGCAGCTAGGTGGCTTTGTCATCATGTCAGTGTAATACTGACAGATGGCATTGCCATCCTAAATTCTTAAATTGTTTTTAAGTTAAAGAAATAAATTTTGATTAACCCACTTCGATATGTCTATGTATTTTATGCAAGTGTATTCCTGTGGCTTCCTGTTTTTTTATAGAGCGTATAAAAGTTGTTTCTTCTAATTAAAAATGCAATAATGTCACTCAATTAATTTCCGCAAAACTGTTATTGGTTTAGTAAAAAACATCCGATTTAAATCAGCCTAACCTAGACAAGTCCATTGACAAGGTAAATTTTGCTACTTATATGTACGAATATAATGTAGATGGAAAGTACGATATTTATTTTAATTTAAAGGACAATCACAAATTTACTGGTTTCTATAGCGTGATAAATGTGTTCCATTTTAGTATTACAAATATACTGAATAAATAACGCATTACTTGTAATAGTAGTTTGGTACAAATAGGGCACTTCATTGAGCAAACTTTACTAACATATCCCTACTTCAAGATGTAGAGAAACAACGCCGTAAGTGACATCCTTACGAATCATAGATGGTCATTTTGTAACAGAGCTTGCGTTAAGGATCATGTGCCTGTTTGAATGCCTTATTTTTCACATCATATTAAGCAAATACTTTATTTAGGCTTCATACTTACTTTTAAKGTCTGCGACCATCTTCCTCTTTTGTTTCAAAATTTAATGAAATAAACTGACAATAATAAGAAACAAATAACGCCGGCTTTTCCCGATTTACCTTGATACATTCTGTCCAGTGTCCAACCATGGCTAAAGAAGCGGAACCCCAAACTTCCACTTTGCTAGTGGCACGCGCAAATTCAAACAATTATTTCTTTGTATCCAAAAACAGATTGTTGCATTAAAGCATCATTTATTCTGCTGAAATACATGTTGTTTGCTGTAACAACAGGAGTGTTTGAGTTGAAGGTTTAAATAGTTGAGTAACAAATAGAAACACTGATTTAAGATATATTTATTAGAAACAAGCATTTACTTTTGTTGATAAAATTCTTCAAAGCATTTAATTTAAATATTTGAAATTTTAACTCATTGGAATAAATAATATTTTATTTGCTCAAATAATTATTAGGTTACTTGAACTCGCAAGTTCTGTTCGATCTCAAATAAATGGTAATATAGTTATAAACAAACTGATATTCTTCTTACAAATAAAATTTGTTTGTTTAAAGATAAATTTGTCGGGCATAAAGAAATATAAGTCAAACA
Source organism: Rhyzopertha dominica (assembly GCA_025024175.1). NCBI lineage: Eukaryota > Metazoa > Arthropoda > Insecta > Coleoptera > Bostrichidae > Rhyzopertha > Rhyzopertha dominica. The sequence goes on along the minus strand of QCXZ01000043.1, from coordinate 7,739,283 downwards.
AATTGATTTTATAAATCCAAACAAACAGTTTTATCTGTGTGTATCTCAAAATGCTTATTAGGTACAAGTCATAAGCACGTCCACCGATAAGACACCAAATGGCCCGTCAGATCAATCGAACCCGCCGTCCTTTCTCCCGCCACTCCCCCTAACCCCGTTTTTTTCCGCCGCCTTGCATAATCCCCCTGCGCTTTTCTTCCTCTTCGCCGTTCCACATTATTCCCCCCTCCCGCCCGGGTGATAACGGCTATCGCTGCGAACCGTCTTCTGCGAGTTCGCTCTCGCTTTCTTCTGCTCCGCAAGGACGATCCGGGGTTTGACGCCTGACGTATCGTAGAAGTCTCCGCGAGCTTTAGGCGTCCTGACGCCGGCGACGACAGCTGACGCGCGCGCCATAACCAATGAGTGCTCTAGACGGTTTTTCCGTGTTCCTCGCTGCTGCTGTGACATGTGGGACTATGTTTTGTGATAAGGATGTGGGATTGGTCGCCAGAGGGATTTAGTACCTGCCTAACGACGTTGTTTGATAAGGTAAAGTCGAATTTTGTCGATTGACAGTTAATTAGGATCGCAGTAAAAATTTTTCTAGATCACACTAAAAATAGGGTGTACAGGTCCACACACATAAAAACGTTTCTTTGTTTAAAACCAAAACTCTTTAAATAAAGCATTTATTTTTTTATTGTCGCGGAAATTCAATTTTTGCCAAGATTTATTTAGTTCAAATAAAATCCTTCACTAATGTATCATAAGAAATATGTGCATTAAGGTATTTAATTACTTTAATTAAATTTAAATTTTTAAATAGAAATAATAGCTATTAATGTAACAAGATTATTGTGCGATTTATAATAATCGAGGACGTTAATTAGCGACGGGGCACTACCCAAATGATTATCGAGTTGCATTCAAAGCTTTATTGTGTTATTGACAACGATGACGAAAAATGAACTTTTTCGTGTATTTAACAGAAATATGGAAAATATTATTTAACAGAAAATAGTTTAAAAAATGAGACTTTTCTTGTTAGCAACGCTTTTCTCGTTAGCAACGCTTTTCTCGTTAGCAACACTTTTTCATTCATTTATTAGGGTAGGTAAATGTTAAGTGTACAATTGTTTAAATTATTAAACAGTATACTAGAAGATGTGCAAGGGGACTCAGAAAGTTGTCATCAGGAGCCTTATTAATGAAATTCTTCACATTGTCCGTTGATAACACTTTTGACTTTTTTGCGACATAACCGTCATTTTGACGTTTAAGATATACGAGCAATTTTTATAAGCAGAAATGTCCACGTTTTTGTTTAACTTTATAGTGCTTCGTAGCATTGAATACACAGACCAGAGTGTTTAAGCTATAAGAGTTTTCACCTGTAAGAATATTTAAAATTTCATAAATGAAGCAAACCTTTTCACAAAAGTACGCAATTAGAATGTTTTCATTTGGTACTTGCAAATTTTTTCGTTTCTCCAGAGATAAAACTGTTGGTAAACTTTCTCGTACTTTACTTTAGACCTTGTAGGTAGCAAATTTGACTCCTTCCGATACTAATTCCAAAATCTCGTCTTTACTTTACGTCACTTGATTGATTAATTTTGCAGTTTGCAGGAAAGCTTCATCACAAATTATTTATTTACTATTGTGATGTGTTGTTTCTATGCCGACAATTCTATACGAACTGGACAGCAGCAGGAAAAATATTTTATTTTTAAAATTATCGTAAATTTTGCGATATGCACCAAAAATACGTGCTAAAACAATCTACTATTAGTTGTCATTAAGGTTATTTACGACAAACTTGGGCGAAGCTATTGAACATACTGATATTTCTGAAGCTGCTAACACTAATAAGTATTAGACACAAATGTTGTATCGGGTGTATCTATAAAATTTAAAAACTGTCAAAACGTTGAAATAACGTGGGTATCTAGGGTATTATGATATAACTAACGTATTGTGTGTTACTAGGCTACTGTTAAGCTGTTGTAATGTTATGATATTAATAATTATCAAAAAAGATTTCACTTTAAGGAATTTTAATTTTCAGTGATACTTTAAAGGGGTTTTTATTATTTTATCTTAATATAATTAATCAAAATATATATAGATACAGATTTCAGCAATATAATTTTTTGTACGTTAACCAGTAATTTTGAAAGATTTAAGTATATGTATTTTGAAAAAGAAAAATCTTGTTCACTGGGTAATACATTCTATGCCTTTTGTGTTTGCATACGTATATGTCTTAAGCGCAAATCAGTGGAAAACAAATTTATTACAAATTCTAAATACAATACTATGCCGTTTATGCTTATGTACAGTTATCACTTATCTGCATCTACAAAACGAAAGGGGCGCTTACCTTTAAAAACAAGTATGCAATCTTCTAAATCACAAGACTGCAGCATTTCCTCCATTTTTTAAAATTCAAACTTTAGATACTCTCACTCAAATTATAACTATAGATAAAAAAACCTCCAAATGAATTTATTTGGATGGAAAAAATTAAATTGTATTATACTGATTGTTTTAAATGAAGGCTTTTATTCTTAACACTTAGTTCAAGATTCCTTTTTGCTAAAATTACTGTATACATGCAATTTTAATATGAAACTTTGAGAATAGCAATCAAGTACCTAAGCATGAAATGAATAATGGCACTTAAAGTCAATAATACATTATTTCGGTTATCATATCAGACTAAATATTTTCTCTTTCAATTTCCAAGATTGCAATTTTGATTTAAAGAATAAACTTTTACTTCTGATCGTAATAATTTGTTTCAAGAAAATGTTGATGAAACATTTTTATGGCACTTACTAGTTATCTAGAAATAAACTTTTTTTTGGTTGGGTTTGTTTTACGCTTTCATCATAAATTGTTATTTTCAGCAGTGTACAAAACCGTATCAGAATTCACGAACAGCTTTTAACGACTGGTTTTTTGGTCCATGTCCACGTTCCTTTCCAAGTTCATCCACCCCATACTGGTGCACATATATACATACATGTGCATTTCTTAATGCAGACTGGTTCCTCTTTGTCACTTTACCATCTGAGACATTTATCTTTACTGACAACACTAGTGACTTACACATGCAATTCTGTAAACTTTTTCGACCCTTTTAGATCATTTATCTCCGAGGCAATGCAAATTAGACATACTTTCAGCAATTTTAGATGTATCTCGATACTATTTTAATTTATCTTGTCTTGATTGTAGACCAGTTACCTGAGATTCTATATTTTTACTCTAATCATTCTTCATCAGTGCTGATCTTAAATTCAAGTTTCTTGTTATAGAGCGCTTTGACTGAATAATGTGGCATAACTATATCTCTGGATGTAGTGATTAAAACTATATATCCTTATAATTACAATTCTTGTAAAATTGCTAATATAGTTTATCATTCTATGCTATCTAATGTATCGACCCAGACCTGAAATATTTCGTTTGCAATATACTAGAGTTGACGTGCAGCACTATGACTATTTTTTTATGTTTAGCCAGCAAAGCCTTTTGATTACCAATGCAATTTGTGCACTGGGATGCTACTTCCGGTGCAATTAACGTATGATTATGATTTTTTTGGGCAAAATTCAGACACTGGGAATTCTTATAAAAATGGTTTCATATTTATATCCAATCTTTAAACAAATTCAATCTAACCAAAGAATTTTTTTCCTAAAACTTTCGAAACATACTTTATATTCTTGTCTTTAATATAGTGCATGTTCGCAGTTTCTGTAAGCTCTTTTATCGTTTAATTATAGACCCAAGTTATTCTTCTTACAAGTTAACTAGTATTAGTAAGGACAGTACGTATAATCTTAGAATGGGTGTTTTGAGAATGACTACATTTCTTCATACCTTTTTTACTTAGCAGCTAGGCACTTCTTTAAATAATTCTTTGTTGCTCATGTAGACAACTAATGCAACACTACGTTGCAAAAGTGCCCATGTGCTGTTGCAAGTAATTCATTATCCTCTTTAATTGATATAATTTAATCTTTATGTTAGCATAAGTGTAACACACGGTTATATAATCGAAAAGTTTCACTTCACAATTAACACGCTGGCTTCTCTCACAACAGTATTTAACGCGACAATAAAAAATGACCTAATTAATGGATACACAAGTTACATTTAGGATAGGAGTGATAGGCAGCGTTTAATTTTTTTATTTGCACAAAAATATCTGTGATCTGAATCTAACAACATACTATCGTTGTAAATAGATTTCTTACGTTCATTGTTGCATCGTTAAGTATCTTGTTGCAAAAAAAAGATTCAGAGTCACATCTATGTTTAAAAGTGGCAGCATAACTAGACTGGACTTTTTGGACCTTTTATTTATTAGGAATAGTGCGTTTGAGCCCTGGCTCCTGGCAAATATGGTCACCCAAAGTTCAAATTTACGATCAGTGTWGATTTTGCCCGATTTCTTTAGGTGCTCATATTTTTATTGTTATTACAATTACACTTCTTTAGTCACACGGCAAGTCTTGAAAACAGTTGTTACTTGACAGTTCAGTGTTACAACTTAATCGATAAAGTAACGATAGCTTCGATTAAAAAAAGCAAACAAAACGAATTTTTCAAATCAGGAAAAACCTGATATGCTGCGGAATATCTGTATATGGATCTTTTACCAAACCGAAAGGAAACGAATATAAAATCTGCAGAGGTAAATTTGGTTGCTTTTCAACTGGGAAAGTTGCGGTAGAAGAAGGCGTTTGTCGAAACACTGTATTGTAAGGATTTTTAACAAAAATAAGATTCATCCCAAACACTGAATGCTGATGTCCGAAACAGTCTATTAGAATTTTGGTTTAAAGATATGTGTTTATGCATATTTTAAATTAATCGGCATAACGACCATTTGTAGATGCAGGAAATCAGACTGTACAAAAAATAATTCAGATCATTATTATCTACAACGAGAATGAAACATATAACCGTTAATAATAACATATGCTATCAGGTTTTGGTGAAAACACCTTCATATCTGTCAGCTAAAGCTGAAAAAAATGAAAAGTTTAGGCTTGCCTTTAACCGGTAACCTAATTAACATTCGACACTGGCCTGAAGACCTGATGTGCAAGATACCTTTTAAAGATGCATTCGATGCACGAATGCAGCAAGTTTTCCAGCATATTTAATAAGCGTAATAATTGTTGATTATACAAAATGTCATCCTCTAAAATAGCTCGGCAGCCAGCATAAACGTAGACGTGCTTTCCGGGATCAAGGCAGCTAGTTGACATACAATTTACATCCATTAAGTAATATCAGGTGTATCTGCAAGGTACGGTTGTTTCCACATACCCCAGTTTCTGCCATTGAAAGAATCTAAGTAGTTCAATGGCGATGGTAATTAAATCGAATTGCATTTAATCCTCCATGTCGGAACCTTGCCCAATTAAGATGCTTATATCATGTGTAGGCAAACAAGCATGTGCGTTAATCACGAATTTTAGCGCTTCGGTTAAAACAAACAGCACGTCTTTTCAATCCATTCAACTAGAATCGTGTTTTTTTTGCTTCGGATTTACCAACAGAAATTGACCTGCATGAGAGAGTGCAAGGTTATTACGTTTCTTCCAGTTAAGCGAATGTTGTGAATGCTAACAATGTAGTCATACGAAACGTGTTATGTCGACAAACAATTTTGCGATTCGGTAAAAAAGAAACAAGCATTCCTAAATATGGTTTTGAAGTATATTTCTCATACCCTATGGGTTATTGCCTCTAGTAAGTTTGTGTCAATGTCGTTTTTGCACGAACATGAGCTTATAAAATTAAAAACACTGACAAAAAATTATTAATCTGACGAGAACCTCAAAATATCGTCTGACACGAGTTCAAACAAAATTTTGAAAGTAAATAAGCAAATCACTAAGGAAGCGAGACGTCATAGAAACAACGTGCCAACTCATAATTTTAACAATCCCTATTAAAATTATTAGTATTCCTACAAATTTCTATAGTTTCTTTTATTAGACGTTTGTGATCACATTTTTCTGTATGTAAAATTTTTGTTTATTTTTGTGTGTAGTCAAATATGAGTGTTCAGCTATGAAAGATATATCTATTATTTCCTAACCTAGTTAACWCTTCTATACCGTAGCCCCAAATAACAAAGGTATCACCTACATACCTATACCAACATTTTAAGGCTGGTCTTTTTTAAAAGCCGGAAATTTTGAACCACTGGATATTCTTTTTTGACCTTTTGTGTTCAAGCTATTGCACATATAGGAAAAAACATAACATTTTAACTTGAATCCCATTCTGTTCCTGACAGTTTCATCAGCAATCTGGCCCTTCTCCATTTAAAAACAAAATCTTCGGAACTAGTGGCTGCTTCTTCAATTTTTTAACTTCTTTTTGCAAAGAGCCCAATATTTTTCAATTGGCCGACACTGTGGCATATTAGGTGGATTTACTCCTTTCTATATAAAATTTATTTGTTTTTCCATTAATAAATTTTTTACATTCTTTGCATGATGAGCAGAATCTAAATCTGGCCAAAATATGTGGGCCCTTCATGCTTCCTTAGAAAAGGAAGTAGGCGATTTTTCAAACATTCTTTGATGTAAATTTTGGCATTAATTGTTTCTATGGTAACAAAGCACTGAGTACGATACCCGCATTGACAGATTGCCTGCCACACAAGATACTTTTTCCCAAATTTTTCTACATGGATAGTTGTTTCAGACTTGGGAAGAATGTCTCCTTTAAAAGCAGTATAATATTGTGAACCTGATGGTAGATTCGTAAAATCTGCTTTTGCGTATGTTTCGTCATCCAATACCAAGCAAGGACGTGTTTCCCTAATAAAATTGTATAGCTTTCGGGCTCGGGTTTTAATAATTTTTTCCTGCTTTTCTGTAACTTTTGGCACTTTTTTCTTTTTATACGTTTTCACACCAGCACGTTTTTTACCCCTTCTACCACGCTTTTAGTTGTACCACATGCTGCGATTTTTCATACAAACTTCAAGAATTTTATGTTCCAATTCAAATCATGTCTGCCAGATTTTCTTACAGAATGTGGCTGTTTCAATGTGCTTTGAGTCTTGAAATAACGATTTAGTACATCATGTACCGTGGATTGTGGCATTTTCAATTCTCTTTTAATGAAGTGCCTAATAGGCTGTGGATTTTCTAACCATTTGTCAACAACCTTTCGTCAATGCTCCTCTTCATTCATTTTTTTAATAATCAAAATGTTATATACAAATATATAACTTCTACCTCACTAGATTTTTACACTTACGTACTAACCAGCGCAAAATGACAATGACAAATATTTGACGTTTATAAAAAGTCACATCCATCTAAAATTTCCGAATTTTATTCGAGACAGTCCTTAGCTTAAACTGAGAACTGTTGATCGCTACCTCTTCAAAAATTTCCATAAACAAATTGGCCACTATAGGACTTTCATAAGAAGTAAGTTGATTTTAAACAGTGTTTAGATAATCTGGCTATCATGTTTGGCTTTGATCATATCTATTGTTTCAGGTGTCAAAACTAACTAAAATATCAGCTTCTGAAATATGTAAACCTTTTATACCGTCAATAAAGTCTGAAGTATTCTTGATGAAATTACTGGTTTTTCCTACATAAGTTAGTTATGTTAGTTAGCACAAAGTTTTGCCGATGTGTAACAATAACTGTCAATCGTATTGACTATAGGTCTTAACGAGACATTAGTCTTATGGATTTTTTGCAAATCATACAATTTAGATAGCTTGCAATCGGAAACAGTTAAGACTTTTCCTCATTCGAAAGATTAGAAGTTTTGATAGGATCATTAGTAATTTTGGGAAATTTTGAGTTAGAATCTCGGGATAATTTTTGACATGTTTCCTCATCTAATAATTCTCTAACTTTAGTCTCATAATCTATTCTATCTAAATTTACTGTGGCTGGATTTTTATCTGCTCCAGCAACTATTACAATTCCTTAAGAACCTTTATTTTCTCAGATGTCACAATAAGTTTGGGCGTAACGTGCATTTATTTTTTTGTAGAATTTAATGCTTTTAAAGGTTGTACATTTTCTAATAAAGATAGCAGACTGACAGTATCTTAAGGTTATCATTCATGAATATTTTACTTCAAATCTGTTAATATATGAACTACAGTTTCTTTCAGCAACTTTTATCTGAGATCCTACGTCACTGTGCTCTATACAAATGTGTATTCTCGTCGAAATCATCAACTTTCGTTTTCTACCGCCACGTTCTACTAACCCACGTCCTTCCACGGAAAAAATGATCCGTAACGCACCAAAATTTCGCCTCGCCAACGATATGAATAAAAATGAACGTGCAGATTATGTAATCCCTCCTTTTCGTGCAAATATTTGTGGTAATAATGACCGTGCTTGAAATCCATAAATATTCATTCGCAAACAGATTATTATATTACACACATGTAGGTATATTATACCATGTTACACAATTGCTTATTTCCGTATTATAGCGAACGCACTAGTTGTTTTGATCGAGCTTTTCCTATATTTATCGTTCGAACGTGGGTTCTCTTAAAAAAATGGTTGCATCATTCTGTCATGATTCGTTTCCCTAGTTGCTGGTGTGGAACGTTAAGAATTTCTTGTGTTTTACAGTAAAACTTCCAACGAATTTTTTTAAAGAGTAAGTCGTATTTTCACAGTAGTAGGACAGATAAAACGTAGGCTTATTTAATATAAAATAAATAACTAGAAGCCCAGGTATCATTAAGCTTGATTTGTTTTCCTTTTCAAAAGTTGTGGTTTCAACAATTAAGCCCCAAAGGGAATATTATTAACGGTCAACCATATGTATATTTCCTGCTTCTGATATGAAGTTGCATTGGCTTTGAAAGTTTTGAGTAACTGCTCTTCATACCCTCGCAGTAAATTTTTTTAACTATGGGTGGATAGGGTTACGTTTGCTTCTAAGTGGAATACACATTAACAGTCTTCTAAATATAGACCTTAATAACTTGCTTTCTTTGTTCATATCGTTTATGATAGGGACTTGTGGGTAACAGGGTAGGCTTGTGCTTGTTTGGTTTTAGGACTACATAGTAAACTTCAGTTCTTAGCAATCGATGACAAATAATTGACTGTAGGCAAGCTTACGTCCAAGTCACACGCTGAAAAATAGGTTAGTTCTTAAGTGTTTGTACAATCACAAAGAAAACAATTGCACTCTCACTTCTACGTTAGGGAAGTGGCAGCAATGGTGTAGGTCTTTCTCGAAGTACGCTATTAAGGAAAGAATCATTTCCTAAGCTCTGCGTTTTAATGATTTCAGAAAAACTGCTGTTGTACTAATGAACTTTATTAGGTTTTATAAAAACTGACTTTATTAAAATAGTAACTCCGATGCACCCATAAAAGGAAAGCCTTTAAGAACACGTCCTAATGAACGGAATATCAAGTCCCAGTTCTGTTGTTCTTTAAACTTATATGAAATAAGTGATAACTAACTTTTTCACCCTGTTGGTTAGGGTTCTACTACAACAATCATCAAATTTGATATTTAACAGCGCGTTTTACATCTCTTTTTATCAACTGAAAGAAAACCAATGTACCATTTGCGAGACATAAAAACTCGAACCCGGAGGAACAAGAAAAAATCCAACGATCGCCAATAAATAAAAAGGCGGGAAGAAAAAGCTAAAGATACAGTAGTAGCAGTTGTTGTTGTAGTATGTTTGACCTACAAGCGGTATTACCAACACCGTGTGACGACACTTTATCGTTTTATTACAAGTGCCGTTTAGATTGCTTCAACTTTACAATTTTTGAAAATGCAACTAAACACGGTCAGTGCTATTTTTGGAAAGACTCCCGGTATGCAAAATTTAAATTATTTTACCTTTAGAAGGTGGAATATTTAAAACAGAATTCTTAGAACCGTCAGTCCATCCCTTTTAGACTGTTTCAATGCGTATCTAATAAATAATAATCTCTGCTAGGGTGCTTTCTTTACTCTCACTTCTCTTTTTCTCATGTGCCGACAAAATAAAAGTCTTTTCATCATAGGATAGAAGATTGCGTTTTCTTTTCTTGGTACGCGGTTTACAACTACAGCAAAAATTCTAAAAACGAAAAGGTTATAGGATACGATATTTAGATACTCAAACTGAGAAGGCAAGTCCAAACAGAATATTATACAAAGTAAAATTTGATGACGAATACAAAGAAATTGATTTATTTACGACGGGACGATACTGTCCTAACCAATGCTTATGACACGCCACGTAGTTTAAGAGGAAAGACTGTAGAGCATKTTCTAGAATAGGGTATTATCACTTTTTTGAAAATTACGTAAAACGAATCTTGAAGTGCACATATATTGTACGCKATGTTAGAAAAAACAAAAAAAAATATTTGTAGATAGAGAATTTCAGGTCTGAAATTCGAATCGTTTCTATCCAGGGTTATTCAACTCGTGACGTCAAGTGTCATGTAAACATTACCTAGGAGCGTGATGTTTAATGGTGTAGTATCAGTCTTGTATTGGAAAAGCTTTTGTGTGGTGTTTGTAGAAAGGACGGTGTAAGAGGTCGCACCAAAAAGTGATTTGTGTAGTTTTACAAGCATCTATTATGTATGGAAAACAAAACAAGTGTTGTTTTGCACATGGTTATGAAAGTACTTCAGTCAGAACAGCTAAGAAATTTTTTGTTACCGTTCCTCGAGATTGTCAAGGTATGAAAAAGTTGTTTAAGGCCCCTGAATTGATATGCCGAAATCGCAAATTTTGTTTTTTTGTTGTGAAGATCATCTTAATTCTTACTGTAACCTTTATTATTCTTTTTGGGGTTATAAGTGTTTACCATTCAATTTTAATTTTGTTATAGCTTGCAGAGGATGTGAAAAATTATACGCGTTTTAAGTTAATAGAAGGAAATGTTATAGTAAAGAACGACGTTGTTCGCCATATATTCGACTGTTAGCCAGACCGGAAACCAGCCGCAAGAGCCCCGAAAATAAATGGCAATTTATATTTATTCTGACCTCTAAAATAAATGTCAAGTTTAGGGTACATTTTTGATTCTTACATTTTTATGTTTACAAATAGTATGTTTCCAACAACCCACTGTGATTAAATTATCAATGCTACGTTAATTTGATAAAAAATTCACTTATGCTGCTGTTTTTGCTTTTACGTTCCTCATCTCCGTCGCGTTGAACCGCTCGTCGCTGTACACCAATTCCATAACAATGAACATGCCTACAGAAGTCATAACTCATAAGTATTTCACTTTTTTCTTGGCGTATTTTAATTCGCTTGTCACAAAATGAACGCAAACAACAAACTGATAAATTGACGGGCTGACCCCAGATGTAAATAAGCGGCCATTTACAAGACACCTGACGTCACGGCCAATGTTCGCGTTTTGACGGTTCCTTTAAATATTTACATTTTTAATATTAAAAATTCACCTTACGATCCATTTTAAACAATTTATAAGCTGTCACGGCTATTTTGTGGATTAGAGGCTACCTATTAATATGCAATTTAATAAGATATAAATACATGGCAAATACACAATTGTGCAATAAAAATTTAATTGTAAAAGTTCATCAACCTCTTTATTTTAACGTTTTTGCTTAGATATAAGTATCACTCAACATGTTTTTTTGCTTTACTATGCAGGTAAATGGTATCTGTAATAAATACATAATTTGTAATGTGTGCACCAAATGTGTAAGTGCTAATTACTATATAACATCATGCAACAAATAAGAAGAAAAAGAAGTTTGGCGGACCCCAGACATCATTTCCAAAACGTCTCAATCCAAGAGTAGTTTATTTTAATAACTCCACAACATCACTTACAAAAGATATTCATAGATACTTGGGTTTTATTGTGATAGTCTACCTAAGTCTACCTAAGTTTGTTATTAAAATTCCCACGGACAGAGCAGATATAGCGCGTTAAATTATTAAAAAAAAAGAATCTAACAAGATTCTAATACTATTTCAAATTCTACAATTTTTAATGTACAGTTATGTATCAGCACCATATAATAAGTATATATCAAAATTCTGAATGGATACCATATAGAATTAATTAATTATGCTAATAATTAAGCAATTCCATTGTTTTATTTGCTTCTATTCTAAAATTATATAATTTATACTTGTGGCGGTATTGAACTGCATGTACGAAATACACGCCACAAATTTGAATTATATTATTCACGAATAGCTTTCGTTTGAACTCAAAATCTTATGGCAGTCATTTTCATTTCCTTCTGTAACAATGTTATTTGTGCCACCTGAAAGTAAGCTACAGATGTAATCCAAACCAGAAAGACCAGTTTGCTTTTGTCGGACACTAATGGTATATGGAAACCGCACATTTTGTTAATAAATTTTTACGATTCTTCCTTCCTGGTGTGTTATATGTCGTTTCCGACAAGTTTTAATATATCTACTGTAAACGGGCATTTGCGGTTGCGTAAAGTTGCGTCCATATTTTGTTGCGCTTTGACTACCAGTAAAACAATTATCGTTAAATGTGCCATGGTTTGTTTACACCTTCGACTTTCTTCTGGAGGTCGTAGAAAATACAGCTCCAAACGAGCTAAACCACCTTCGAAATTATTGAACACGACGATATAAACAAAACAGCTAAGCATTCCTTGCTGACTATTTATTCCCGGATATTCGTTCTTAGAATAGAATTTTGCAATACTGTGCGAAGTGGATTAAAATATGTTTTGTAATTTATATCTAGTTACGCTCATTCATCAGCAATTCGCAGTTCAGTGTTCGAGATTCAAGGTCAGGTTTACTAAATCATGAGACGGTTTAATTTTAGAATTTTTAACGAGACGATACGGTTCGAAAGATAGATAACTAATTTGCGAATTCTAGGAAGTTGTGTCTGCATTGATAAACGAAAATCGTTGCCATATTTAATTTATACACTTGCTAGTATTTCGTAAATAGTAAATTTGTAAATGAAACTTCGTTTAATTTCAATTGAACGTTGTGATACGATATTTAATATCATAAATGCTTCAAAACATAAATAGTTGTTTAGTAGTTTTCTGTAATAGAATGGCTTTGAAAAACGAATGTCTGAAATAAAGCCAATTAGTTGATAGTGTCCAGTTTAATTTTTTTATTAAATGTTCCTTCATTAACCACCATGTCTCCGCACGTTTTCGAGAATTTGGAAGATTTTATTATTCTTGGTCGCAAATCTTCTACTGTATCAGTTTGAGTCTCGTATACCTTAGATTTTATCCATCCCTATAAAAAATCTAAAGGGTCAAGAGCCAGAGATCTGGTAGGGCATTCTCTCCTGTCACTTTAGCGACTAGGAGAGGACTAGGAAAGGGTGACTATTAACATCGAAATATGTCCCTTATAAACAGAAGCTAACTTGTTTTTCGTCTTTAATCGTGTAGTAAAAATCCAAATTTATCTTTTTTAGTTTTCGAAATACGAGGGGAGATCATTATTTACGGTCCCTGATATAGTAGGCGTTCACTGACAATTAAATTCTTTGACATATTAAAAATTTATTTATTTGTTGTGACACTTGTTCTATATCAGTCTTGTCATTCGTTGTTTGTTAAAATAATTTAGAATTTACGCGAAGGTGTTTGAATAACTTACAACAATGGAAAAATCTGAGATATGCGCGCAGTTATAAAATATTTGCAAAAGAAAAGGTTGCCGCCAAAAGAAATTCATGAAGATATGGTGGGTGTATTATTAGGTGGGAGTGCTCCTTCTTACCTAGTGGTAAAGAATTTGTCTCGAGAATTTAAATTGGGAAGACAAACGTGTGAACATGCAAAGGGGGGCCGGACAACCAGTAACTGCCACTATTCAGGAAAATGTTAATCGTGTACATGACATGGTAATGGCAGATAGGCGAATGACCATTCGTCGGATAGCTGAAATTACAGACTTTTCATATGGCACAATAGAAAAAATATTAACAGATATTTTAGGCCTTAATAAGTGATCTGCACGCTGGGTTCCTAGAATGTTGACTCCTGATCAGAAACGTTCGAGAGTCCTGCATTCTGAAGCCAGTTTGGCAAAGTTTTCAGCAGACCCGGATGAGTTTCTATCTCGATTTGTAACTGTTGATAGGTCCACCACGTTGACCCAGAGTCAAAACAACAGAGTATGGAGTGGCATCACAAAGGTTCTCCTCTATCACGTAAATTTCGAGTTGTGTCCTCTGCTGATAAAATTATAGCAATAATTTTTTAGGATGCGGACGGAATATTAATGGTTGATTTTCTGTGGACACACAATAATAGATTTTTACTATCACAACTTAATTTCAAAATTGCACAAGCTCAACAAAGAAAAAAGACGGGGAAAATTGAGGAATTTGTTCCATCAGGGCAACGCTTCTGTACACAAAAGCCATATTGTAATGAATGCTATTCACGACGCAGGATCTGAATTGCACGTACACACTGCGTATTCACCAGACCTAGCTCCCAGCGATTACTTCTTATTTCCGAAATTGAAAGAACGTCTACGTGGGACCAGATATGACGATTACTATCAAGTGATGACAACAGTAAACGACTGGTTAGAGGACCAACCACAAGAATTCTTTTCTAGAGGAATCAGAGCATTGGAGCATCGTTGGACCAAATAATTATTTTCATGTTTTGTGTCTTTCTATGTCAGGGGCCGAAATTAATGATCTGCCCTCGTATATTCCTATATAGTCATGTAGCCTTCTTTGCAACTATGTAACAAAAAGGTACTTACTAACACTATAGACTAAAGATGAAAGTTATATGTTATACACTTGTGAACCTATATATTAATACGTGAATCTACAGTGCGAGGAAGTGAAGTTTTCAATATCAATATCATCCATTCCAATTAGATATGAACAAAAATTGCGCAAGTAGTGTTATGCCTGATACTAGGTAACTTTTTTTTTGTAAATTCAGTTATAATAAAGAACTGTTACTGAGTTCACCACACGAAGGGATAAATATTTGTCAAATTATTAACTATTGTGAATCCAAAGGATGACGAAAATTAATTTGAATCCTAGTTTATCTCATATCCTTTGAAATTAAACAGTGACGTTTTTAACTTTAGCTCTAAGCTTGGCCATTTCATCACCAATCTTCTTATTTATTCTGTTAGCTACAATTTGTGCAGTAAGAAGATCAGCATAACATTTATTGAGCAACCGATTTTAAAAACTTATTAGCGCTTTCATCTCGCTCAGTTATGTAACGTGTTTTGGAACTGTACCTCGCTAATTCTGAATGCGTCTTTTCGAAATTTTAATCCGCATAATTGTGCAAGAGAAGGCTAATTGAGCACAGCACACCAAAAAATGCACCAACGACCGTAACAAAGCATTATTTACGATAATTATGCGCGTCTTCGTTGCTCATTTTGCAACGAGTCTGCGTCATTTCGCTAATACGACACATCATCTCCGTACGTTGCACAACTTGGTCTCTTGGAAATGACACCTGAAGAAAGCAGCAGTAACCTAATTTTTTGACCAAAGATAAAAAAATGTTCGTCCACGGATGTTGCTCCTGGACAGGCCATAAAAATATTTCTTCAGGCTTTAATGCTTTGTAACAATTACATACGTTCTTAGTTGGAGAAATAAGCCAAACAGCCAGATTTGTCTTTGAAAACAAGCTATGAATTCGCAAGCTTTACTAAATCGCCTTGTGCACCTTAACTAGTTGTAATTTGAAACGCCACTGAATAGTAACAAACCATTAATTTCGCCGCATTCACGCCACAAAAACGATTACAGAGAGATAGCAAACGGAAGCGGAATTGCATCAATTGGTTTGTACAAGCAATACACTATAAATGAGCATGTACTTTCGAAAATTAAAGCATTTATTTACTAGAACGGATAAACATAGCAGACAGAGGCGACTTGTAGAATCAACAAGTATAATTGGGTATTATCACTTTTTTTTTTGAAAATTACGTAAAATGAATCTTGAAGTGCATATATATCGCACGCCATGTTAAAAAAAATTAAAAAAAATATTTGTAGGTATAGAATTTCGGGTCTGAAATTCGAATCTTAGGAATCACCGCCAAAACGCTTCTATCCAAAGTTATTCAACTCGTGACGTCAAGTGTCATGTAAACATTACCGAGGAGCGTGCTGTTTAATGGWTTAGTGTCATTCRTGTATTGGAAAAGCTTTTGTGTGGTATTTATCGAATGGACGGTGTAAGAGGTCGCACCAAAAAGTGATTTGTGTAGTTTTAKAAGCATCTATTATGTATGGAAAACAAAACAAGTGTTGTTTTGTATATGCTTATAAAAGTACTTCAGTCAGTACAGCTAACAAAATTTTTGTAACCGTTCCTTGAGATTATCAACGTATGAAAAAGTTGTTAAAGGCCCCTAGACGCGATATGCCGAAATCGCAAAGTTTGTTTTTCTGTTGTGAAGATCATCTTAATTCTTACTGTAAGTTTTATTATTCTTTTTGAGGTTATATGTGTTTACCATTCAGTTTCCATTTTGTTATAGCTTGAAGAGGATATGAAAAATTATATGCGTTTTAAGTTGATAGAGTGAAATGTTATAATAAAGAACGACGTTGTTCCCCAAATATTCGACTGTTAGCCAGACCGGAAACGAACTCCGAAAATAAATGCAATTTATATTTAATCTAACTTCTAAAATAAATGTCAAGTTTAGGGTACATTTTTGAGTCTTACATTTTTATGTTTACAAATAGAATGTTTCCAACAACCCACTGTGATCAAATTATCAATGCTACGTTAATTTGATAAAAAGTTCACTTATGCTGTTGCTTTTACGTTCCTCATCTCCGCCGCGTTGAACCGCTCATCGCTGTACACAAATCCATAACAATGAACATGCTTTCAGAAGTCATAAGTCATAAGTATTTCACTTTTTCTTAGCGTATTTTAATTCGCTTGTCACAAAATGAACGCAAACAACAAACTGATAAATTGACGCGCTGACCCCAGATGTAAACAACCGGCCATTTACAATAGACCTGACGTCACGGCCAATATGTTCCAGTTTTGGCGGTCCCTTTAAATATTCACATTTTTAATATTAAAAATACACCTTACGATCCATTTTTTCTAATTTATAAGGTGTCACAGCTGTTTTGTGGATTAGATGCTACCTATTATTATGCAATTGAATAAAATATAAACACATGGCAAATACTGTAAAGTATTTACTGTTTTTTTTTGAAGCTGTATAATAGCAGTAATAGAATTCATAGAATCCAGGTTAAATTATCTGAATGTCAGTTGCCTAAATAACGAAGAGAAGCTTGGTGTGTTATTTCTTATTTTGTTTTGTTTGTATGTAAAAAGAAACCCCAGAAACTGACGTGGTGTTGAATCGTTTCCAAAATCCACCATATATGTACATACGTTGTTTTTTTAATTATCATTTTGTTTGGTCCATTTAGAAGATATAGTAACCACATCCTTTAGTTTCTTGGTTTCTTAAACGATGACCTTTATTAACTTGCTTGGAATTGTTTCTTCTACTTCAAATAGTATGCTGTGTGTATTCACTCCTATCTAACACCGACCGATTATGCCAAAAATCTTTTAGTTTTTGTTGTCACATTCGAGGTTTTGACCTATATGCTTGTCAAAAGAGTTTCGAGAATTTTTGTTTCTCACTATACTAAACTACATTGCCTTCGCGAAAAGCGTATTTAAAGCAGTCGTTTTTTACTGTTAACACCTCATCAAGTTGACCTATACTTGGCTCATTTAATGACACGAATACACGAAATATTTGCAAGACAACCAATTTATGTAACGTTCGCTAACATAATCCTTTGTATCAATAGCTCGGGCTTTCTACCAGCGGTAAAGTCCGTTGTTACAATGTTCTCTGCATATTATATAATTAGCTAATGAGATACATTGGATTATTTCCGGGTTTGAAAAGGCGTCGATTATCTGAAAACGAGGCCCGGCCGCGTTTCGCAATTGTGTAGTTATATCATATCGATATGGCGTTGATAGGTGCCATTTGTTAAACGCTATTGCCCGGAAGATTACAGCATTGTGTGAGAACGAACAAACGGATTCTAAAAACCGCTGCAAATTGAATCAGTACTTCCACATCCAATTGTCAAAATGACATTTACGTTTTTATATCTTATACTGTACGATTAGTAATCAGGTTTTGAGCATTTTTCTCTCTACACATTTTTTTTGAGTTAAACGGTCCTCGTGATATTAGCAAAAGTACATCAATTTCTAAAATCTGTTTTTCCAAATAACTCGAAAAGTATTAACAAAAAATTAAAAGAGTGCTTTCCGAACAGAAATTAGATTTCCTATATAATACCAAAATTAAAAAAAAAATCGTACGAACAGGGACCAAAATACGTTTTTTTTGGAAATATTTCGAAAATGTCAAAATTTTGAATAAATTTTCTAAGACACTTTTTGTGACAAATTTTATGTCCTACGTGATGGTATTTTCATTTTTTGAATATATGAAATATATTCGGAGATATTTAGGAAAAACCGTTTTCTTTATGTGACGCTTTTTTGCTAATATCTTCTAAACAATTTGCTGCACCGAAAATTTATAAGAACGAATAATACTCGCAGTTATACTACTAATCGCATACTAAAACGAAAAAAAATAAAAATTTGCAAGAAGGGTAGTTACTCCCCAATTTTGCCCCCTTCCCGATACCCTACTTACCCCAAAAGTAATAGGTCGCTTTGAATAGTTGAGATCTATATGTTTGCCAAGTTTCAAGTTCATCACAGACAAGAATTTTTTGCTCAAATTTTGTTTTATTACGTTTTTGACCATTTTAAAGCGAATGACCAAATAAAAAATTTTGAAAATTTTTTTCGCGATACAATACTTTCCATCCGTTGGATGTGGAAGTAAAAAGGCAAACCTTAAAAATATGGAGTCAAATTTGCTAGTTGTGTGATTTAATAATTGTTACATCTTTTTAATTGATTTACTTGTATTTTAGCTACTGTTACTTAGTATTTTCTTTATCTAGTTCGTTTCTTGCTTCTTCTTTACTCAGCTTGAAGCTTTGAACACCTGCAACACCAAAATTTTGGGTAACCCATAGCTCCTAACTACGAAACGTGTTATACCACACGCCAAAGTTGCTTCACCTGAAGCTATAATGTATTGGTAGCCAAAAATGTCACATTATTAGGCATTTGACTCGCGTGATCTCACAGTTTAGCAATTTTAATCTGGCAGATTATCGACCAGAATTAATTTAAATAATTTGCAACGTATTATATAATCTGAAAGTTTTTTCGCTGTACAGGTGCCCATCCTTTTGTTAGATCCTGTTATGTGTAAAATTAATAATGTTTTAATGAGATGTAAAATTAGATGAATATCTATTTTAGTCCCAGAACTTGTCGTATGAAAAAATATACGTGGCAAACTGAAAACAAGAGAGAAATACTCAACTTTCTCGGACCTTTCATAAATCCACACTCACGTCATTTTTTGTGCTGCTATAGATTGACATGATCTTGCTCTAATCGTGAAAGCCAATGCCATCCAATAAAACTAAACAGGCTGTGAAAGTGCCACTAAAAAGTGGTATCCACGAAAGAACAATGCTGCGACATGCAGTGTCGGTCGGAATTGTAAAAAGGAAACAGGAAATCCAGTATAGTTAAAGTCACATTACTGGTAAATTAAAACGTTACACGGCGATTTCGGTAATGAGATGTCTTGTATACGTGACTTTAAACATGCTTTTAACATGTCATGAGTATAGGTATGCGTATCAATAACAAAAAGGTTACATTTTGCAATAGTATGAGGGGCTATTTGATAAATAGCTAACCTTTACTACTTGGAGCGTACTAACAGAACTTTTCGGAAGCATCATTAAAAAATTTACTTAAAAAAATCAACAACAATCATAAAGTACTTCGAAGTGTTAGGATGTGGTCAGTACTCACAATACTGTACCGAAATTGAAATGTAAACCTAGCGAGGGGTAAACTACTGATGATATGTTTTGTACACCTCTAAGGATAATAATAGTAAAACACTTCCAAACTTTTATTTTAATGCCAGCATTTCAACCGTCAAGCGGCCTTCTTCGGTGGCTTTACAAGTATGACTAAATTAAAGCACTAAAGACATTTAAACACATTGTAAACATAGAAAAGTACAGTACCATGACTTACCTACACCTCCATTAGATTTTTCGGTTAAAATTCCCTAGCTTATTGACAAAACTAGGAACAGTTTGAGAAGAGTGAGTTACTCGTCTCACTTGAGACGTACCTGTAGATGTAGCGTTGAAATACCTAGAGGATCTATTATCTATTAACAACATTCTTTGTTATGCATGTTCCAGAACCGTTTACAGAAGAAAACAAGTGTATTTAAAGAGCCCACAGAGCAAAATTTTAATTATTCAAACAAGCGAAAAAGAAAAATTGCAAACCCCGATGATTATATGGTAACTTCCATCGCTACATTCATACTAAATATTTTTATCAAAAGATGAAAGTTCTATAGAAGGAAGGATAGAGTTCTGAAATTCGAAAATTTTTCCAATGGTGTATTCCTATTTTCCACTTGCTTGGAAAACTGCAGTAGGATTGCCGTTGCCTAAAAAACCAAGCCCTGCTAGTTTATCGGACCTGCGTATTATAAGCATATTACCCGTTGTCTCTAAAATTTTTGAAAAAATCTTTTATATACAAATTTATGAATTTCCTCTTAATAATGACCTCATCCCCTATAATCAGTGTGGCTTTAGAAAGGGCTTCTCTACAGCTACAGCTTCAACTTGTGTTGTTGATGACATTATTAGAGAAACTGATGAGGGTCTAGCATCGATTTTGGTATTGTTAGATTATTCTAAACCTTTCGATACTATTAATCACGGATTGATGTGTGTTAAGGTACTGTATATTTACTTCATCGTCAGTTGCTTTGGTGTCATCTTATCTGAGCAATAGATGTAAAAAAATATTTTCCAGTAACCGTTATTCCAATACTTCAAAAATATCAACTGGAGTTCCTCAGGGATCTATTCTAGGCCCATTATTTTTATAATATATACCGCTGATATAATAAAATCTGTGAGTA
Organism: Rhyzopertha dominica; assembly: GCA_025024175.1. Lineage (NCBI taxonomy): Eukaryota > Metazoa > Arthropoda > Insecta > Coleoptera > Bostrichidae > Rhyzopertha > Rhyzopertha dominica. The sequence goes on along the minus strand of QCXZ01000043.1, from coordinate 7,718,160 downwards.
GGTGTAAGGTACAAGCATATGCTGATGACATCCAGATTTAAGGACTGCTTAGCTTCATCTATACTTATTAATGAGGAACTTAATAGAATCAGAACTTTGTCTGACAAGCATAACTTAAAATTAAACCCTTCTAAATCACTGGTTACGTGTTTTGACAATAAAGTTTCAGAAAATATGTATGTGATTCTATGTCGGTAACTCTAGCAGGTGTTAATGTTCCGTTTGTTGATCACACTCGAAATTTGGGTGTCATTACATATAGTGCACTTCGGTTTAGGGAACATGTCACAAAGCTAATACAATTTAAAATTGTTATATTCGACTAGATATTTTTTAAATTTATTACTAAGGAAACAGTTATGCGAAAGTCTTGTATTATTGCATTTTAACTATTGTTACTTTATTTATGGGTTTTGTTCGGATGCCAACGAGAAAACTCGTGTGCAGAAAGTACAGAATGTATGTTACCGATATGTCTATGGTTTGCGTAGACGTGATCATATCACGTCGTTTATAAATGACTTAAATTGGTTGAACATGGATAATCGTAAGAAGTGTCATCTTAACTGACATGTTGTTTTCCGGGCTGGTTCCCACGTTGGTTATTAGACCTTGAAGTTTCGACACTCATGTCGGTGTCTTCCTCAGAAGTAGCMCWGAAACTCTGAGTTTCAGAGCTACTWCTGAGGAAGACACCGACATGAGTGTCGAAACGTCAAGGTCTAATAACCAACGTGGGAACCAGCCCGGAAAACAACATGTCATCGACAACAACCACGGAAGCCTTCAAACCTGTCATCTTAACTGTTTTGTTCATAAAATACTTACCATTTCATCTCCTAACTCTAACTTGAAACGTAGATGAAATCTGCTTGCCAACTGGACTTTCTCTTCCTTCTTAGCCTTTTTGTTTCATGTTTTTTTTGCATTTATTCATTTCTTTCTCTCTTTCCGCATTTACTCGCTCTTATAGCTTGGGATGCGTGGTTAAGTAGAATAGCATTTTACTAGACTTCGCCATGCTTTTCAGTTTACTAAAATTTTTTTTGGTTCGTATAATTGGGTAGGTTAATACAGTATATATATTTTATATTTTTCTTTTGTTTTTTCTATTACGTTCAAAATAATAGTTTTGATTGTATTTAACCTACTGTGCCTAATAAAGTCGTTTATTATTATTAATTATTATTCTGACATAGTTGACATAGGTGATAGTGTTTGTGTTATTCGAGGTGTTTTTTTAGATACATTCGGGACTGTTTAAGCTTGCAAACAAGTGACAAGAAATGTTACAGAATTTGTTTGATCCAATCTTAACAATATTGAAAAATTAATGTGATTCCTCGTGTTGTACTAATAAAATACCAAGCCAAATATCAAGTTGAATTAATAGGACATAAAAGGAAATCAAACGGTATTTTAGGATATTAAGGAGATATCAGTGGAAATCTAAGGGTTCACCGCTATTGCTATTGCCTACCACTTAACATGCTGCATTGTGATCTCGGTAAAAAGAACCTCATTCGCATACAGCACAGAGCTGGCCGGCCCATTTTTCCAGTACATTACGGTTCACTTTTTTTGCAAAGAACTCCGTAATTTAACCACATGTTTGCTTTTCCGTGTTCCGAAACGCCGTCTCCGTAAATTTACTTTGCAATCGTGCGTTAAACACAGCAAAAACGTTGCCCAACATCACGGTGTGGCAACCATAATTGCGGTGGACGGGGCACACTCGGATTAGAAACCTGTTAGATGCATTCGGTAGCGATTAGTAGGTTTTATTGCCTGTTTCTAATTGAGCTTTATTGTTTAATAAATTGGTGATATTGATGGTGATTCTTCTAGTAATTGGGATGTTTTATTGAGTCGACAAAATGGTTATGACTTTATAATATATAGTTGATTTGAAATATTAAATTGAGCTTTTCAAGAGTTTTGTGAATTACAAGACGTGTATTAAATAATCGTTTTCGATCCCAATAACATAAAAACCTGCATCTTTGTAAGCAAAATCCATTTCAGCGTTCCTTTTTATTGTCATGAAATAGAAACAAAGCTGTAGGTACTTTTCTCCAAGTGGTACAGAAGTATGACATTTTTTTTTGCTATCAAGAGTCTCAAACGCTGACATTTTCCGTACTATTAAAAAATGAGTCTCAGCAACAAATGTATTCACTTGTAATAATTTTTAAATTTAAATTAAAACTTAGTTATTTGAAGAACTTACCTACTTTGTGTTTTGTTATTCCAGTGTGTTTCGAATAATCAATATATGTAGACTAATAATAAATGTGTGATTTCGCTTGGAGGAGAAATAAAATGTTTCACAGGATTAAAATTGAGTTTTTTATTTTGCAATTTTGAATCCGCTTTGCCTTGCAAATTCAGAATTCGCTTTTAAACCGTATGATTAATGAAACAATATACTATTTATTTCTTTTAGTTCACAATGCCTGGCCTTAGCAAAATGTTGTGTGACTACGACAGTAATTGTCAGTGTTATAGTTMTTTGAATTGCGTTAATTGCATATTAAAAATGGTTCATCTAGCAGAAATTCACAAAATAACAATTCTACAGATGACGGGTTATGCAACTAACACACAAATGCTCCCTTATTTCACAATTATCGGTATTATCATTATCATATTTTGTTTACTTTCAGTATTTCGTGGAATGCCTTAATTGAACTTAATAAACTTAAAAAAATATATTTATCTTTCATAAAAGCTTTCTTCAAATACAAATTAGTAAGTATMTGGACACCACTGTACTTTTGCGTGTCAATCTCAACATTATCGTCAGTTTGCAAATCAGGTGCAAGTTTTAAACAGAAATACAGAAGTTAAAGGTTTTAATAATAATAATAATATACCTCATTTCCTACATTTATTTACAGGAAAAGCATAGAAAATTATATATACCTACAGGAAGAATAATGATAATATCTATATAACTAAAAAAATACTTAGTTACACTAAGGAAAACGCATTAAGGTAGTATAAAGCTGGCGACCAGTTGTATAATGAATGTCACGCGTGCTGCATACAGTGTTAAAAAGATTGCACAATTGATATAGGTGATCGTACAAGTATGTTAGATCTAGGTTTAATAGAAGAAAACGCCAATAGACCAAATAAGGACTTAACGAAATGGTCAACATGATCAAATACTTTTTGGAAATCCGTGTATATGACATCAACTCATCCAAGAGGTAAACCAGATTAGATGCAGTCGACCTTTTGCTCATAAAACCATGCTTATGCATAGAAATTGTGCTATTGACACTTTCATATAGCTGTTGATATAAAAGCGTTTCAAATATTTTTTAAAAATTCCAAAGAAGAGAGACCGGCCTTTAATTAGAAATATTATTTATGTCACCCTTTTTAAATATTGCACATGCAAAGGATTTCTTCCAGAAATCAGGAATAGTAGACGTCTTTAGGACAAGATGGAAAAGATATGAAAACGGTGTCGAAAAAAGTACCACTACCATGGAAATTAGGAATACCATATACTCCAGAAGTAAAGGAAATCCTAGCAGCCTTCAATGTTTTATAAACATTAACTTCAGAAAAATGTGAAACAGAAACAACATTACAAAACAAAAGTTTAGGTTCAGAAACTACAGTAGATTTAGACTCAACATAGACTTCCCGGAAAATTATAGCAAAAATTATGATATCCTCAGAAGCTGGACATTCAGGGTCATTTAGTTTCATAGTACTAGGAATGCGTGTGGTCCCTTCCTTGTTTAGCATGTAAGACCAAAATTTTTTAGGTTCATCAAGTATGGATGTCTCAATATTAACCATGTAGCGCCTACAGGATGATGGAATCAGTGACTTTGATTGTGATCTGAACTGACAGACTGTCATAGTAATGAGAATTGAACCTTCTTTATAGCCTAAGAGCTCATTAGCATCTTGAATATCACGTAAAAACGACCACATAATTTGAAGGTCATCATATAAATGATGAAAATTAGCTTTTGTTGAAACCTGATGTGAAGCATCGAATGAAAATGAATAAAATGCATCTTCGGAAACCAATGATAACAAAGATCAAACAACATCACAAGCGAAAAAGGAAAAACAAGATCCAAAGTCTGACCACGATAATTATCAATGCCATTGGTTTGTGAACAGTTGTGAAATAGTTGGAAATTATTTAGGATAGTACTGCGGGCATCACATGAGCCGTTGGTAAAATAAAGAGTGTTAAAATCACCCAAGACAATAGTATCATGTTTGCTTAACTCATTTACAGAATTAAAAGGTTAAAAAACAACTCATGATGAGAGGGCAATCCTCCCTGGGAGATATAAAACAAAATAGTTATAAAATGTGTGAGAATTGATGCAGCTTTTAGCTCCAATGACATCAACCATTGGAACAGCATCATTTAAAACAGAAAGATTAATTTTACAGCTAGCAAACAACTATCTACTCGCTTGAACCAGATACTTCTATCGCATTGGCAAACAGTCTCGTACTGAATTTCGAAATCCGTGATTTTTCATAAATAGGTTGGGCAGATTGTTGATAAGATATCAGAGTTCCTTCAATACACCTATTTAAGTTATAGAATCCGACAGATTTAGTTTTAATGACGATGAGATAATCAGAAACCAATATTCTAAAGGGATATGTAGATATAGGTGCCTTTAAATTAATACACTGCATCTTAATTCAAAATGCCTTGCAAGGGTAATAATATTGATGCACATCTAAGTAAATCGTCCTCACTTTATCGATTTAGTCTACCCACAAATAAAAATTTGTTATTCTATTGACATTATTCAACTTTTTGAGTCACCGCTACTTTCATTTTTGTTTTCAGAACGTTCCGACACGGTGTCATTGCTACCACTCATTTACATATCTCAAGTCACAGTGTTTTCAAATCAGGCCTAATATCACACCCAACAACAAAATTTCTGTCTCTAATAGGCTTTTTGTTTTTTATTGAAAATCACAAAACATCCCTTTATTCTTTTTTGACCTTAAAATTTTTTCGTCTCCGATTCAGCTGAATATAAGTATACTTACTGATTTGGACCTCCTGAATTTCGGAATGGTCTCAGTTGGTAGCTAGCTACAACGGTTCGCTCGGAAAGTGTCCTTATTTAGGCCGCTCGCAGTCCTAACTCATTTTAGAGCACACTTTTGAATTCTGCAGTTCAAAATACATCTGTACGTCGATTTTGAGCTTTGTTCTTTTTTGACCTCAAAATTTTTTCGTCTCCGATTCAGCTGAATACAAGTATACTTACTGATTTGAACCTCCTCAATTTCGGAATGGTCTCAGTTGGTCGCTAGCTACAACGGTTCGCTCGGAAAGTGTCCTTATTTAGGCCGCTCTAGGTCCTAGCTCATTGTAGAGCACATTTTTGAAATCTGCAGTTCAAAATACATCTGTACGTCGATTTTGAGCTAAAAGATGAAAAAACAAGATCCAAAGTCTGACCATGATAATTATCAATGCCATTGGTTTGTGAACAGTTGTGAAATAGTTGGAAATTATTTAGGATAATACTGCAGGCATCACATGAGCCGTTGGTAAAATAAAGGAGTGTTAAAATCACCCAAGACAATAGTATGTTGTTTGCTTAACTCATTTACAGAATTAAAAGGTTAAAAAACAACTCATGATGAGACTGGGTAATCCAGGAAGGGGTATATAAAACAAAATAGTTATAAAATGTGTGAGAATTGATGCAGATTTTAGCTCCAAGGACATCAACCATTGGAGCAGCATCATTTAAAACAGAAAGATCGATTTTACAGCTAGCAAAGAAACTATCTACTCGCTTGAACCAGATACTTCTATCACATCGGTAAACAGTCTCGTATTGAATTTGGAAATCCGTGATTTTTCATAAATAGGTTGGGCAGATTATTGATAAGATATCAGAGTTCCTTCAATACACCTATTTAAGTTATAGAATCCGACAGATTTAGTTTTAATGACGATGAGATAATCAGAAACCAATATTCTAAAGGGATATGTAGATATAGGTGCCTTTAAATTAATACACTGTATATTAATTCAAAATGCCTTACAAGGGTAATAATATTGTTGCACATCTAAGTAAATCGTCCTTACTTAGTCAATTTAGCCTACCCACAACTAAAAATTTGTTATTCTATTGACATTATTCAACTTTTTGAGTCACCGCTACTTTCATTTTTGTTTTCAGAACGTTCCGACACGGTGTCATTGCTACCACTCATTTACATATCTCAAGTCACATTGTTTTCAAATCAGGCCTAATATCACACCCAACAACAAAATTTCTGTGTCTAATAGGCTTTTAATAGCATCGGTGAAATCCCTATGGTCATGTTAACGAAGCATTAGTTTGAACAGTGCGATTCGTATGTACAGTCTGTGATTTTCTTGGCTTTTCGTGCGGATCAGATATAAGAAATTGTCTGATTGAATGATGAGATTTTTTCTGAGACGTGGATACAAAGAATTGTTGTTCGAGTTCTTGCATTACAGAGTGTCTTTCTTTGACTTTGATCGGCTTGCTTTTTTCGGGACTCTTTATTAAAAGTTGAAGTGCTTGTCTTTCCAGAAGGTTCAGCTCTTTGGTGCGAAAGGTAAGCTTGGTATTTTAGCAAAAGCTCGCAGTTTATAAAATGTCTTAAATTAAGGGCAGTGTGGAAGCTTGAAGCCTGTGCTTCGTTTTATAAACCGACTAGATGCGATTTCTTTTGCCGATCTTTTGCAGTTTAACAATTACCGTAATATCTAAGGCAACGTGTTACATCTAGTGTTATGTAATGAATCCAGTATTATTAATCTGAAATTGTGTGATTCTCCATTGTGGAAGGAAGGTACTTATCATTGCACATTAGAATTTGAAATTGAGTAATCCTAGATCAATTAAACAAAGCAGTACCAGCTTTATTGCTATTAAAAGGGAAATAAACATATAATAAATCAAGAATTAGACAAAGTAGATAGGAAAATGTTTTTGAAAACGAGAGTGTCGCTAAATTTTATAATATTTTATAATATCATTTATCCATTTATGCATAGACGTGCATTTTAATGTATGTCGGTTCTTGCCCGCTAGCAAAAAGTGCCGTGGGGGCCTGCTGTCAAATTGAAGTATGCAGTTGCATGCCAATTTGTCAGGTTACAGGTCACTTCCTTTAGGAAGTAGTACCCGTTAATGCAGCTAGGTGGCTTTGCCATCATGTCAGTGTAATGCTGACAGATGGCATTGCCATCCTAAATTCTTACTTACTATGATAGTTGTTACATTAAGCCACTAAGCTGTGCCTCTAATAGTTCCAGTCATGTTTATTTATATACAGAAGCACAAACAGGACGAATCTAAAACAGTGCTTACAATTTATTCAATAATGAAATTAAGATAGTATAGAATAGACCAAACCGCAAAACAAAAACTATTAAAATGTAAAATTAATATCTATATTATATTCCAAATTAAACACCTAATTCATGATTTTAACATTATGTAAAAGTAAACAATCAGGATACGAAAGGAAAAGAAATAATTTATTGGTGAAGCATTTTAAAAGTCTTTCTTCGAAATGAGTATACACAATCACTAAATAAAGTTAGCCTTCTTAATGAATAGTGGGACTTAGTAGTTCTAAGAAGTGAGGAGTTTGCATACGCATTAGATAAATGTACTGGTACATAAAACAAATTATGAGACCTAGTGCTATACACAGAAGGCATCGAAATATTCACCATACTCTAAATATCTGTCGAGACGAAGATCGTAGCACGCGAAAGTGTTCACGAATTAAATCAGTACTCTGCGGATCAGACGGAGTATATAAGCGATATATTTAAAAAAATTGTTCTGAATCCTTTCAAGGCTATTAATATATACAATATATTGGGGATTCTCAATAATTGAAGCAGAGTTTAAAATCGACGTAAGCCATGAACGATAAATTAACAGATTTCAATTTCTTAAATTTAGAGCCAGCTCTAAAAATAAATCTTAGACTGTTAGCACTATTACAGCATCTTTGAATCAAATATAACACCCAAGCTTCTAAATGAATTAACCCTATTAAATAAACTACTGTTTATACTATAATCAAATTTTGTAATGCTCTTATTTCTGGTAAATGATATCGCGCAACATTTATCAATGTTAAAGAAAGACTATTACTCTGGCAGTAGGATTGCAGCCTTTCAACATCCTCCTGAAAAAGTTAACAGCTATCTACAAAATAAACACAGCCATAGATTTTTAAATCAGCCGCATGCATGCATTTGAATGTTGAAACAATTGGATATGTCATTCCTGCTTCCGTTATATTTGATTTTTAAGAAATCCCTCGAAAATGGTGTTTTTTCAACTGGTTGGAAATCTGCTTATGTAATTCCAATCCATAAAACTAGAGATAGAAGTTTAGTTCAAAACTAAAGATCTGTTTCAAAATCATGCATATTTAAAAACAAAGTGTTCACAACTTTCTATTTGAGAATCTTAAGAGTAAAATTAGTGACAATCAACATGGTTTCATTAAAATACATTCGGCAGATTCTAACGTCCTTATTTGTATGGAATTTGTTTGTTGTTCGATTACTGCATAGTGAGCTACATAACAATGCGGATTGCCCTGAAGTCCCCGATTTAATTAAAATTCATGATCCTAGTTACTCCACTTGTAGTCAGGATTTATTTCGTGTTTAACCGGTCAACACAACAACACAAATTCTCTCTTAATTCTTGCAACTGTCTCCTTGACATTTTCTACGATAGTTACAGTAGATTTCTGACTAAGTGTCTAAAGGCATCAGCTTTATTATAATTGCAGATAAAATTACTTAAATTACATGGTACTCTGCACTATGCCCTACTTTAAGCTTACAATATCACTTTCAGTTTCTCTGTATTTTCTTACTTCTTAATCTACTACCAAATTCACCCCATGCATTGCTGTGTTCTTTCCTTTTCATTAAATTTGCATATAGAGTCTCCATTTAATCTGATCCAATTTTGAATCAACTATATGTATTAGTTAATACTGTTGTTGGTTCGTCCCGTTTGTATTCCTGTAATAAATAAATAAATAAATGAATAAATATTATTGTATTATCTATTATGTAAGAAACTAGAAAGAGCTGTTTAATATTTGATTAACGCACAKATCTAATCAGTGTCACTCTCATCTGTACTGTTTCCTCCGTCTGTTTCTTGCTCTATTTCTGTGGAAAAAAAACTGTACTTGTCGTTGTCTATTAAAACATGTACTTCTCGCTCAATGTCAGAATTGTTACCGGTACTGAAGCAGGTTCTTCCTTGACAATTTAAACACAGTGCGGAACAGTACAGTGCCACTTTTTTGCACCTACACTGCCATACATACCTTGGCCAAATAGTGCGCAATATTTTTTTTGGTGCCACTAGCCAAAGGCAAAAGTTATTAATTGTTTATCTCCAACCCCAATCGGAGGCATTCAAGAGATTCCCATTCCACTTTTGGACTTGCGGTTGCTCTCGGTGAACATGTAGCCATTGCAGCTTCTTGAGTTGGAGGTATATTTTAGAATTTGCGTTTGTGCGGCCTTCTCAATCGCACAGAGTACTTGGTATTTTTCATCTGGATATTTGTCACCAAAAAATTGTACATTTGTTTGACTATTTGTTAGGTAAAATTGAAGTTTCTGAGATATTTTGGAAAAAACACAGCAAGTTGGAATATTGTTTTGTTGTCTATTAATACTGACCTCTCAGCGAACTGATTAAGCCAAAAAAACCTTTTCTTATGCACATATTTTTTTTTGCTGTGCAACAACAACGTTATTTTCTATTAATATTTGTGATATTGTGAAAAATCACAAATGTCCGAATTACAGTTGTGGATTATTTTATTGAATCGGAATATGTTAGTGAGTCGTCTACGATAAATGTATAAAACTTTATTTTTTCCAGTAAAAAAACTTTTCCAAGTTGATGTCATCGTCGTTGCCCGTTGTTTATTCCCAGATGTTAAATAAACAGCCTGTCTTTGTCAGTAGATTTTATAGACCTGTTGATAATGGTTTTCTAATCTCACATAAAAGAAAAGCTTGTTTGATGCCATCATATTGCAATTGCTGTTTATTAACCAAATGTCATAGTTCACGTTATTGTAATAAATTTTCGCACCTTGTATTGCACGAGGTATGCATTAGAATACAAACCATTTAAGGTGTTAACTTTTCTCCCATCCTGATCAGCAGCTCTAAGGAATTTGCTAGTTCCTTAATACGTATAATAGCAAATAACGACAAAGCCTAATATTTACCGAACTGTTGTGGAACGTACGTAATGCTAAATTGTGTGGGCAAGGATTTGTATTCGTTGATAAACGACATGTTTGTGTAAATACTATAGATTTTTGCGATAAATTTTATCAGATGTGGTACAATATAGTAGCAGTATCTGCGCCGGGGCTCAAAAAAAATGAAACGGAATTTTAATTTAATTTTGACTCAATAAGGAATTTTTGAAGAACTAGAATGGCCCACAATTTCGCCGACATTAGGTGGACCTGGATATACGTATACAGGATATCCCATGACTTGATAGACAAACTGAAATGACTAAAATTTTGAAATTATTCTTAATCCCTCATATTCATCACATAGAGTTTGGTAAATTTACGTAATTTCATTTAATTGTGCCCATAAGTTTCACAAAAAATTAAAAAAACGGTGTTTGGGGTTACGTCTTTAAGGGATCGTAGCTCCCTTAGGAAGCAAATTTGGATATAGATTTATAGATATTAATCTAGAATTGTCTCTAAAATCTGTGGTTTTAGTTTGGCCATCGAGTCATGGGACGCCATATATAATTAATAACTATTGAGTATACAGGGTCGCTACAAAGTATGGAATCAGCAGGATATTTCAGGTTCTGTTCGACAGATTTTCCTGAAATTGTGCATGGGCCTATGGGTAATTAAAATGCTCCGGGTCAAAAGTCACGTCATTGAAAAGAATATTTTCCCCGATTTTAAAAATGTATCACACTTGTACAATTTATTGCTTCTGAGTTGAGAAAACTTAAGTGTTGCAAGAAACATAGGAATAAAATCTATATTCGTTATCGCCGAGTAAGAACAAAAACTCCAGGTGTCTCCATTTTCCTTGAGACTAGTGCTAATTTTAATTCACTTTATTATTGACCGCATCGAGATTTTGATGATGACTGGTTATGAAGATAGAAGCCGAAGTTATTCGGAAGTAGTTGCAKTCCAWAATGTATCGTGAACCGATTGCCAGATCAAAAGTTATTAAAACATTGCAACGTTTTGACGAAACTAGCGGTGTTAAAAATCGTCAAAAACCAGAACGTCTAAAGGTTGTTACGAGTGAGGACAGAAGCTTGAATGTCCTTTTAGATGTGCAAGAGAATCCCAAGTGTTCCGTACAACAGCGTACTCTCACTCGCCATATTAGCAGAAGATCTGTTCAAAAAATTTTGATAAAGTTTCATCCATACAAAATTCACTTATTACTAGAACTGAGCCAAGATGATTTTGATCATAGGATAGAATTTTGCAAAACTGTAATAAACATTATAGATGAAGATAGAAACATTTTAAATTGGATTATGTTTTCTGATGAGACGACTTTTTGTCTCAATGGTAATGTGAATAGACATAATTGCAGATATTGGTCGGACACAAATCCACGTTGGACGGAATAAGTCCACACACAACACTCTCAGAAAGTAAATATTTGGTGTGATATTATCGGTTTATCGGTGGGCCTTTTTTCATCGATGGAAATTTGAATGCGGTCAAGTATTTACAGCTCTTGCGCGAACACATTATACCAGAACTTATTCGCCTGTTCCCTAATCGAGAAAATGCTGCGCGTCCTTCTGAACAGATATGGTTTCAGCAAGATGGTGCACCGCCCCATTTTGCAGTCAACGTTCGTGGATATTTGAATGCGATATTTCTAGATGGATTGGTATAGGCTCGGAGCGATAAATGGTCAGTACATTCCCCTAATCTGACGCAGCTTAATTTTTTCCTATGGGGGTATCTGAAAAATTGTATTTATCCTGATCGCCCACAATAATGCAGAAGATTTAAAAGGACAAATCAGGGCATAAATTTAGAACTTACCTCCAAATATGCTACGAAGAACATTAGAAATCTTTTACTCAAGGCTGCATTAATGCCAGGAAGTAAATGGGGAACATTTTGAGCATCACTTGTAATATAATCTGAAAAAATACGGCATTTTTTCAGAATCATGTTTTTTCTTACTTTTTTGGTACCTGATTCGCAATAAATTGATCAAATTAGACAAAAATTATCACCAGTCAAGGAAAATTGGTAATACCTAGCTTTTTTTATCCATTTTAGCGATAAAGAAAAATGTTTTCGTTCTCTTTGTTCTTTGTCAGGCTCAATTATTGTATTTACACTTTTCTTAACTCAAAATCAATAAATTGTACAAGTGTAATGCATTTTTGAATTAAGGAAAAATATCCTTTTCAGTGACTCCGCTTTCCATTAAAAAAATGCAACTTGCGGCCATATCTGGGAAACGAGAGCTTACACGGAGTTGAAAAAGTTCCAGAAAATGCATTTTAATTACTTAATTATCGGTGGAACACATCCTGAAATATCCTGCTGGTTCCTTACTTTGTATAGCGACTCTGTATACCGTCACCTCAAACGCTAACATGTTTTTGCTTCCAATCACGATTTTAGCAAGTGTAGTCTGCAGCTATGGAGCAACATTCCTTTTAGTGACCTAACACCTAGCATCAAAAATGTCTGAAAAACTTGCTCGCTTTTTTGCCTAATCGAAGAGACGTTCTAATCTTCAGTCCCGTTTTGGTAGATTTATTATGTATGTGCTTATGTAAGAGTGAAACGACGCAAAAACGTGTTGAGTAAGTGCAAAAAGTTACACATCCTTCTAATCGGTTGGAGAGTTAGGCGAAACGTAGCGGTGTATCATGAAACCGAGGCTGAAATTAAAGTTACAGCCGAGGAAGAATGCCGCGAATTATTGTCGTTGCACAAGACATGCAAGTCCTGCGCGTGTGAACTATTTTTCTGTCTGGCCAGTAATTTAATACCGGTTCATTGGTAATATGTTAATTTCGGGAGTCTATGCTGATTAATATTGCAATATCGTATGCCAGCCATTGTTTTCTTTTCCCGTCGATCCTATTGAAATTTCTATAATGTTACTTTTTTATGTCAAATAATTAATATGCTATAATTTCATTGACAATTTCTAAACGATTTTAGCTCTAACAAATAGCGTCCTTATAAGACTATTCTTTGGAGTGGGAGGGTGGTGAGATGTGGCATATAAATATTTGTGTGTATGCGTTGGTTTTTTGTAAACCTTGTTTCCTAACTGCCCAGTGTTCACTCTGTAAATATGGATATACATCCAAGAAAGGTAAACTACTTATATCAGTATTTGGTGGCTGTTCAAATGATTTAGAAACCTATCTAACTTTTCTATAGCGTGGGGCTAAATAACAAAAGTGTCATTTACATACCTATACCAACAGTTTGGCTTAAACTGAAAGTAGGAATATACAAATGAAGATAATTTGTTATTAAATCTTGCTAAAATATGTCATTTGGACTATTGACTCAATTTCCCGCCCTTCATTTAACCTATCAACGAAAGAAATGTAAATGTTGAAGACGAAAACGTCTTTGAACCTTCACTGATTTATGTTTTAACAAATTAGTCTGGCATACCATAAAAATCTATAAAAATTGCCACCAATATCTGCAGCTGGTCACCAATATTCAATCTTGGCGCTATAACAATTTGTACAATATTATTTACCTTTCTTACATCTACAGTTTTTTACAGGGTTTAGGGTTATAGAAGGAAAATTCTATGTTAAAAACGTGCATTCAACCACACCACAGAATTAACATTTACTTAATGATACAAGATAATTGAACAACTAAATCTACTTAGACAAAACATAAAACGTCACTGCATATTTATAGAACTTCTAGTTTGCTGGCACGTTTTTATAAAAAAGTGAACTCTTAAATTATCACCAGATGTAGGGAGCATTTACAGTTCAACGGTTTGCATGATTAATTTGCGTGTTTTTTAATAATTTAATTAATGACTTGTAATTATAATTGATAACATTTGTAACAATATAGCGATTATTGTTGTTATAAGAAACACTGAACACCAATCTCATCATGTATGTAAGCCATAAATGATGAGACCAAAGCAAGAAAAAACATTCGGTAATAAAAAAGGAAATTTTTACCTTCTCTTTCGCAATGTAACAGTTTAATGTTGCTTTGATATAAACAGAAACTTTTACAACTGCAAATTGAATCAATACTTCCACATCCAACTGTCAAAATGACATTGATCATTTTATTTCTTGTACTATACGATTATTAATCAGGTTTTGAGCATTTTTTTTCTCTACACATTTTTCTAAGACAAACGGTCCTCGTGATATTACCAAAAATACATAAATTTTTAAAATCGGGTTTTTTTACAAATAAATCGGAAAGTATTAACTTAACAAAAAAATTACAAGAGTGCTTTCCTATCAAAAATTTGATTTTCTATATAGTACCAAAATTTTGTAAGACACGTTTTGTGAGAAATTTTATTTCCTATCTGATAATATTTTCATTTATTGAATATATTAAATATATTCGGATATATTTAGGAAAAACAGTTTTCTTAAGTGACGCTTTTTTTCCTAATACCTTCTAAACAATTTGCTGCAACGAAAATTTATAAGGACGAATAATACTCGCAGTTATATCTAATCTTATAATAAAACGAAAAAAAAATATAAAAATTTGCAAAAAGGGTTACCCCCAATTTTGCCCCTTCCCGATACACTACGTACCCCAAAAACAATAGGTCGCTTTGGGTAGTTGAGATTTATACGTTTGCCAAATTTCAAGTTTATATATTAAGTCTTTCGAAGGTTATCGTGTCCACAAAGAAAACCACAGACACACAGACAAGAAATTTTGTTTGCTCAAATTTTGTTTTTTTACGTTTCCGACCATTTTAAAGCGAATGAGCAACGGTACGATTTTTCTTATCCGTTGGATGTGGAAGTAATAAGCAGCGTGGATAAAATTCAGCACATGCGATTTCAGTACTGTTTTAATACCTTAAATCATCAAAGCACATTCAAACAACGCTGTCGTACGTTTTAGATGAATTGAAGCTATCAGCATATAAAAAAGATTTTGAACCTTTTAAAACAGGTATCGATGTTGTTACTGAATTAATTAGTAGTTCTAGGTGCGGTATATTAGATGTTTTACATAGTAGACATTAGATAAGTTTGATTTCAAGTCTATTTATAAGAATCAAATGTGCATGTACTGAAGTTGTTTGTTAAATATCCTATAGTTCTTCGTAAAGGAATCTGACCATAAGTTTCAATTCGCATAAAACAAAAACATGACATTGCCATCTAATTTTCTGCTAAGATCATACCAAGCGTTTGGTATATAGAGAAAACTAATTCTACGCCATGAAGTCTGCACTAGACCTAAACTACACTGACGAGCTGTAGAAATAGCGAAACAGGTCTCTCTGTAGTTGGTTGCGGTGCAGTTAGCGCAGCATAGAGATGCATTTTACATGTTTTAATTGTTACACCAAATACAGATTTATAAATTATTTATGTGCAAAATAAGCAATGAAGTCACTTTGTGGAAGATTCAATCTATCATAAAAAAAGCATACAAATCGGCCAAGTAGTTTGGACACCAATTTACATCAGTTTTGTATTTTTCTTCCTTGCAGCATTGCATGTAAACTACTACCAATACCATCTCTAAAACAATTAGCTCTCTAATTCATTGAATATAGCACTCTCTACTCTGAAGTGTTATTGCATATTTAAGTATCCCATTGAGCATCAAGCCTTCTCTTGCTTAATGCTCGTGCAAGGTTTGTTTGCAGTATAATATACCCAAAACTGCCKCGGAGTATTCAATACCATCCTCTATTTGTTGACACTGCTACAATCAATATCGCGATGGATAATTGTTCGTGCAAATATTAATAAGATGCTGGCATTTTCTCTCTGGTGCTCGATGAAACTTAAGCTTTGGAATTGTTAAAACACTGCAGTTATTAAAGTAGTGCAATTGTTTGTTTTCTGAAAACTTTTTTCATGTGCACTTCATACTATTTGACTCTTGAATCTCTGCAGGCGTCTATAATTATCGAAGAAGTCCCACGGTTATAAATATCTATTGATTATTTGCAAACCTTGTCCGTTAAATAAAGGTAAACAGTGTGTGTACGCGTTAGCGTTTTGGGTAAGTAGGTGCGACGAAGTTGGCATAAACAACTTTATAAACTTAATATGGAAAGCAGATGAATTATGCGTATTTATAGGCGTGGAACTAATACAACTCGTTGTGTGAAAAACCTTGACCGATTCCTTGAAACAGAATTTCGTTAATTATATGAAAATTGCTGTTTTTCAGGCGCAATAATTTATATAGAACGTGTTTTTATAGTAGTGTCATCACGGTATAATTAATCTGACAGCATACTTTAATGTTGTTTTGCATACTAACAGTTTAATACAGATTGTTTACTTTATTTTTACAAATAATTTTCAATTTCAATCCCCTTAAAACTATGTTTATGTGATCAACTTTCGAATAGCTCATCGCAGCTTGCCACTGAAGAAAAAGAACCTTATTAGTAGAGAATAACATTTGGTATGTTTCAGAATGTATATTGAGTAAAATACTCTTACATGTTTCGGCCTTCTAGGCCTTTATCAAAGAGTCATTGTCGGTTTTCTAAATATGCTGAAGTTTAGTTTCCCTGAATATTTGGTTATGGTGAGATCTAAAAATTTGATCTGCTTTCTGTTTTTTTTATCAATGGTGAATTGTATCTGCTTATTAATTTTGTTTATGTTATTTAGAAATTGATAATAAGATTCTACCTGTACCTGCCCAAATACGAAAAAATGTCGTCTATATCTCTTGCCCAAAAGTGGATGTTTTCAACCAATTTATTTTTTAATTTAATATGATTGTTTCAAGTTTGTCCATATATCATTCAGCCAAAAAAGGAGATAGTGGGAAACCCATAGGCATACCAACCTTTTGTGTGTAATATTTGTTATTAAAATGGATATAATTTTGATTTAAGCATTAGTTTAATAACGTAGCCAACTCATTCTTTGTTAGGTCACTTAAGTTTGTTGAAATGATGTCTTTGTAAAAGATTTTTAATTTCACTAATTGGTATGGAAGTGAATATACTTTTGACATCAAATGAAAGTGGTTTTGCTTTACTAAGCAGGGAACTTTTTTTAATTTTTGAGTGAGGTTGAATGAGTTTTTTACTGGACATTGAGACCTGAAATCGGTGTTCTGGCACTAAATCACTGAGTTTCTTGCAAACTTTGTAAGCTGATGCATTTCTTTATGTACTTTTGGGGGAGCATTATTGATGCTTGTGAGTTAGTTAGTATCTTTTAAACTATACATTACTCGGTCATTAAATATCGTGTTGCTTTTAATTCTGGGATAAAATGCATGTGTGATGTTTTTAGACTGTAAGCTACATAAACAGACTAATAAAAAATACAGTACCTAGCATTGTATACAGTTATCAACTTTCTTTTTAGCTGCAATAATCATACTCATAGTGGTTGCTTACTTGCAATCAAATTTTATATCAACAAATGTAACAAAAAAAACAAACAGTACCTACTTAATAAATGAGTTATATGGTTTACAGTTATTTGTTCGGCCTTATCAAGCCTTTTTAATAATAATTGTTAAATATAAATATCAAAATTATGTGGGGGTAGTATTGCCATTGGTATAAAATAAAAACCTTTTTCAGTACTTTTTTAAGCAAGTTGAGATTTGTACTTCGTAAACTGATCCCTAGGAATACAAATTTGACGTTATCTTAATTGTAGCTTCAGCAAACTATTGTATCATGCTATGGTCCGTTCAACAGCCTTAATATTAGCTTCAATGTTTGCAGACGGTGTAATTTAAACTGGAATTTCATATTATAGATTCGAGTACTTTCTATCGGTATGAACTGTGATAATAAATTCTAGCTTCAACCATAAATAAATCAATGTAATTAGCTTTTTGAAAGCGGCAGCTGATTTAATGCTGCGTATGAAATAATTGGGCGTTTATAAAATACATTTTTAGCATCTGAGTAGCACTTGTTCAGGGTCGTTTTTCTTATTGACTTGGGGCTTCTAAACTACCTGAAAATCCCGTGATTCTATGTTACTTGGTCTGACGTATTTTTTGTGTTACTGTATTCACCCTCTATGCCTTTTCTGAGATTGTTATGTATACCCCTTTTCTTTATACTTCCCCAGACCAGTTTTATAGGGATGTTATCAAATGCTTTCTCTAAGTCCAAGAATGCTAAACCGATTCCTTTTTCTTTGCTTATCTTTTCAGCCATTTGTTTACTCGTAAACACATGGTCCTGCGTGCTTCGCCCTTTTCTAAGCCCGCTTTGTGCTTCGTGTAATTGTAGTTCCAGCTCTTCTATTAATCTTGCTTTGATCAGTCTTTCACTAACCTTGCTACTACACTTAACAATGTAATTCCTCTATAGTTCCCACATTTTTTGTGTCTCCTTTGTTATGTATCGGCACAATGGGGTCGTCCCACAATTTTTTTTATTTTACATTTAAGATGTACATAAAAATTGAAGCACACAATTGCGATTTTTTCTGGTTCTTCTTTGCCGAGAAAAAAATGTGAAAGTATGGATTTTTCAATATCAGTTTCAAATGCCTCGATATTCCGGCACGGAGATGACGTTAAAGGTTCGCATGCTGACGAAAGCGAGAAACACCAATAATAGCCAGTGCTCTAGCGGCATTGCAAGTAATATTCTTTTTGAGCTGCGTCGCGTTGCCAATGTGGGCAAATTTTCGGGATACCGTGAGGAATGTACTCGTAAACTGGCATTGTGACATTGATACCTAGGTAAACTTAAGGCGTATTTGTGAAAATAACTTAAATCATCCTTCAGTCAGTTTATTCTATAATGAACAGTTCAATATAATAAGCGCAATCACTGTCCTTTTGCTGAAATACGAAATCACTTTAACTATCGAACCTGCTTTAGAACTAATGTTTTTATTATGAGGAATTAAACGAAGTTTGAAGCTTGATAATGATTAGTTTGTATACTTTCGTATGACAACGATATGATAAATTTTGAAACTGCCAGGACGATCTCTGGCCGTCGTTAGGAAAAAAACGGTAAAGTAGTTTGGTCAAACTTTCGAGTTTCGTATTTGTCAGATTAAGTGGTGGAGCAAGATGTTGTCGAAGTATTTGGGTAATCTGTTGTTTTTTAATGTCAGAATGGCTTACGTTAAGAAGTGTTTTATTCCGTGTTGTAAGAATACTACTGCTGATGAACAGTTACAGGTTATTATAATATTGACGTTGACGGTTATACTTATACCTTCGCCCCTCTCTCCCATTCACATTGCATTATTTCTATTTTTCTGGCTATTTATAAAACTGACAACAGTTAGCACCTAGTTACCTAAGGAGCTGTAACAGTGCGCATGACAGAAATTAGGAACCTTTTGCGTAGTTGTTGGCGGATTTAAGAAAATGTTTGAAATAGGGTAATTTTTCTACCGCCATTTGTTACGAGTTGAATTAATATGAAAGCAAAATAGATGCGTAGCACTAGTATTCATGATGTAAGCAATAAAAGGCATGGGTTAAAACTATCAAATTTTAATGTGCGGGACGACCCTATTATTACCATTTTCCAATCATTTGGTACAACTCCATATTAAGAATTTTTGTCAGCATATATGTTCATCATTTTACTGCCTTCTGTCAGTATTTTCCCTTGCTTGTTTTTTATCTGACCTGCAATGTATTTTTTATCATTTCTTATTATATTATATAGTAGATTCTGGTTTGCTTAGCTGTTTTCCTCCATTTTCGACCTAAATTGTTCCCAAGCCTCCCTTTTGTGTTCTTTTTACTAATTCTTTGACTTTTATTCTCTGCTCTTTGTATCTTGTGTAATTCTCTATTGTTCGCTTTGCAATATATTGTTTCCGTACATCTTTTTTCTTTGCTACTTGGCTTTTTATCTTCTCATTCCACCAATGTGTCTGTTATTTCCCTACTAAGATTTTTCCACACACTTCCCTCGCTGTGCTCACCAATATTTCTTTAAATTTCATCCAGATTAGTTCTATATCCTCTTCATTTTCTATGCTATTTATTATTTCATTTTCTTTCTCCGCGAGCTCGTTGTACTTGATTGCGGTTTCATTTTCAGCTAGTTCAAGCACTCCTATTGCTCCTTTTGTTCTTACTTCTGTCTTTACATGTTCGCTGGTTTCTTTCTGCGTTCTTATTAAGTAATGGTTCACAGTCATGAAGTAATTATACCATACTTATTATTAAAATGTGTGTAATGCAAAAATGAAGATCTAATGGCGTAATTCACAACCTTCTAAAGGAACCTCAAGAAGCTCTACTGTTGTACGGACCACAAAAGCATCAAGCCCATGCCAAATGAAGCCATTATTATGTGAAACACACGCAAAATTATCATTTCTGCGCAAAACGCGGACGTGCCAAATCGACATGATATACAGCACCGGCCAGGACGAAACATGACCTACAAGCCCTGTTATTGCGTAACAGTAACTCGCATAATAGCTTTCACCGTCATCCAGTGGGCAGGTGTAAGGTCGTCGTACCGCGGAGAACAGCGGACCGATCTTTTTTTACTGCGACGAACGTGACAGTGAAAGATCGAATTTGCGATCGTTTTGTGGATTTTATGTAACGGAACGGCAGGACTTTCAGTATGACTGTGCAGGATTCAGGTTGAACGCTCCTTTTGTGGGTCGGTCGCTGCTTTATGCTTGATTTCAAGAACGATTATGTTTGTGTTGCATAAAAATGTGCGGTAAAACCGAGAGTTTGCTTTTACGATTTTAATTGTTTCTGAAAGACAGACGAATACCTTAAAAATGTTGAGTACTGAACTGAAACTGAATCCAATACGATTTGAGTACAATGTATTAAAATACTGGATTTACTTAGTACCAATACTATTTGAATAATCCAAAGAAACAACTTTAGGTAAATAAAGTACACTAACGAACATCTGAATAAAAAATAAAACTTATAATTAATTTTTTTCGTGTGTGGGGGAAACTAGATTTACAAAATTATCAGTTTAGTTAGTATTATAAAAAGACCGCTAATTGACATTCTATTCAATTAACTTTTAAGAAATTTTGAAGATATCGTCACTTAGTTCATCCAAGTCTAGTGCTTTGTTTGTGAAGCATGTTGAAAGTACCTATTTTGAGTCCCCCTAAAAAAAGCTCTAACCCTTTTGACAAATACAAACTTTATCATTTTCGACTGCAGAAAAAATGAAACTAATGCACATTATTAAAGTTTCATACTTTAGACTTGACCGATAAACTTAAAAAATTTAAAATACCAGCTGATTCTTTTCTTGTTTACTTTGACGTGAACAATTTATTTCCATCGATTCCTCCTCAAGATTGTTTAAATATTTTAAATAACCTACTACTTCAAAATTCTAATTTATCATTATTACATATAAATAATTTGATGTCTTGAACGAAATTTGTATTAGATCAAAATTTTTTCTGTTTCAGTAATAAATATTTTGTACAAAAGTCAGGTTTAGCTATAGGTTATTCCCTTAGTCCACTTTTAGCAGAAATTTTCATGAATAGCTTAGAAAAAGAAATATTCAAAAATACTTTCTTCTCACCTCACGTTATTTTTTGGTACCGTTATGTAGATTATGTTTTATGTCTTTTCTCAGGAAATCAACAAAATTTAAGGCAACTAGGTGGCTTTGTCATCATGTCAGTGTAATGCTGACAGATGGCATTGCCATCCCAAATTCTTACTTACATCATACCATTGCTTTGGTTTATAAGCAAAACCAGTTCTATGCTGTGCTGTCTACACTAGACCTAAACTGCACTGATGAGCTGTAATGACAGCGAAATAGATCTATCTGCTTTTGGTTGAGGTGCAGACAACACAGCATAGACATGCATTTTAATGTATGTCGGTTCTTGCTCGCTAGCAAAAAAGTGGCGTGGGGGCCTGCTGTCAAATTGAAGTATGCAGTTGCATGCCAATTTGTCAGGCTACAGGTCACTTCCTTTAGAATGTAGTACCCGTTAAGGCAGCTAGGTGGCTTTGTCAGCATGTCAGTGTAATGCTGACAGATGGCATTGCCATCCTAAATTCTTACTTACATCATACCATTGCTTTGGTTAAGCAAAACCAGTTCTATGCCGTGCTGTCTACACTAGACCTAAACTGCACTGATGAGTTGTAATGACGGCGAAATAGATCTATCTGTAGTTGTTTGAGGTGTAAACAGCACAGCATAGACATGCATTTTAAAATTTAAATAGTTTTCTTACATTTATAAACTCATTACATAATTCTATAAATTTTAGTTATAAAACAGAAGTTGATAATAAAATACTTCTACTTTGTACAATTTAAAAAGTTTACATTTTTGTAATAAATCATCAAAATTAAATTATTTAGAAATTTTAGAGATATACAAAATTTTAAATGACCAAAATTGGACAATACTAAATGATTTTTGCAGTTGTTCCATTCTAATTTTTTTATTTGAACGCTAATTTTTACGTTGCTGGTTTGAGAGTAGTTTTTCCTTTTTTTGGTCAAGATTGCTTGTTTAGATTTTTAATTTTGACAATGTCATAATTTTTCTGATAATTTATAATGGTACTGACGATGGCATATTAGCCGAAAGCGCTTTGCCAAAATAAATATATAGTGGATTTAACTTGGTGAAGTCATTTTAAGAATTAATTTAAAATGAAGGATTGCCAATGGGTTCGACTTTGTCTCCAATTTTGGCGAATTTTTATTTGTCTCGTTTTGAACAGAAACTATAACATCAATAGAGTTTAATTTTAGGCGAAGTATGTAGATTTTTTGTATTTGGACGGACCCAGATAAGATAATTGAATGTATTTCAAGTTGTCTGAACACAGTGAACGATAAAATTCAATTTATAATGAAGAATGTCACATAGGTTTTCATTGTTTTTAGTTTAGGTTCGTCCGTGACTGAAAAAAAAGTTTTAGGAGCTGAAAAAGCTCCTTATTTTCAGGTTGGGGCGATATGATGCAAATGGAAAGGTACTATGGTTATTACCAACCTTTTTATTAAACAGAAAAAAGGTGCATTCACCTTATAATTATTTACAGAACTCACTAGTATCACTCCAGAACTTTGTAGGATGATTTTTGTAGCGATTAGCCTTTTCATGACTTCGATAGCTCATTTATCTAGTTACCTAAACAAAAAAAAATCAAAATTACGTTTCGATAACTCCTGTAATCTTGTCAAAGATAAATAGTGACTGGTACTATTCGTAGATTTATGCATTCTAATAATAATTGTAAACATTCAACCCTCCTTTAAACAACAGCTGTGAGAAATTTGAATGATTTTCATTATTTAGTTGAATTCGTTGGCCTTGCATCTTTAATGATTGTATTAATGTAGTTGGGCCGTCCTCTGTTTGAAAGATTACTCTTTATACCTCCTTTAACCTTTTCGACGGATTTGGTGTATCCTTCTACTTCTCACAGATCCGGGAATACGAAGAATTATGCGATAGATTCAGCAAAAACATCCGCTTTTGTCCACATGTGTTCGTTATACAAAAGTTGGCAAGATTGTTCGTTACGTCTATAAATTTCGGTGAGCCCAGTCTAATTTCAATATTCATGCTTGGCGGAGGATTATAAACGACCAGCCAAGACTTCTTTATATTTATCTGAAGCTGGATTCGGTTAAAAACTCGTGACACCTGTGCATCAGTCCTGGCTACAGGTTTCTAGGTGTGTGAAGCTGTTGAAAGAAAGACAGAATTCAGAATCTACAATAATGCAATTATAAGTCGATGTGTAACTGGACCATGGACTATTTTGTTGCTGATTTAAGCTTTGTTATTTCCTTAAATGTGAATACTGAAGTCACTTGATGACGATATTGTTTTATTTATTTATTTCGATTGCTTTTTTATGCTTTTCATATAATTATTCTTTTTAATACTTTAACTTATCAAAGAAGAAATAATGATGAACTATTGATTGTTGGGAACATCCTTTAATTGAAATTAAAGCTTATTAGCTTTACATAAACATGAAGAAGTATTATGTACGTGTAAATTTGAACGAATTCATTGAATGACTCAACAGAGATCTATGGTTTTTCCCTTGCTCTTAAAAATTTTTAATTGTGTAGTTTTACAGTCGATAATTAGATCCATCAATTAAGTTTCATTAAAAACCGAGTCGTCTTCATAATAAAATGCCACGCGTCTTACAAAAACGTGCTCTATAGCCAGTGTCAATGTCGTATTACCCTATTTTCTGAGCGCGATTATCAAAGGATCTATGTCACGACTGGAACTGTCAAGGTAGATCTACAGAACTCCACGAAGTCCAAGGCTACCAGCCTCTTATGCAGATGCACGTTAGTCGCTTAAAGGATGATTTTTGAACGTGCTTGTGCAAGAGTGCTGTTTTGTGGCCTTTCAAGAATGATTTGAGGTGTACAAAATTGCGAAACGTATAATGAACGTGTGAGTGTAGATACGATTAAGCCGAAATCTTCTTCAGAAAAAGGGAAAACTTGAATGATGAGGGAAAAGTCATATGTTCAGCTCGGCAACACAACAAAGATACTTTCTGTTCTTATTAATCGTAAGAGATACACAAAATAATTTCCCAAGCAAGAAATAACTATTATTTTTATACTTTATAATTTACTGAGAAAAGTTAAAAGAATATAGCTATCACCAGTTTAATAATACCACATTATGGTACGGCTTATTATCGATCATCATCACTAATTCTGTACATCTCACTGTCGCAAAAAGTTTTTTGTATGTACCAGCAAAAAATTACAAGGGCTAAAAAAATAATGCAAAATATACTGTGTGTGGAAATTAGCACACAAAAGCAATGGTTTTTATTATACGAGGGTGAATGCTTAAAAGATAATATTTTCTCGGAATGATCGCTGTCTCTTGAAAACACTGACAAAAAGTTATTAGTCTGACGTTTCGATCACACCTGTAATCCTTGTCAAAGGCGAAGTTCAAATCCAAGTTTAATAGCGATCCCCTATATAGGTGACACGATAGCCAGATTATCTGAACATTGTTTAAAATCTACTTATTTCTTATGGAGCGATAATTTTTATGAACAAAAATCAGGTTGTGCAATGGGTTCACCTCGAAGTCCTGTAGTAGCCAATTTGTTTTTGGAAAGTTTTCGGTTAAAGCAAAATGTTGGTATAGGTGCGTAGATGACACTTTTGTTATTTGGCCCCACGGTATAGAAGAGTTGGGTAAGTTTCTAAATCATTTGAACAGTCAAAATCATGACATAAAATTTACTATGGAATTAGAAAGCAATGGTAGTTTACCTTTCTTGGATGTCCAAATTTACAGAATAAACACTGGATAGTTAGGACACAAGGTTTACAAAAAACTAAGAAACACAGACAGATATTTACATGCCACATCTCAAAAGAATAGTCTTATAAGGACGTTATTTGTTAGAACACAAAGGATCTCCGACGAAAGTTCTTTACAAAAAGAAATATATCGTCTTAAATCAGCTCTAGTGAGAAAAATGCTCATCCAAATCAAGTAAATTCTCAGCCAGGACAAAGTAAATTGAAGTTGAGTTTGCCTTATGTACAAGGCCTTTCAGAAAAATTAAAGGGGATGCTTAGAAAACAAGATATTTTAGTTGTTGATAGTACATATAATAATTTAAATAAAATTTTAAGTTCTACTAAAGATAAAGTACATTTAGAGAGTGAAGGTGTTTACAAAATTACTTGTTCTTGCGGCAAGTGTTACATAGGTCAAACTAAAAGAAAAGTAGGTACGCGTTTGAAAGAACACATACGTGCTACTATGCTGCAAGAGATAGATAAATCTTCCGTAGCTGCACACTCATATTTGACTAAATACATGAATGATTGATAAAACCGAAATTTTACATAGAGAAAATATTATCACATACGTCTAATAAAAGAAGTTATAGAAATTTGTAATAATACTAATAATTTTAATAGGGATTGTGGAAATTATGAGTTAGGTGACATTTGGAAGGCTATTTTGTAGTTATCTTTTATCAAGTAGTTCGTGTATATCTAGTAGGTAGGTAGTTCCTTTTTCGTCGTTAGGTTCTTTTTTATCAGGTTGGCACGTTATTTCTATGACTTCTCGGTTCCTTGGTGATTTGTTTATTAACTTTCAAAATTTTGTCAGGCAAATTTTGAGGTTCTTCGTCTTTGACAAAGATTACAGGTGTAATCGAAACGTCAGATAAATAACATTTTGTCAGTAAGAATTTAGGATGGCAATGCCATCTGTCAGCATTACACTGACATGATGACAAAGCCACCTAGCTGCCTTAACGGGAACTACTTCCTAAAGGAAGTGACCTGTAGCCTGACAAATTGGCATGCAACTGCACACTTCAATTTGACAGCGGGCCCCCACGGCACTTTTTGCTAACGGGCAAGAACCAACATACATTAAAATGCATGTCTATGCTGTGCTGTCTACACCTCAACCAACTGCAGATAGTACTATTTCGCTGTCTAAACTGCACTGATGAGCTGTAATGACAGCGAAATAGTACTATCTGCAGTTGCTTGAGGTGTAGACAGCACAACACAGACATGCATTTTAACATTTTGTCAGTGTTTTAAAGAGACAGCGATCTTTCCGAGAAAATATTATCTTAATGGTTTTTATTGTTTAATAGTTACATGAAACGGTGGCCACATCAAAAGTGACAAACACAAAAGTATATCGCAACTTCATCAACAGCATACAGAATTTCAGACTTTTCCGTAGAAAAGAAGATTAATTAGTTAGTTCAGCAGATAGCTTTTCGTACAGTGAATATCTCACAAGTTAATGATTGCTGAATTCGCTGAAAAAAAATGCTCAACTATCGTTAAGGTTTTATTTTAAGTTCTGTAGTTTTAATTTTATTTCTTACCTTAATGGAAAAATGTGATTGTTTTACAATACGAATATTTATGTCAACTAGTCCATTTATGATAAACATAAAACTAAAAAAGGACCCGTTTTCATCGATACAGATTTAGTTCAAAATTATTACATGCATACTACACTAGATCCAGACATTATTCCACATTCTGCCATCAAACAAAAAGTGGCATAAACAGAACCCCGATACGATGAATAGTTTCAGGAAATATGAAAGCGACGGAATTGTGTATATTGCAATAGAAGTTTGAATATTATTTATTAATTTGTGACGATCCTGCAGCACATGCGGCAAGATTCATGTTCGACAGCGCGACTTGTCGTTTGTACATCCAAACGCCTTGAGTATTTTAAACCACAAGGCTGCTCTCCCTCGTATAGTGCCTTTGAACCCGTGGGAAGTCCCATCAAAACAACGGGGTCTACCACGCATTAAAGCAAATGCATTATAAATTTTACCTGCTAATTGCTAATAGCAACAACCAAGGCTGTGTTATTGTTTACACAGCTCTTTGGTTTTAGAAACGACTCGTAAAATGTGGAAAGTTTCACATACCAGGTGACAAATACAGGAACCCTATATGACACAGCGTTTCGTTGAAGTATTTGGTCTTTTACCTTTATATGGGCTGTGGTTATAGTGGATGGAATAAATTTTCGATTTGTGGTTGATGTTTTATTGACAAAAACCCCTTTTGCGCACGAATTTGCGGTTTTTTTTTCATAGGTTTCCGCAATCGATACTGTGAAAAATGATCGCAAAAGAACGTAATTTGTACAAAATCTGCGGTCTCAAGTTTTATGCTAATTTAGCCTATATATTTCAATTACACTAATGTAATAAAATTCCAAACTAATAATTACTACACGGTTTGTGTTGGAAACAAATGTACGTTTTTCTCTTGATTTTATACCGTTTTAAAGGGTATAGCGGATATATATGGGAAATCTGCCCCCGCAGCATTTTTATTGGGACTTGGGGGATCATTTAGGTGCCAAATAAAAATTATTCAGTCAAATTTTCAGCTCTTTATCTCAGTTTCCAAGTTTTTCAGAAAAATCTTTATTTTCGGTTTCATATTATTTTCTATTTTAAAATTGAAAATTAGTGAACGGCGATTTTTTCATAAATTCTTACGAGTAAAAGGCATGAAAAAATATTTTTTATGGTTTCTATAGAACAGCCGATTTTTAGCGAGAGAAATAAAAATTAAATCTTTTGTTCGAAAACCTTTTTGAAAAGTGTCACTCACCAAATTTTGAAAAAAAAATACCTTTTATACTCCTCTATACTCAGGAATTTTTTTAATTTTTTTAAGTGGTGGAACAATACAAAAAAAATTAAAAATTATTTTTTTCTGTAATCTTGAGCTTATATTTTTATGGCAAAAAAAATTATAAAAATTATTTTTTTACAGAAAATACATCCTCACTAGAAAAGAAACAAAAAATTAAGACATACGTTACTTAAAACAGTTAAGAGTTTGAAAAATGTTTAAAGTTGCAGTAAATAAATCTTGCTTTTTCATACTATTGGCATTTTTTTCAGTTTTAGTAGCATAAAAACAAGAAGTGCGATTATAAAAGATATTATATTATAATATTGATATTGTTGAACAAAATTATTGTAAATTATTGACATTGGTAAATGTAATAATTTCAAACAAAAAAGATTGWAGACTGCTCTGAGTAYCGTTAGTCTTCGTCACTGACTGCATTACAACATTAAACTTTTGATTAATAAACAGACGACTCAATATGTCATCATGTTTTACTACTTTTGCCAAGTATCTAGCGTGAGATAGATAATATATGATAGCTGCAATGTGTGAGCAGCATCCGACAATGCGGTTACCATTAGCACACTAATTCCAGAGTTGTCATTCTTATTTGGTTGATAGTCAACAAAACAACGATATGTTTTCGAATTAATGCTCACATGATCTGTCTCAGATATTATGTGTCTCACGCTCGATACTTCACAAAAATAGTAAAACCTGCTGAAATATTGAGTCGTCTATTTATTGATCAAAAGGTAATGTTGTAGTGAATGAAGACAGTGACGAAGACTGACGTTACTCAGAATAGTCTGCAATCTATTTCGTTTGAAATTATTACACTTGCCAATGTCAATAATTTATAATAATTTTGTTCAACAGTATCAGTATTACAATATATCTTTTGTAATCGAACTGTGTTTGTATGATACTAAAACTGAAAAACAATTGCCAATAGTATGAAAAAACAAGATTTCTTTATTGTCTCTAAACATTTTTCATAATCTTAACTATTTTAAGTAAGGAATGTATTAATTTTCTGTTTCTTATCTAGTGAGGATGTATTTTTGGGGAAAATAATTTTTATACATTTTTTTACCATAAAAACCACCTTAAAGAAATCTAAAAAATTCCTGAGTATAGAGGAGTATAAAAGACATTTTTTAACAAAATTTGGTGACACTTTTCAAAAAGGTTTTCGAACAAAACAGTAAAATTTTATTTATCTCGCTAAATATCGGCTGTTAATATAGAAATCATAAAAAATATTTTTTCATGCCTTTTACTCGTAAGAATTTATAAAAAAATCGCCGTTCACTAAATTTTAATATTACGAACAAAAAAATTATAAAACCGGAAAACTTGAAAACTGCTTGATATTAGGAACTGAAAATTTGACTGTCTAATTTTTATTTAGCACCAAAACGATCCCCCAAATCGCAACAAAAAGAGCCGCGGGGGCAGATTTCCCATATACATCCGCCTATACCCTTTAAATTTTTTATCATGTAAGCGAACTCTTAAGACAAGCAAGCTTTCAAATTTTGGGGTAAAATCATTAAAAATTTTTAAAACTCAATTCATGGGCATACTGTAAACAGTAATAGATATACTAAAAAGCCTATAAATGCGCAAGCTCTTCGAAACTACACAGAAGACCATGTGTTCGCATCATTCTTTTTGTAAAACGAGAAAATCCCCATGTTAGTGGCCTTCGATGCAGAGGATGAAGACCCCCACAATCCAGTTTTATGTTGAAAAATACCGCAAAGACAGACGTCAGAGCACTTCGTGGAATTGCAACCCAACCAGTTGCCATTGGACAAATGCTATCATTACCACTAAATTTACATACCCGTATTGAACATCTTTTTATTTTGACAGTGTTTTTAAGTCATATATTCCATACTTTTGGGATTTATGCGACCAACAAACGCATACCGGCACATCAGCTTACCCAAGAATAGATGATTTTGAAGAAACTTTGAATTTCCATTTACGTAATGTCTCCAAAACATTGGATTCTATAGCCGTTGCTATCTATCAATTTCTCTAGATGTAATAATTGTAAATTGTGGGAACATACTCATGATCCATTGTTGACACAGACTCTCAATCGACAAAAAATCCAAAAAATCAGCAATCAATTGAAAAGAAAAGCGGAAAATGACTTTTCTGAAAGACCGCGCAAGTTAGAATAAGTTTCAAAAAACCATTCTCTCTTCAACACTCTGCGTATCAAAAATGAAACATTTTCGGACATTTTCGTCATAATTTCACGTCAGGGGAACTCACTAGAAATTATGACATCGAATTTAGAGACATCCTGTATATCCATTCATCCCATACTGATTTGAAATCCTGGAGCGTTGATACAAACGATTTTTTGCGACAAACTGTGCCTAAGAACTAAAGGCTAATTATTTTAAACGCAGGGAACGAGAATGGCTTTATACTAAACGCTTACCTGAAGTTCTGTGTTCTAAAAGATTTATACTGAGATCGTTAAGCAATGAATTTCTTTAGGCACACACAGTGAGCTGGGTGCTATACATCAGCTACATGAGTTTGGATTTCCTACATGACTGCCGAATTTGATTAAACAATGTATGTTGAAACTCATCATGATGCAGCTAAGTTACTGTTATCATGTTTTGTTATGGTTTCCTGAAATCATTAATGTTAATAAAATTGGCCCTCTGTACCTACAACTGAAGAACCTACAAAAAACAGTAAACTGCCCTGCACTTAGTTCCATATTGCAAGTTATGTACATCTTTATCAATGACAAGGTCTTCGATAACAGCAAATTAGCTCTTTTTAAACAGTGTCGCAGAAATTAGCATAATGATTGATCAATTACGCGGACTTTAGACGTCAACATGAACATGGCTAAACTGTTATTGAATCGGGCCTTGTTCTCAGTGCGGACGGTAAACAAAATTTCCAAAATACCTACGGTAATTAGATAGTTGACAAGCAAATACGTAAGTCGTGTCGCCATTAACCGTCGAGGTCTTGGGGCGGTCTTCCTTGTCGGACTTTTCTCAGGTGATATCATTGTTTGAAGAAAGTGTTACAACAGTCAGGAGACTAGCAATTGATCATAGTTTTGCTCTATTGACGTGAGTGAAGTAACCATGAGAGTTGTGCACTGATTAAGAAATTGCATTAGTAAGTAGACAAACACATACTTGAATTATAAATCTTCAGCAATACAGAGTGTGATGTACTTTTTAGCGAAAGCAAATGTCATTGCTAAGTACAAATTTCAGCGTCAAGACAAGTGATACATATCAGTAAATATTTTTCAAATTTTAAAAACCATCCTTTTTAATAGATTTTTAATATAATTCTTGAAACTAATAGAATTCATATCTTTAACATACTTAGGTAAAGAATTTACAGTATTTCCAACTATTGATAATCGATATATCAAAACAAAAATTCAATAAGCAGCAACAATAGTAACTTCAGAGGTAAGATTTTAAAGTTGCTTTATTGAATAAATTTTCGTAGAAATAATGCTTTCGATTAAATTGCTGTAAAAAAATTACATACGTATGTATGTAGAAGTATATCTACAAAAATAAGAAATTAATACCAAATCTTGTATCTTTACATATTAGACTTTATTCGCATTTAGCCAGTACTCATTCAAGCAAATTACGTCTAAGCTAAATACTAAATTAGAAAAAGTTCTGACTGCCAAAGCTTATTTCTTAAACTTTATATATTTAAATTAAAGATAATGGCATTTACCTAAACCTTTGGAGTTACAACTATTAAATTCAGAACTCTATTGTTTCATGAAAGAACTAGATTTTTCATAGTGTATTCTTTTTTCTTCCTGAAGGTAAATCGAGTAAATTGTAGAAGAATTCAAGTATGTTTTGCTTTACTATTCCCATTTAACATATCATTTTCTATTGTTCACGACTCTTTTGGTGGCGGTAGCTCAAATTTCACACTAACGTGTCATACTCACAACCTTGTGTTCTTGTTTCAGTGTAGCCCTCTTGGGTAAAACACCATGGGTCTTTACAAGCAGTACTTCATCATCGGCCAATATGCAAGGAACAGGCTTTTTGGAGTTAAACCGACGAGCCAAAATTCCACCCAAACCACAGCCATACAGATGCTCATATCCGAACAGGGGAAAATCAGCACATGTAAGTGATTGTTGATTTTAAATTACCAAGGGATCAGGGATATAATATTTTGACATCAAGGGTAGATAAACATCTATAAATATGAACTTTTTCGACTGCTATACACTAAATAAGAATAATAATAAATAAAATATTAAACATTTACAATAAATAACTATTTACCACTTAAAGAAGCACATAATTCTTGCTTACTGCAGTGAAAATGTGGAGTGTACTTGTGTTGATGCTCTATAATTCGTGGAGACTTCAATTCTAAGTCAGCACACATCATCAGCATTGTACATTAAAAAACAGTATGCACGAGATAGAAATGATGATAACTGTTGTTTCCTTAAATCTCGAGGAATTTCAAACATACCACAAGGTTTTGCTGTACTCAATGGTTATAGGATTATTTCCACTGCAACGCAAATTGGAAGTTGACTGTATATTGCAGCCGACACTCTTACATGAGATAAAAGTTTTCAAATTATTGTGCCTGCTATTAACATTTCGTTTATAAAATTCAAATCAACATTCCCACTCTTTGTCTTAATGATTTCTTTCAATAATTTTCTGTGTCTGTAATACCCATATTTTTATTCAATATTATCTGTTATTGCTTAGAATTAGTACCTGTTTGGCTTAAGGACTTAGATATATTGCATTTGCTTATGGCCCGTTACCACAAATGAGACCGGCTTTTTTCAGGGAAATCTTTGAATTCGGTTTTTTCTTTTATCAGTGATTGCTATTCTACTCAGAAGCAATTATTTTGTGTTCTTAATCACCATATTGTTTCTGTCTCCTGGAGATCGTTACAGGGTAKTTTACTGGTATTACTGTTTTTCTTTATTCTTTGTACAATTTTTATAATACTAGCTGTTGTCTTCATTAACCAAGTCCTTGACATTTTTAATGCAAATTGCTTTTTAGTTGCATTTCTTCCTCCTTTACTTTTTTTGCTTATCAGTGGCATCACATTACGATTCCTGCATTTCTTTAAAAAAAGTTATATTTCATTTTTCTTTTTCTTTGCCACTTACCCGAATTTCTTTATTAAACTCAGATATTTATTAAATATTTATTAAATTTTATGAAGTTATTTATTTAGACTGACTCATATCACTTTTAACTATGTACTTGTATTACCTGAATAAAAATTTCTTTTTTAACCTTCATCTCGCCTTTTGACGATTCAGTATTCTTTTTCTAATATCTCCATTTCACTTTTGATACAACTTTCTAATGCTAAAAGATACGACTGGAGTTCATTTTTTAAACTTGCTTCTGATTTTAAAGCACTTGTAATCTTTTCGAGCTTTCACACTTCTGTAACACTACTAGAATCTTTGACTTCGATTTCTGATATGTTAAGTCTATGTTCAGATTTGGTTTTTTCTTTCTACAATGTAGCTATTTTAAACTGCTCATTTTGTTCGCAAGCTCTTTTATCAGTTTTTCAGTACTTTCCATTAGATCCATTGTTTCAATGTATCGAATAACAATTTCGGCATCTTCTTTTCTTGTTGTAATTTTTCAATTTCTTGCTTATAGACAAAATATCAAACTGTGGCCTGACATTTTAGGCCAGATCCCATGTTTTTGCCCGGTCGCTGGAATAGCTGTCGTTTAATTTCAGCTGAAAAATCCACAGCCCATTCATCGAAAGCAGACAGTTTGCAACCGCAATGTTTTGCAACAAGCTGGTTTGTGTGTGCACTTTAATTAACAYAAGCTGCGAGCAGGCCTTGGGCAGTGCCGCGCCCGAAATTATGTTATCTCGCTTATGTTTGTCGTGTAACAGGTAAAACGGATTATATCATCGGAATTTCAGCAGAGAGAAAGCCCGCGTTGCAGCCGTTCCTGGCACAACAGTTCTGAAAGGTCTAAATCGGTCAGTATAACTCTGAGGAAAACGACGGCCTAGATTTTTCAGACGCTTGTTCGGAGCCTGTGGTGTTTTTTTTTTTGTTTTGTAGATAGTTTTATCTACATTTCTTCGCATGATTTTAACAGTTGTGTAAATATATCAGTTCTAGTTATTGAAATGTTTTTATTCCTGAAATGCAAAGATAAAACTGTCATAAACTACCCACCCCTCGCAACATGGGTCCTTTGTATCACTGTAGGCGTCTTCTCATTTTCAGTTTTAGGCACTATGTTTATCAATGTGTTAATTATTATGCATTATAGTTGACGTTGAAACTAGAGAGTTTTGATATTTTTATCAGATCAGGTGTAGTAGAACAGGTAAAATTAACATACAGGTATAGAGACGAAATTAGGTATTTCAAATATTGATTAGGACTTTTTGTAAGCTTGGCCGTCAAGTTTATAAATATAACAGTCTCTGAAACAGTGACGCTAACTGTTTAGCTAAAATAGGAGCTATGACGCCTTAATAATTTCCAAGAACATAATTTCTGTTAAGTTAGGTCCAAGTTCGAGAATGTAAATTGGCGAACTGCATAAACGGTTATGCGAACCGCAAACACTACGTCGCTATTTACCTTTTTCGATGTACATGCAATGGAAACCTGTTCTCTGTTGCGTAATTTATACCGAATAGAAACACTCGTAGAAAGTTTGTTAAGGTAAATATCGATACCAATCTAATGATGTGCAGTTCAGAGTTTGTTTGTACCACACGGGAGAATACGCTGGATAATTTAAGTTTAGTGTATGTTGTTTATTTCAAAGTAGATATCAGTATTTTTGGAATAAGCATTGACAAGAAGTGTTGAAGGGACAAAAATCTGGTGACCTTACTTGATTCAATCCTTAGTCTTTTAATAGCAAAATCATCGCTTTACATTAAAAAATCATATGAAGATTTTTACATTCAAAAGAAAGCAGTCACTACCCCAGGAAGGAAGAAGCGTCTCCTCCACCATTTTTATGACAACTCCCAGTTCCTTTGGGGACTCCCCTTGCATATCTTTCATCATAGTCAAGTACCATCCACAAACGTGATACTACATTCTCATATTACCAGACGACCGCACATTCAATGTTTTAAAGCACGTCGAGAAGGCTGTGTTGCGCAAATTACTTAAATGTCAAAGAGCAAATCAACATTTCCCAATCGCGCCTAGTCCGTTTCATAGCTTTTTTTAGGGGAAAATTGGGGTCAAGTTTACGCGTAAATCAGTTAATTATGTTGATATGCGAGGATCCGAGTGTTATGAGATGATGAATCGGCTGGTGACTTCATAACAGTAAAGTGAACTTTCTATTCGATTGCTTTATGAATGTGGATGAAAGACTACATGTTAGTGAAAAGACAGCATAATCTGGAGGGTTCCATAGTTCTCTCCTACAATTCTCTCAGCAACATGAGCTCTTTTCTCGTTTTTTTCCTGAAAATGGAGACGCAGAAATTTTAGAGGTTACAATAATTTTAATGAACATATCAAATTTACAATGGAAAAAAAGGAAATTTCTCAGTTCCATTTTTAGACACTCTAGTTATAAGAACAAATCAAAATTTAATAAAGTTGGATTGGTGCAGAAAACAAACATCTTCTGGTGGATATATTAGTTATAACTCTCATCATAAAATGTCGATTAAAAAATAAAAAAAAATATTAACAAGGAAACAGACACTCAAAATTTAAGTGTAATTTATTCATATTTATTATCATATACCCCACATAAAGGTCCTTCGGTTAAATAAATTAATTGTACAAATAAAAATATCACAACTTGTTTGTGAATAAATTTTTACTTTGTCAACTTTCAATTTCATGTCAAATTCAAGATATAATGTTCTAGTAATCTAGCAATCTTTTTAAACTATGTAAGTATTGTTACTAGTTTTATATTTATCTGTAGGATAGAGAGTATATATATACCACTTGTAGTCCCCTGAAGAAGACTAGAATAAATCAGTCGAAAGCTTGGAAATATTGGGTAATCATTAAGGTCGATAAATCCTAATAAACTCAAAAAAAAATACTTTTTTTCTATTGGAATGATATAATTATGATATATTTTAACTAGGTACTGGTATGCAGTATTTGGAGCGTAAAATCTCTACAAACTCGCTTGGATACACGAACCACCTATATTTTGAAACATTGCTGTGATAATTTGGTATGAAACCTTGAAAGACATGGCCAAATGATTTTGGTTGAACTGTGAGTCTGATAGGAATGTTTATATCTAAAATTCTTGTATTTTTGATACTGAAATTCGCATAATCATTGTTTTATAGCCTTCCTACGGAGATAGTATGATATAGTCCCATTAAGATCATAAAGCTTTAACCATATTTAATAATTATAAAAATACGTTGGCTTTTGCAAGGCTACCTTTTTATAGCTTTTCCTGGTCTGTATTTATGTGTTCTTGAATTGTAACAAACTATCTAATTCATTAAATAATGAACAACTTTTAGCTTAATTTTTAACTATTGTTAACTTCAATCAGGCGGTCATCAGCAGTAATTTAAGAAATACTGAGGAAATGTCATATAATTGAGCTATGTATCTAAGTACCTGATAAAGGATAAAGATGAGATATGTGTAATAAACATAACAACGTTTGGAACTTTGTCCTTTCTAAAAAAATCAAACATGATTTTTGGCGACAAAGAGCTCAATACACCTGACTCCATGGTTAACGCTTTTGGCGATTATTTTGGTATTCGCGAACAAGGTAAAAGAATTATCAATAACAACTAACGTTATTCTTGTGTCCTTTGATGTATCTAATCATTTCACTTCTATGCCTCTGAATGAACTTTTAACAATTAAATAGAAATATGCCACCTATCAAATACAGAAAACGCTGAACTAATGGATATTGTGGAAATTTGCACAACCAGAATTATTTTGCGTTCAATGACATTGACTGACAATGGGTTCGCCAAAATTTTAATATTAAATTTCAAAGAGAAGCTTTTTGCAAATAAAAATGGTAATATCAAGAATGTATTATTCTGGGCCAGATAAATTAACGATATTTTTTGTATTTGGACGGCAACTGAAGGCAGTTGGATAAAAATATTCAATTTATATTTAATTTAATATTGTCATTTTCAGTGTTTCCTTCAACCTGGAAATCGACAACCAGGGTCAGGTGGGTGTCATACATCAGGAGGCATTTGTAGCTTGATTCTTTGTTACTTATCCAATGAGTAGATAGTTTCCTGTCAGCAAGTATGTTCGTTGGTTTTCATGTAACTTCTGACGTTCCTTAAGGATCATATTTGGATCCTTCGCTTTTTTTATTTACGTTAAAGATTGTTCCAGTATTATTTTCTGCAATTATCTATTTTTTGCATACAATACTCTGTTCGTTGTGTGAAATTATAGTACAGAATGTAAATAATGTAGACGAATAGTGTCTAAGAACAGTGTTGTTACTTGTTGCAAAAAAAAAACGTTTTGTACAATTTTGCTACAAAATGAGCAACCAAGAATTATTACTTTGACGTGATATTGTTCGGGATTTGGGTGTATTATATGAATCTCGTCTTATGTTTCCTGAACATACACAAAGTGTAGAGATGTTCGAAATCGTGATCGAAGTTTACTACAATTTTATATTAGACTAGTACGCACAGTGTAGTAACTATAATCTTATTTGTGCAGTTTGCGATATGTAGGCAGTTCATTGAAATGCTTGATGAACACCGGGGAATTATTATTGGCGTCTTCCATAGCTATGCTCTAGTTTCCTTACTACACATTCTATTTTTTTTGTTCAACATGGACTGTTGTTTGTTTAGTCTGTGAACATTATTTTTGTTGTTATTATTATTATAACGACGAATCAAACTTTAGGCAGATAATTTTAAGCGTTCTTTTAAACGTTAACATCAAATGGGATATGTGAAGAAAAACAATTTTCACATCCGCGGTATAAACTCATCAGGCGTTGCACCAGCTATATAATAAATCGCGTGAGGCCTTTCAAGGTCGTTCCACGACCGACTTATAGCATTCCATTGAGAGTGAAAGTTGATGAAACAGCTGGTAGGCGCAGACTTGGCCAAACGGTGTTTTTATATCGACCGTTAACCAGCAATGTTTGCGTTACACAACACGCGTTAGATATATTCGCAAATGAAGACCTGCCACAGTCAAACAATCGACAGACGTATGGGATCGTGTCGTAATTGAAAGATTTGAATGTTTTTAATTACTGTTCGCAGCGTTTGATGAAAGGAAAGGTCAGGACCGAATGATCCAACAGAGGAGTATTTTTCGTTTCTTCCTGCTCTGCGCTTTTTGTCTTCATCAGCAAACTCTATTTCTGCCTAAGCTAACCATCTACTGCTCTTTATTCGTATATCCTATCTTCTCCGTTCTCTCAGATACCCCAACCACTGGATTCTTTTAGCTTTGACCATTTATAACATCGTTATCTCTTAATATCTTCTCAGTATCTTCCTCTAGAAAATTTATGTTGCATCTCTGTCTTTTTGTTAATCACACGCGTCTCACATATATGTTTAACGATTTTAGTCAATAAAAGCGATGAAGAAGCCAAAAAACTTTTCCCTTCACACCCTAAAATAAACTGGATTCGACAAAATTTGAATACTGAAAGATGTGTGAGCTTCAACGAAGATGAATTAAGACAGGCATCTAAAAAAATTAAAAGCCGAAAAGCACCTGGTTCGGATGGCATCCCATCTATTGTAGTAAAGAGTACAGCATTGCACGCAAGTGACTATTGCCTTGAAGTCTTCAATAGGGCATGGAGAATGGGGGTTTTTCCGAAGGATTGGAAGACAGGACGGTTAGTGCTTGTTGAGAAACCCAAAAAGACTGCAGATTCGCTGGTTACATATAGACCGATTTGCCTCTTGAATGAAGGGGGAAAATTATATGAACGGCTTATAAACAATAGGCCTAAAGAGGAAATGGCGAGAACAGGAGATTAGCGGACTTCCAGTATGCATTTAGAGAGAGAAGGTCGACTATAGATGCTCTTTCCAGAGTTAAAGAACTGGCAGAATTAGCAAACACGGGAGCATTAAGAGGGAGAAAGTTTTGCCTCCTAATTACTCTGGATGTGAAGAACGCATTTAATTCCATGCCTTGGAAAGGGATTATTAAAGCCTTGGACAAGAGAAAAATTGACCCTCATTTAATATATTCACTGGTGGAAATATGGGGAGGGGTTTTAGTGAATAGGGCTCTCAAGAGGGGGGACGAGTCTTACATACCCTTGCTAGCGGCGCGGTATCTATAAAAGGTTTCCCCTCCTCAAAGAAAAAAAAAGTCACTGCCATCGCCTGTTTCATCCCCGTCGTCAAAATAAAATATTAACTCTGCCATCAGTGGTTCCCTGTAAAATTTGTCTTCTTTTATCACATGATGCACAGAGTTAGACCAACTATTCGCTGTGAAATTCTTCTTGGATAATTTGTATGGTGCTATCACTAAATTTTGGTGCAGTATTTTGCTTCCTTACATGACCCTTAAGTTCATACCAAATCATTTCAATTCGATTAAATAGTGATCTATAAGCTTTATACCAAACTTGAACAGATAAATAATGATGATATTCTAAGCAAATTTTTTTTATATGAACATATGAAGTTATAGGCATTTTTATTATTTACATTTATTTAATTTGCCTAAAAGATTTATAATAAAAATCTAAATATAAATTATAATGAATGCTCAAAATAATTGCGATTGGTAATCTCCACCTGATAAACCAGCTGCTTCATATGACCCCACAGATAAAAATCTAAGGGATTCAAATCCGGCGAGCGTGGCGGGCAACCTACTGGACCTCCATTACCAATCCAACTATTTGAAAAATTATTATTTAACCGGGTAGTTACTTCTCTGCCTCCTCGTGGTGGTGCGACGTCATGCTGGTACCACACATTAGTGATCACATTAAGTGGTACTTCGTCTATTAGATCATAAAGATTATGCTCCAAAAATTGTATGTACAACTCTCCATTTAAGCGATCATATATGAACCGTAGAAGCAGCAAGGTATTATTGAAATTGCCACCCCAAACATTTACACTAAAACGTCGCTGAAATCGCCTGGGTCTAATGGCATGGGGATTTTGCAAAGACCATACATGTTCATTATGGAAGTTTCTTATGCCATCCCTATAGTAAAGCATGATTCATCTGACCCAAGAACAAGTGAAATAAAATTAGGGTTATGTGCATTTTGCTGAAGAATCCATTGGCAAAATTCTAATCGCTGCTGGTTATCTTCAGTGATTGTACACTTTGACGATGATATGGATATATACCTTTTTATTTAAGGTTCGCCACACAAAATTTTGTGACAACTGTAATTGATTTGCTAGCCGGCGCGTAGCAATTTAGTTAAGTCGGCGAAATTATGCACTAAAAACTGACCTAGTAGGTTGGTGTCTATTTGGAAATCTACGTCCATATTCTCATGCTGCACGTCGAGTATTACCATTACTTAATTCATAGGTATAAATAATGTATGCATATTCCGCAGTCGAAAATTAATACATAATTGCTAACTCAGAAAAACCCTTGTGATTTTGACAAATAAATATGGATTTGACAATTAAATAATCATTCAAAGCCAGTGATCTTTAGAAATGCTGCAGTAATTATTTGATACATATCCTCCATAGCGTCTAGTGGTGTTAAATACCTGATGTGATCGCCTAATGTTATATCCAGGCTGTAGTGGGATCCCACATTATATTCTACCTCAAAATCCTCTCCATACACTCTTTGAGCAATTCAATGCAATACCACATGTAGCTACAGTTAGTTTGGACTAGTTTCAACAAAACAGTATCAGTTTTTTCGTTTGCAACCAAAAAAGACAGATGTATAAAATTAGACTCCTTTTGGACAGAGTAGTGAGAGATCTTTAATTCGGTTCACTTACAAAACGATCCATAGGGATCGTTTATTTCAGGTGGAAAAATGCAAAGCCAGTGCAACCTATAAGTAGTTTTCTACGTCCCTCTGACATTGTAACAGTTTGTAGGATGCAAAAACATTAGACATCAATGAAACTCCATGTCTGACGTTAGCAAAAAGTTATGTGACGCATCAAATCCCACCTATCATTTAAATGCATTCTGTTTTTATGTTTCACTACGTAATGTAATTTATCTTAACTAAAATGGAATTCTTATTTAAGACTAAAATAAGTAAGTAACCAATTTGTAACAAATTTTTTTGTTAAACTCTTGTGTCATACGAATAATTAATCTATTTTAAACAGATATTTTAAAGAATTCTTGATAAAATGGCGCAGGTTAGTTGCGAGGTTATTAAACAAAGTATTCAAAGTATTTATACACAAAATGAAATCAACCTGTTCGAATGCTTTTCGCAAAAACATTACATAACTAAATTAAGAACTTTATGATCACTTTGCACTGTATAATGTACGGCTTGATATACTAGCTATAGCAATGTACTGTAACCTTTCACCTCGAGCGTCTTTTTTGTCCACTCAAAGCATATTGCGTCTGCAATAACATTTCAATTACACGAGCTGAAAATACCTCACTTAGGACTTCGTCTTGCGGAAACTTTCGAAATATATTTGACCCATTAAAGTTTAACAACCATTAAAGTTTTATGCGAGAGTCCTTGATAATGTACATCCACTATACTTCCTGTTTCCCGGTTCCATTCTTGTTACCAAAATGTCTCCGTAGATGCAATTTCAATGGAAAAATTGCAACGTGCGAACTCGAGAAAGCAGAAAAAATACTAAAAGGAGTCGAGCTATAATTTGAGTTGATTAATTATTTG
Source organism: Rhyzopertha dominica (assembly GCA_025024175.1). Taxonomy (NCBI): domain Eukaryota; kingdom Metazoa; phylum Arthropoda; class Insecta; order Coleoptera; family Bostrichidae; genus Rhyzopertha; species Rhyzopertha dominica. The sequence goes on along the minus strand of QCXZ01000043.1, from coordinate 7,675,838 downwards.
TCATGGAGTTCACGGCCCGTTGGATCTTGAACTTGCTTATCACAATGGCATAAGCGGTTCATAGTGTCAAGTGCGTGCGTCTGTAATTAGTATATTGTCGTGTAATTTTCTTAGATAATTGTGTCGCGGTAATGCAAGCATCTATTATGAGTAGCTGGTAAAGTAGTTGAAGTACCTGTAATCAACACTTTGAAGAACTAACGAGTTGAATAAATGGAATTGTAAACTCAATTTGAAAAGAGATAGAAGGAAAATTTGAGGTTGCTTAGTTCTTATCCTATCTATTTTATAACTTCTGTTTGAACAAACTTAAATTAATTAAAGAATAGGCAAAATTAGAGCGGTAATAACCCTGAAGTGTCTCTCATTAACTGTATTTTTGGTGCACTGACTTTTTCCACTTAGTTGCCATATTCGATGTCTTCTATGGTACGGTTGTTGGTTTTCTTCTAAAGCTTCTTTAAGCAGTTCTATTTCTTCACTGTCCTAATTATATGTAGACCTATAAAATGGTTGCGACAGTGATATTCATAATAATAGTGCTTTAATGAAGCTCCTAATCTATCACGACGATTGCCGGGATTCTACTTATACTATGCATTTGAAAAATTTGAAGTTCGATCCACCAGTACAATAAATTTCTTCATGAGTCGGTTATTAGCTTTGTCTCTCGACTATTGTTTCCATATTAAGATTAAATGTGAGCCCAAATATGTCACTAATAGGTCTTTCAGACGGAATCTATTGACTGGACTGATGTGATACGTGAATCTAATATTGATAAGAAACTTGAAAATTTCAACACCCTAATTATTTCTCTCTTCGATCGGCATGCCCCGGTGGTAACGTCTAGGGTAACAAAGACCAAGGCAATGTGGAGTTGCCCTAAAGTCAAATGTCTCATGAGAGAACGTGATGTATCCTTACGTAAATACAAACGCAGTAAACTTCCTGAAGATTTTGCTGCATACAAGAAGTTCAGGAACTTGACTGTGATCTCTGTTAGGATGGAAAAACGTCGTTACTCGTTACATAGGTTCAGTTGCTTCTAGTGTAGATTCACACACTATTTGGTCGGCTCTTCCTTGAGAATGGTTACTTTAGAAGAAGCACACTCCGCACTCTTTAACGCAAAAAAAGATAATTGTGGCACGGAAAACATCTCGTTGAAAATGTTGCGCTTATGTAGTCCCATTATTGATTTTTACCTATCACACATCTTCAATTGTTGTATCGAAAAAGCTTATTTCCCCACAATGTGGAAGAAAGCCATCGCAATACCTCTACCTAAAAAGTCTAATCCTGAAAACTTGTTGGATTTACGTTTGATTAGTATCTTATCTGCAGCTTCAAAACTGTTTGAATCTTTAGTCTACGAACAGCTATCAGACTTTGTATTTTCTAGAAATACAATTCTCGATGCTCAGTGCGGATTCAGACGCAGTCAGAGCACTTCTACTGCACTAGCTTCAGTCATGGATGATAAAGGTTCAGTCAGTGCTTTGGTTTTGCTCGGTTTTTCAAAAGCGTTTGATACCATTAATCATTGCCTGTTATACGCCAAACTAAAGTCTTACGGTTTCACCAGTTTGTCGGTAAAGTTTATTAGATGTTATGTGAGCGATGAAACTCAAGTAGTAAAATATAAAGACAGTGTCTCCTCTGAATTGTCGGTTAGATCTGGTGTTCCGTAAGGCTCCGCATTAGGACCTCTGCTTTTCATAATATACACGTCTGATATAGTGAACTCAGTTAGTAATTGTAGAGTAATAACTTACGCCGACGATACACAGTTATAGGTATTTTAGTTTCGATAAGCATGATTTCACAAGTACTGGCAAAATTCTGAATGAAAAACTTAAGAAAATTGTCTGCTGAACACGGCCTTGAATTGAATTCGTCTAAGTCGCAGCTGATGGTCTGTGCTAATAAAAGTAGCACAACATTTCTTAAACAGTCTTTCAATGTTTATATAGATGGTACAAGGTTGAATTTTGTTGATCATAGCAGAAATTTGGGTCTCATTATGGACACTCAGTTCCGATTTAAGCTACACGTAACTAAGTTAATACAAAAATAATTTTCTAACCTTAAGCTTTTGTATGCTTTTAGACATTTTTAACCGGTTCAGAATGCAAGCTGTCGCTTGGTTTTTAGCTTGCAACGCGGGGACCATGTATCTCACAGGATTAATTCTTTGAACTGTTTATGCATGGTTTCCCTCTGAAATTAACACTTAGGTTGTTTCGTTCATGCTTTACTAAATTCTCCTCATGCATGTGKAAGTTTGAGGTCTAAGTTTGCCCCTCATTCATCTACGCACTCATATGATACACGAAATTTAATATTTGTTGCCTCGTCATCGCTCTGCTATGTTCGTTCGCTGCTTCACATACAACGCTATAAGGTTGTATCATTCCCTTCCGATCAAGTTTAAAAAACTAAATATTACCAAATTTAAGTTTAAACTAAAGCAGTTTTTTTCGACTCGTTCGGTCTCAATGAGGTTCGTTTTAACTAATATAAATAGTTGAGTTTACTGTAAAGGGTTAAGTGGAATAGCTACAGGTAGAGTTTGCCTTTATTTCTTATGTAATTACTTTGCTATATTCGGTAAGCATGTGCTTGATTTATTAGATTTTTATTTATTGTTTTGCTAATATAATATAGTTTAAGTTTCTCTTTTAAGGTTAAGCTGAATAGCTTCTGCTAGACTTTGCCTTATTGCTTAAGCATTACTATCAGTATCTTGTTTCAATAAAATTCGCTTATTATTATTATTATATCCATCAAATAACCTAGTCATAATTTTAATTTTACTTGTTTCGCCACTGAAGAAGACGATTTGGCGGTCGAGGTGCTGACATTTTGCTTTGCCAAAATAAATAATGAGAAAATGTATTAAAAACAAGTGTTTTATTAATTAATGATAATATAACTGGTCACATTAGCATTACTTCCTCGAAAACCAGAGTCTTATTAATATACCTAAGTTATTTACGCGAAACGTGTAAAACACGAATTAATGTCATCCTTTCGTCGAAATGCGCGCTAGCGAATCGGAACGCGCCAAAAACACCGAAAAAAAGTCGTTCCTTTTCCGAGCTTTTTCGTAGAGTGACGCTACAAGTTGACGCACCTGGGACCGGCATTGGCCCTGGGACTTACCTCTGACACCTGGAAGAGACGTCAGAAGAGTCCCCCTCCACCGCCACTGATAACGGCCGAAGCCAATTGAAGATGTTTTGGTATTATTTTGAAGCTTCAATTAATTTGTCCGGGACCGACAACGCGAGACCAGCATTATCTAGTGTTTTTTTGATACGAAAATCGTTTCGGGTTCGCCTCACGGTCACCATGGTGTATAATCCTCTGTTGCCCGATAGTGTAGAGGTAAAAAGTGCCTACAGAAGGGCTCTGGATTATTATTCGGGGAATAACGGTGAGTTGCAGTGGACTGTCCTAAAAATGGTATAAAAAGCCTCAAATCCACAAATCAATACTTACTTTCATTTTTTAAGGATGCTCTATATGCTTCTTTCTCTAAAGATGGTTTTCGATTGATCAATAACAAAAAAAAATGTTTCTCAATGTTATCTATTAAAGAAAACTTTGCTGGGTCATATTCTATTATTCTTTCATAAAAATATAGTCTTGGATTTAGAACATTTTCAGTCAAGGCGTGAGGAATCTTGGTTCTTGGTCCTGGCATTTTAATCGGTTTTTCTTGGACGTCCATTGGTCCATTTTTCAGTAAATCTTCTACTTGACGAAATATTTTCAATCTCGACGTTGTCTTATACACTGTACTTTTACTGATATGGTCATCCAGCTAAGCCATTTTTGATAGAGCCTGAACTTTTTGAAAAGAATGTAGAAAATGTAAAAAAAATCCATTTTGCTTCATTGCTTGTAGTACTAAACTACTCAACTAAACATTAAATTGCTTTACATTACAGCTACACAGTTAAATTTAGCATTGGACTTAATTAATTTTTTCCAAGCAACGACGACAAGAAACACTGTTTATTTACGTCTTCAGTGTTTGTTCCCTTTTTATTTCTTGCTTCAAATTTTATCATTAAGGGCGAATACAATAACAACTAGTCACAGTTAAGTATTTAATTACACTACCATTACAATAGACAGGTAAAGTGTTTAAGAAAGTTTTTGCCACCTCATGTGTGTACTGAAAATGCACTGAAGTAATTCGAAAACGCAAGTGCACAAATTAACATAATACTTACATTTCGAGGAGAATGCATGATAAAGAGCGGACAATTATATTCTTATAAAGGCTGTGACGCATTATGAGAAAAAGAACAGGAGTAGTACTACACCTTTCTCAACAGTTTTATTATTTCCGATCTGCTAAAAAAATGTACTAATTCATCTAAGCTACGTTCATACCAATGTGGTACATTTTAGGACATCAAGATTAATGCTCTTTTCTTCTGTTAAAAATCGATTCTATATCAGTTCTTTTAGTTTGCACTTTTTTGAGAAATTTTTCCTGGACTCCATTTAATTTATCAACACTTGATGTATTTGCAATGTTTTGCTCATCACATTAACGCCAATGCCCCCTCCCCTACATGCACCTGCTACATCAGTACTTCTACGTTAATGTGACATGTAATTAAGTTACTTGCTGTATTCTTAGTTGGTGTACATGAACTTAGTAGTGAGTGAGCTATCTAGTGATGACTTACTTTGAATATAAAAGGAGGACTGGACTTTGGAAGTATTTTTGGATTGACTATAACTACAAAAGCAAAAGAGACTTTTTCAAAAGTATGTATAATTGAAGTATAACAAAACATTTCTTATATGGTAGTCGTTAGTTGTTAGAGCTGGTTTTAAAAATTTTCATTAAAGTAATAGATATTCCGATAAATGATTAATTTTTTTGAATATCTTTAGACAACTGAAGAATAACTAACTAAACAATTATGTTTATAAAGCATTACACTTTTGGTACTTGCAATGTCCAATATCCTTCAGCAACAAATGCATTTACAATAATAATTCATTCTCCTAGTCAGCCATTAGCAAACACAAACGGAATTTTTCTGTGAATATTGATGTGTCTAATGCAGTGGACAAAAGCCATTTTTACATATAAAAACACACTTAGTGCTGTTAAACATTTTCCTTGAACGTAACGAAAAAAACTATCTAATGCGACTTAAAGTTATCTGAACCTCAATGAACTGTGAAGGATGCGACCTATACCAATACACGTTTGGATCCAATATCATATTTGGATAATGACTAAAGCAAAAATGTAGCAGGATTTAAATCCAAGTGTGACAAACTGCTCTGTCTTAAATATAATCAGCTGTTTTTTTTTGTTATACTGTACCAATATTTAGCTTAAAACAGTCAGTGATACTTATTTTCTTTTTCAGGTCGTCTATTAGTTATTTTAGTTGGTATCTTCACGTTAGCAGTTGGGATAATTTTGTCCTCAATTCCATGGGTAGATTACCTCATATTAAAGGTAAGACTCTTTCAGCCATGTTATTTTTCTAGTTTATTACCATTAGCCTAAAAAGTGTCAGTTTTTGAATGCTTTAAATTGATGTTTCATCTTAACTGAAAAAGACAATAAATAAAGAATACAAGAGTTAGGCATACTTCGAAAGAATGTTTTTTCATCAATTTTGTTACAAGATAATATGAAAAACAACCAGTCGAATTAATACTAATTATGGTATGCACGGACAAAACTAAGTTGTTTCTATTAATCTTATTTCTATTAATCCAGTCATTAATCAAATGTATCAACTTTGTTTCAGAACCTTAGGCTGTTCAATGGCTCGTTGAGCTTCCAATATTGGCAAAAACCTGGAGTTATACGTCTAACCAAAGTGTATATATTCAACGTAACAAATCCTGATGCTTTTCTCAACTACGGGGAGAGACCCAGGCTGAATGAAGTTGGACCTTTTGTGTACAGGTAAAATACAAATCCTCTTTCTCTTAATGTGGACTTGTTACCCGAGCACAAACTGATATTCTTAACATAAACAATATTGTTCGTCCTGATAACTTATCGCCGGTGTCACTTGCTTGACATAATCACGTCCTAATTTCTGAATGGTAGAAAAAATTGTTTTTCACGTGCATATCCTGTTATTTAATTTAACGACCTCTTATCTTTGGAGTTTTGTAACTCAGCTAACAACTCTCAACTTGAATAATATGTATATGTAGCATTAGGCGGCAATTTAAAAGCACTTACGGTTAATAACAGTTTACTTAGTTGACTGTTTTTTAATTAAGTAGGTGTTTTTTTGAGACATTGAGATGAGATGCATTTCTGGAAACTGTTATGGCGTTAGTTACTTGTTAGTGGCGTTAATTCTTTTACTTATCCAATACGGAAAATAAAATATTCCAAGCAGCATATCAAAAAAACAATAATTTTATATCCCGTGGTTGTTACAATTTGATCTTTTTTCCACAAGTAAAAATAGGTAACATAATTGCAAATATGAATCAGAGAATGGCAATTTCCGGTAAAATTATATTAATACTCAAATCAGATCAGCTAATCAACGTGTTTAACAGAAATCTTGGAAGAATCTGAAGAAGTGTACTCCTTTTTTAACAAAATTGTGTTCGAGAGATGTTAGTATATCTATCGTAATGTAAAAAGAACTGTATCATTAAAATTTAAATTAATTATTAATGAATTTCCTAAACTTCAGAGAGCATCGACACAGTGTATACCTGGCAGCTACTCAACTTGGGCTTTTAAATATTCAAAATATTCTTATCGCTATAACCGTTTCTCACTACCGCTGACTTAAGATGACATATTTCCTTCTGCAAAGAACTTTTAGTTGAGGCCGCTGCTATAATTGTTTAAGTTTACTGCGCACGTTGTATTATTGGTAAGTTCTGTAGCTCTGCTGAAGATGGTAACAGTTTATTTGCTACTGAAATTTTATTTTGAATAGAATCTTCTATATAAGTCTCCGCTACCGTACTAGAACGCCACCCCCCCTGTCGTTTAATCGTGGTAATATCGGCGCCTGCGTCGGCTAACAGAGTGGCGGAAGAACGTCTGAAGCAGTGCCCTGGATAAGTTTCTGGATAATTCTGTAATTTTTTTGGCACATTCCTTATTTTGTTGACGCCAACCACTTGGTTAACACATTTTTCTTTGACATACTTAATAAACAATCTTCGACTTGTAGTAACTGACGGACGTAAATCACAGTATTTGCAGTATATCTTCATTTGGTCTGGACTTGAAATCACAAAACACCTTGGGGTATGAGTTTTGGAATCAGGAATTCTTATAATAATATAATAATTAAATTTTCGTCTTCTACATCATCTGTCGTTATTTTCAGTAGTAGATACGTCTCTAACGTACAACAAACATCTAGAAAACGTCAGTAAAAAATTACAGACTAGAAATAACATTCTGCATAAACTTGCTGGTACAAGTTGGGGTGCAAATGCAAATGTACTCCGTACTTCTGCAACTGCCTTGCTTTATAGCACTGCTGAGTACTGCTGTCCTGTTTGGAAAAACAGTCATCACACGGGAAAAATTGACACTCAGTTAAATACTGCAATGCGACTAATCACTGGAACAATTAAGTCAACTCCATTACCTTGGCTTCAGATTCTTTCAAACATTGCTCCTCCGGAGATTCGCAGACAGTTTGCTACATATAAAGCTTGGCAAAAATATCAATCAGCTCCTAATGGGTTTCTGATTTCCCGAGATCTGCAAGAGCTACCTACAACTCGGCTAACTTCTAGAAAACCTCTGTGGACAGAAGATTTCCTTCTTGCTCCTTATACCATTGAAGATGCATGGTGTTCTGTCTAGCAACTTAAGAAATATGATATATTCAATCAGCAGCTTATAGACGATCGAACGGAAGAGGTAGCAGGAACTGACCTCCCAAGAAGGTCTTGGGTCACTCTGAATCGCCTTCGCACTGGTCATGGGAAATGCAAGTTTTTTCTTAACAAATGGGATTCATCTATCAACCCTTCTTGTGAATGTGGAGATCCCCTCCAAACAATTGGACATATGGTCAACAGATGCCCCCGTACAGCATGGCCTGGTGGTTTAGCGTCTATCCATCGCGTTGATGAAGGTGTTAAAGACTGGCTTAAGACAATAGAGATCTGATTGGAGTTTTCTGCGGTTTTCTTCAATACTCTATCCAGAATAAATACATACTTGTATGTATCTATTATGGATAAAGCGCAAATGCGAGATCTCTTATCGTTGAATGAAAATATTTTTTTCTTTCAACGCTTTTATAAAAGTCGACCGTAGTCGCATCAATTTAACAGTACTGTAGAATGTATTAATGATCTTCATAAGAATATATATATTTTCAGTAGCTCATCTCTTCTCAAAACTCCACAAACACCAATAATTGAAATGACCTGAAAAGTTGCTCAGAATTAGATAAATCAATAGATTTATACTAATTTGAATTATCAACTTTCTCTAGCGGAAATCTACTATCAGATACCTCTTGATATTTACATTTTCTTTAGCATTCAGTGTACTTTTTAGTATTGGATATACTGGCCATAATGTCGAAGGTTTAACTTTATTAATTTTATGTTCGAAATATGCCAGTAATACCGCTTCGGACACTTTTCGAATTTTCTTTGAACTGCACCATGCTTTAAATTCGTTCTAGGCGATCTCGTACTGTCTCGACGATTTTTTGAGGATTCAAATATAAATTAAATTGTTATACATACAATTATCTCATTTTATTGCAGTTTTCGAAAAAAATATTGTTTGTATCTCGTTCTAGATACAAAAATAACTATTGACACCCTATATCTTTGTTACTTCAGACATTAATTTTTCAACTAGAATCACCCTCTTCATTTTTCCCGACACCTTGTACCTGCACTTAAGTATGGCATTAAAGTAACATTTAGATTTAGTTAAGGGGCTCCAGTAGAAGACAAAAACGACAATTTTAATCCACATCCATCAACTTCAAGAAGCACCTCATCACAACCTGTCAATGGCGCTAATTTGCGGTCTACTCAAACGCGCTACGAATACATTATCTGCAGAGACCCAAGGCTGGCCCATTGTGTTGCGAATTGCGTGTGTACGTTAGACGCCGTCTGCAATGATTATTATTACCACTTTCAAGTTCAGTGTCAAGGACAAGTGCTTGGTAAACGTACTTTCTTCCAACGGTACTCGTTATAAGTTGTGTGAATGAACGATTCCAAGTTTGTCGGACTTCGGTTTTCTTTTTTTGAACTGCGTTGTCTTTTTGTACGCGATTAGCATTTCCAGCATCCTGAATCGAGTAGAAACTGGGAATTATGCGAAAAGGAGGTGTTGATGTTAATTCCGTGGTATGGGCCCCATGATAAACACGCAATGAACTGACTGGGTCATTAAACGAGTTGGTCATATGTCGTGAATCTTCTCCAGCATGTCATGTTGCTCTAAGACGTACAAAATTGCTAAAATCCGCAGCTTTGAGATGCTTTTTTCGATCCCCACCATTCATTTGTACCTTATTAGAAACATCGTTCTCGGTGTTGTTTAGTTACTGGAAATAAAATCAAATTCTGGTTCCAGTCTGCCTACAAACTAAATATACTTTGCTAGAATGCTTTGATGCGGTGTACATACTGCTTGTGAACTGTATTTTTTGAATCCCTGTGATGTATTCAAAAGCCCACTGACTTTCAGTGTCTTAAGATTCATAGTGTTGCAACCTCAACATCTTACATGCAATAATTCAGAACATATGCTCATATTTTACGTTTACGTTACTAAATAATGGGTATACATGTATTTCCGGAAAACTGTTCAGACCCATTGCACGTTTATTATCTTTTACTATCCACTCCCTCATTTTATCCAAACCACCACATTCTCTTATTATTAATATTCCCAAATATATGAATCTGTTCACCTTTTCTGTTTTCATAACTCTTCCTGTTTCTTGCTTTGGTTTCCAATTTTCTCATTACTCTTGTTTAATAATGTGCCTAATCTGTTTATTCCACTTTTTCTGATTACTTGCTGCAGTACTTTATTAAATAAAGTTGTGGATAAGGGAATCCCTGTCGTAAGGACCAGTTAAGCTATTAATTTTAAATCTCCTATCATTAGTTTTACCACTCCAATTCCATTTCCACGAGGATTTTCACTATTCTTTAGCCTTATTTGTATGGCTCTCTTCGTTATATTCTTCCTTACTTTCGTTTTTGTTTTCCTAAATATTATCTCCGTTCAAAATACGCCTTTCACATTTCTACTGCATTTTTTATCTTTACAAAACAGATAAGATAATATTTTGTCGGATAGATCGCTGTCTCTTGAAAACACTGACAAAAAATTAATAGTCTGACGTTTCGATTACACCTGTAATCTTTGTCAAAGACGAAGAACCTCAAAATTTGCCTGACACAAGTTCAAACAAAATTTTGTTTTACGTCAGACTATTAATTTTTTGTCAGTGTTTTCAAGAGACAGCGATCTATCCGACAAAATATTATCTTATATTTATGGACGCTAAAAGCGTTCACCCTTGTTTACAAAACAGAAATTATTGCCTATACTAACAACCGTCATTCTTTGGCTATCTTTGTACTATTATAGTATTAATTTTGTTGTGTTCTTTCCAAAACTCGTTCTTGTATTATCTGTTCTTTTTCGCACGTATATAATATTTTTTTTATTATTGCTGGCAAACTTGCTAGACAAATATGCAACAACCACAGTAGTTATCTCCTTTTCACAAAATTATCTCGGTCTGATCTGACCAATGCTGATTGTTAACACCTGTATTTAAAAAAGGGCACAAACATCGGTTTCATAATACACTGCAAAAGAATTGTTAAAATATGCGATGATTAATTGGATGTCGCAAAACAAGTGGAATCCTTAAATTTATCTTGAAATATCGTACAATTCCGATAAATGAGCAACAACTTGAAGATTTTTGGTGACCTTTCAGCTTAATGAGTACCTCCAAAGTTATCTGTCCAGTTTAAAGGTTACATAGTTCGTTTCCCTTAAAAAAATAACGTCAACAGACGGGAAGACTTTTTAAGAGAGTCAAGGCAAGAATTCCCATATTGTTTTGATGCTTGTTGGCAGGTTATCAGTAGAGATATCCACAGGGCTTAGAATTTCTTTCCTGCTATGGTATTTACAGTTTAGAATATAAACAACGTAATTAAATTAGAATCAAGCGGATATGGTCTCTTGAAAAATGTATCCTCTTGTTACACTGTCAGCATGAAAACCATCAAAACGTGGAACTGGCAACAAATGGTTAGAGTTAACAGCAAGCCAAATTCCTTTGCTGTTTTGAGTATAGAAGCATCAGATTTAACAAATTTTAAATCCCTTTTTCAAGGCCCCAGTGCTCCTTGTACAGCAAAAAAACCTTAAGGGAAATGACTTTTTTTATCTTACCAATCCTGAAAAAGTTTTCTACAAGGTCAACTTCGGCAAAATATTTTTCAACAGAAGCACTAGGCAAGGAGATTTTCCAGAAGGTGGTCAAAAACCAATTTCCACAAAGAAGTTCGAGCGCCTTCAAAACCTTCTTACCTGGGTTCCAAAAAAATCTTATTTACTGGGTCGTTTCAGTAGAAGTGGCAGCTTGCAAAACATGCATTTAAATATTTTTGCTTACATTAAACAGTTTGGTTACTATAGTGGCATGGCAAATGAAACTTCAAGCCCACTATTTTCGAAAAAAATTAGATGTAGTCCAAAATTTGAATTATGGTTGTAGCGACCTTTAACAAAGCAAAATATTGTTTGTAACACGTAACTAAAAGCAGTTTTTTGGGACTCATGAAAAAAACATCATTTCAGGTACTTTTTACAAAAACATTTACTGAAGAGTATTTTGCAATTATGTATTTAAAACGTCAACGTTGGTAAACGACAACAACGGACGTGAAAGTACGGGATTTCCTATAGACATAAACTCATTTAAAACCGCACTCATTTTGTGTAGCTGGTTATAAAACTGAACTTTCATGGCTTATGTAATAAGCTCATGGCGATTTATGAATCACCTGAATGTATCTCTAGCAATTATGTGGGATTAAAATGAAATGGGATAATACCTAAGAGTTATCGACTAGTCCAAGAATTTTTAACTGACAGTAAATATTGCCTGTTAGTGTTAGTGTAATTAAAATGCATTTTCTGCATTTTTTCAACTCCGTGTCATCTCTCGTTTCAGAGATATGGGCGCAAGTTGCATTTTTTCAATGGGAAGGAGGGTCAAAAGGCACATTTCATAAATGTACCACATTTGTACAATTTATTACTTTTGAGTTGAAAAAGTGTAAATACAATAATTGAGCCTGACAAAGAACGAAAAGAATGAAAATTATCGCTAAAATGGACAAAAGCCAGGTATTACCATTTTTCCTTGACTGGTGATAATTTTCGTCTAGTTTGATCAATTTGTTGCGAATCGGGTACCCTAAAAGTAAAAAAGTATTTTTTTCAGATTTACATTAAAGAAGATGCTCAAAATATTCCCCATTTACTTCCTGGCAGCAATGCATCCTTAAGTAAAAGTTTTCTAATGTTCTTTGTAGCATATTTCGAGGTATGTTCTGAATTTGTGTCCTCATTCGTCAGTTTAAATCTTCTGAATTATGTGGCCGATCAGCATAAATACGATTTTTTCAGATATTCCCACAGGAAAAATTCAAGCGGCGTTAGATCAGGGGAACGTGCTGGGCATTCTCTCGCTTCGCGCCTACCAATCCATCTGTCTGGAAATATCGCATTCAAATATCCACGAACATTGACTGCAAAATGGGGCGGTTCTCCAGCTTGCTGAAACCATATCTGTTCAGAAGGATGCGCAGAATTTTCACGATTAGGGAACATACGAACAAGTTCTGGTATAATGTGTTCGCGCAAGAGCTGTAAATACTTGACCGCATTCAAATTTCCATCGATCAAAAAAAGGCCCAARAAAATMCTCACCGATAATACCACACCGGACATTCACTTTCTGAGGGTGTTGTATGTGGACTTGTTCCATCCAATGTGGATTTGCGTCCGACCAATATCTGCAATTATGTCTATTCACATTATCATTGAGGCAAAAAGTCGCTTTATCAGAAAACATAATCAAATTTAAAATGTTTTTATCTTCATTTATCATGTTCATAGCAGTTTCGCAAAATTCTATCTTACGATCGAAATCATCTTCGCTCAGTTCTTGTAATAAGTGAATTTTGTATGGATGAAACTTCTCTTTTTTCAAAATTTTCTTAACAGATCTTCTGTTAATACGGAGAGTGAGAGCACGCTGTTGTACGGAACACTTGGGACACTTCGCCTTTTATCTCCATAAGCAATCATCATCAAAATTTCGATGCGATCATGTTCAGTTAACTGAGGCATTGCGATTGTAAATAACAAAGTGAATGAAAATTATTACCAGTCACGAGGAAAATAGACACCTGGAGTTTTTGTTCTTACTTAGCGATGACGAATGTTCTTTTTATACCGAAGTTTTTTGCAAGACCCGAGTCAGTTGTACAAGTGTGATATATTTTTGAAATCAATTCAGTGATGTACCTTTTGACCCTCCTTCCCATTTAAAATAAATGAAACTTCCGCCCATATCTCGGAAACGTGAGCCGACACGAAGTTGAAAAAAAATGCATTTTAATTACCCATAGGTCCATGCACAATTTCAGAAAAATCTGTCGAAAAGAAAGGAACCTGAAATATCCTGCTGGTTCCATTCTTTGTAGCGACCCTGTATATTTCGTTTAGTGACAATTAGCAACGTAGAAAAGCTGTAGACGTATCAAAATGTTATCTTGATGTTAAAAAAGATGGATTAATTAATTGTGGATATAAATAACATTGTATTGTAATACCTACAGCTAGATAATTATCACAAGTTTTACATCAATCAATTATAATACTGTTGTAGATATGACATTTTAGTTAATTTTATACCTAAGTAAACGGTGGCATACTTGAGGTCGAGTCTATATTGAGCTGATTTCAAATTACTAATTTTCCCTGCTGTATCTTCTCCGACTACTATTTCAGCTCTTTAATGACATTTAACCATCGTTCGTCACCAGGCTGTTTTAAAATGCAAATTCCAAGGGACGCACTCGTGAAAAAAGTCGTCTCCGAGAAATTCCAATATTTATTGTCACATAGAAATTGTTTCCGTTTAATTGTCATATATAACCTGCCCATAATTACGAACCTGGTATAAAAAAAACATCTTATTATGCCTGACCTTACGCTGCACCTTCATTACCTGTAATTCCCCAGGTTAAATAGCAACTGAAGATGCAGTTTGCGCGATATTACGGTAGACGAACATGTTATTTTTTGTAGCTTGACTGCATCATTGCAGCAGAAAAAAATAACCAGGAAGTTTATGAAAATGGGATGTCATACATTTGAAAAGATAATATTATATCTGGACGTCATCACAAACGGTTAATGTGTACAAGAATTGAAACTTTGGAAAAGCACACCCACATTATATTATTCCTGGTATTGTAGTCCGGTAACGTCCAACCAGTACAAATTGATATTCATTTCACAGTAATTCTCTGTATTTCCATCTTGCAAACTGATGTGTCACTCTAAAAGTGGCTTAAAGGTCATCCTGGTATCTGGAATTTTCCTCATTTTCAGCGGTATATCCTGTCCCCATAGTTTTTTGGACTCTTCAACTTTTGAAGGTTCTTTTAATGAGAATTGTTACTAATGTTTTTGTAGGATTGCCTTGTATGTCACATCCGGACGGTTTTTTATGCCTAAAGTATAGATACATTAAGTGGTTCACACGCTAACTTCGTATCCTGAAGATACTCCTTATAAGATTGGACGAAATGTCGACCTTATTGGGGCCAACTGCTAAAGGGATGTAGGGTCCCTGTATTTTCAATAAATAATAAATAAAAAAAGGACAGTTTACCAATCGACTACAGTATTGTTGCTGTTTGAGATGCTTATACTATTTTCGTACGACTTTTACATGAATGCAAAAGGGTTAGCTAAAAAAATATCCCGAATATGTAAAAACGTGGTTAAACACACATTACGTTTTGCCCATCTAGTTTATTTGACCTAAACCCTTTATATTACTATCAGTGAAGCAGACACTCGCGAGGAACTACTGGAGCAAATAACTTTAGGGGTGAATGTGATAAGAAATTCAAATGAAATTAATAGAGCTACACAAAGCATAGAGCGCAGAACTCGAATATGCATTCAGCAAAATGGCGGCCACATTGAAAGCTTACTATCAAAGCTTCTTTGTTGTTTAAATAATTTATAGTTTATAAGTAGATAATATCTTTTGTTAGTTGCACTAATACGAATTATTATTACTATTATTAGATTATGTCTTAGCAGCATTAACACTAGTTGATATTCCCTTTGAGCATCCACAAATGAAGTGTACGAGAGGAGATCATTATTTACGGTCCCTGATATAGTAGGCGTTGATTGACATATTAATAGTTTATTTATTTTTTGTGACCCTTGTTCTATATCAGTCTTGTCATTCGTTGTTTGTTAAAATATTTTAGAATTTATAAGAAGGTGTTTGAATAATTTTCAATAATTGAAAAATCTGAGACACGCGCAGTTATAAAGTATTTACAAAAGAAAAGGTTGTGTTCAAAAGAAATTCATGAAGATCTAGTGGGTGTATTAGGTGAGAGTGCTTCTTCTTACCAAGCGGTAAAAAATTTGTCTCGAGAGGACAAACGTGTGAACATGCAAAGGGTGCCGGACGACCAGTAACTGTCACTATTTAGGAAAATTTTAATCGTGTACATGACATGGTAATGGGAGATAGGCGAACGGCCATTCGTCGGATAGCTGAAAATACAGACTTTTCATATGGCATAATAGAAAAAATATTAACAGATATTGTAGGTCTAAAAAGTTATCATCATGTTGAGTCCCTAGAATGTTGACGCCTGATCCGAAACGTTCGAGAGTCCTGCATTCCGAAGCCAGTCTGGCAAAGTTTTCAGCAGACCCGGATGAGTTTCTCTTTCGATTTGTAACTGATGACGAAACCGTTTCGTCGAAACGAGTCCACCACTTTGACCCAGAGTCAAAACTACAGAGTATGAACTGGCATGATAAAGGTTCTCCTCCACCACGCAAATTTCGAGTTGTGCCCTCTGCTGGTAAAATTATGGCCACAATTTTTTGAGATGCGGAAGGAATTGTAATGGGTGATTTTTTGGTACGTGGACATACAATAACAGGTTTTTAGTAAGCCAACTTAATTTCAAAATTTCACGAGCGCATCAAAGAAAAAAGATGGGAAAATTGAGGAAAGGAATTTTGTTCCTATGTGCCCCCATACACAGAAACCATATTGCAATGAATGTTATTCACGACGCAGGATAGTTGGATCAAATGCATCGAAGTTCAAGGAGACTGTGTCGAAAAATAAACATATAATTATTTTCATGTTTTGTGTCTTTCCGTGTCAGGGACCGTAATTAATTATATTCTCTCATATGTCAGTTAGCTAGCTGTTCTTTAAACCATTCATAATTTTCAAAGTTAAAAATTGATTACTATGCCTTCTTGATTATTACATATTATTTATTCTTGTTGCATGGTAGTATAAATCGGTTCCAATTTTCTTATTACCTTAGACATACAAGAAAAGAGTAGGTACCATTTTGGTTTATTTTGAATGGTTCTTTAAGACAGGTCAGATTACTGAAAATTCTTTGTATAAAATGATATGGCAAAAACAAAAAGAAAGTGTTTTAGGTTAATTGATAGTGATGTCTGAGCTGCAATCTTTAAATTGAACTCATTTATGTGCCCTACATGCCAAGTATAATTAAAATTTTCAAGATAATATATATAAAAAAAGGTTGTTGTATCTAGATAACCAAGCATTTACGGGGCTCTTTTTATATAAAAAAAAATATTTTTTCAAAGAATTCGTTGTTAAACTTTTGCCCGCTAATTTAGGACGCACTGTAGAATTTACTTACCTTTATTTCTAAAACTAAGTAAATAATCGGAAATAGCATAGTCGTACAAAAAATAATAAAGCTGTAAGGAACAGGTACACTAGATATGTATTCCTGAGTTTAAAATAAAGATTTTTATATGTTTAGAAGAAAAAAATGGGTGGTTTTATAAAAAAAAGATTATATAGAATAATAATAATAAAACGGTAAAATGTTACAATTTCAGAATATAAATTGAAATGCAATTTCTGTTAAAAAATCGCGAACGTTATAGAAAATTTGTAGAGGGAATCGCACAAATTTATTCCGCTTAAATAATCTTAGTATTGCCTGACACACTTTTGAATCTCAAGAGGCGATAATGCAACCAGTTATCCAACTGACCCTTTTCCGTGATTGCATTCAATAAAGCGCAACGATACCTGCTACTTTACCGCATCGCAGTTTATTACGTGTTCCGAGAGAAAAGTTGTATGGGCAGGCAGTGCATTCCAAAGAAAGTGTAAGCGGAATATTTCACGGATCACGTAACTTTTCGAAGAAACTGGAAGTGTGAACTTTCGTAAACGTACGGCGGTGAAATGTCAGAGTTTGGGAAATCGGGATAAATGGAAAGAGCTTTCTGCTACATCGTGACCACTTGACCGTAATTATATTTTTCTTGATGTAATGAGTATTTAGGGACATGCGGTAATTAATTTTCAGGACACATTTACAAGACAGCTCATTTTTTATTAACTGAAAACAATAATTAGCGTCATAGGTACGCAGGTTGTCTTAAGAATAACATGTTTTGTTTTCCATCGACATAAAAAGATATTTGTTGACAGGGTTTATTTATTGAGTGCGTAGGTTGGTGAATTACAGTTACGCAAATAGGTGTCTTACAAAAATAAATAGTTAATTATATCTACTCCAAATAGAAAAAATTAATTAGCTACGAACAAAAAAAATTCGCTTTTGTATCGTTGTAGTATTGTATCGTCACAATCAAACAATTCCTATGTAAATCAAATATGAGAAGTCATCATTTAAAAATTAATCACTTTAAGGTGGATGTCTTAAATCTCTTAAATTAATGATCAAAATATCTCTAAAAGTGCAGAAAAATGGTGTGGTATAAATAGCAATCCCCCCCTTCTCTTGTTATTAAGCTATGTTTTTCGTATGTTCCTGTTCTTATACATAAAAAACCTAATTTTATCAGTTTATCAAAATGAACTTTCTGACATATTTTTACCAATTATTTTTAGGCTGTAGACAACAGTATGTCTTTTTTCTATTTGAACATTTTTAATTATTATGCGAAGTGCGCCTTTGGATAAGACATTTAAATTGACGAACAGATATTTCAATTAGCAAGTTACTGGCCGCATTCAATAGTAATATTTAAAAAATGTTTTTTCTGTCAATTAGTTTGTTGTTGGGTGAATTAAGTAATTACTTTTTTTTATTGTAATTATTTGTAGGTTCTGGCTCCTTATTTTTATAAATTAAAGACACTTTTTCTAATAATATGACGTTTCGACCTATAATTTAGGTCTTTGTCGAATATTTTTATTTTGTAGATTGACAAATTATTATGATAATCAATATGACATTTACAATTTTGATATTAATATAAAATGTACCTTCAAGTTTGTTCCTTTGCTATCAATTCAAAGTGTCTTTAATTTATAAAAATAAGGAGCCAGAACCTACAAATAAATACAATAAGAAAAATTAACACAAAAGGACTCCACAAAATAAACACCAATAAGTAATTACTGTTCGTCCCAATAAGCTCATTTATAGGATATCAAGTTGTTTAACATCACTGTTCTGGAAAAATAGCCTCCAAATAATTCTGTGTTAAAAAAACACTTTTTTTCAACTTGAATGCTACTACTGAACACCAATGTGCGATAAGACAGATATGAAAATATACGAAAAAAATAAAATTGGATGTTAAATGTTCTTCAATATCATTCCCTATCTATATATGATACAATTACTTATTAAAAAAATTGCAAGTTACAAGCTGGATATGATTAGCAGTAAAAGGAAAAAATGGAATAGTCAAAAGTCAAAACGAGGATCTATCAGTATGACTCAGGAATCAAAAAACAATTCAAAATGTGAAGAGCTCTATCTTTCTGAAATCCTAAGTGATTCATAATGTAATGACGACCATTTTCTCTAATTTCGATCAATTATGTATCAACATAATATAATCGATGTAGGTTTTCTTAATTCTTGCAGAGCTACTTACGAATACATTTTTTCAAATCTTAAATCACTCAACTTTTTCTGCTAATTTAATTTAGTTACTTATGGATGGTGATAATTTTACAAAATACTGCCCTATACTATCTTTTTTGATATAAAACAATACAATAGCATTCAAAATAAGAATGGCAGGGTTATTGATCTTGTGTTTTATAAATTTTATAAATCTATTTGATTTCTGTGCTATGATTTGACCAGTTTAGTCCAGGTAAAAATATCCTTCTTGATTCAATAAAGGGAGAGTTATATTTCTAATTTTAGACCTGTATCTATTACCTGGAGTTTTAGCAGAGCGTTTGTGACAAAATTTATTTTCATGCCAACAATCGTATATGCTTCTGATTGCACCAACAATGGCTCACCTGATATAACAAGAACTTATCAAAAGCGTCAAAGGCTTATTAAATTTGATATTTCTATCCTACTGATAACCCTGATTCAATTCTATGTATATACTGGGCAGAAATCAATTCATAACATATAACGGTTTTAAATTTAATGAATTTTTTGTCAATGTCCGGAGTTTTTATTTATATTTACTCTACTTATAAATGGTATAGGTGATGGCCAAATTTTATGGTCTACTGATGATGCTTTACTGCATTGATGTGAGAACTGTAATGTCATCTTTGATTACTGCATTGTTGCCACACTCTGTCTGAGTTTTAGTTTATATTTGATCCATTATTGCTATGAATTCATAGAGATAATCTAGCTGAAGCTTTTGTACCATTATTATGTTCCATCAAAATTGGAATATGCTTGAGTATGATCATCGTTCTATAGTCTATCTATAAGTTTTATTGGGTCAGCCCAAAGTTGTTTCCTCAAATTCCTGCTTTTTTAAATGTGATTGCTTTTATTCTTCAGTTGGTATACCATAAGATTAGCTGATGGATAGGTATCAGCTTGCGGTAAAAGTTAATAACTTTTGTGTATCGCGTTTATCTTCGTGTTACAAATTTACCATTTCATTTACCGTTTGCTCGTACAAATGTTGCTTTTTCCTCTCCGCTATACACGATGTGTTTGAGCTATGATCTCTGGGATGAACGCGTAGATATTTGTTGTTGGTTTTTGCTGACATTAAA
Source organism: Rhyzopertha dominica (assembly GCA_025024175.1). Classification (NCBI taxonomy): domain Eukaryota; kingdom Metazoa; phylum Arthropoda; class Insecta; order Coleoptera; family Bostrichidae; genus Rhyzopertha; species Rhyzopertha dominica. The sequence goes on along the minus strand of QCXZ01000043.1, from coordinate 7,655,466 downwards.
TTTTACTTTTTGGTTATGAAGCAATATCAATTTCTTTTCTCACGCACATGCTGGTTGCCATTGTATGCGTTGCTATTATACAGTTGATTAATTAGTAATGTAAGACGGGCGGTTGGAATCAAACGACACGATTAGCAGTGAAGAATAATGAAGGAGCTTTGTAAGTTATTTCGAACATCAAAATTATTCGATGTTATCAAAGAATATTATCACTTCCTAATTACGAAACCTTCACGAGCGAAACCAGAAACGATCAAGTTACGTTTTGACTTTCCGCACGCGTAATAAGCGACCTGGGATGCAAAAATCTGCAGTTTAGCACCGTTGCACAACCGATTTTATTTTGCAAACATTTAAGACGAATTGCACAAAAGACGTAAGGGTGAAAGCGCTTGTGTAATCGCGCTGTGTTTTTACAAGGTACGGCTTCCGATTTTGGCTGAAGAGACGAGACTGGTCGATACCTATGTTGCATAATAGCTTTCTCAACGTGTTGTATACACCTAGAAGCAGAGCGCGTAATCTGCGTATAATTGTATGTTTTCTTCTGGTTGCGCAACTAGTGCTGCGGATTTCGATTAACGTGATCTTCACATCATCACAAACAGCGTTACTCCGAGTAGTAGAGTAGGAAAAGATCTAGGAAACTCATTATAAGGGCTTATAGTTGTTAAAAAGTAGTAAAAGACATTCCAAACGTTTAGGTAAATACAATTTTTTGGGTTCTTTGAACGCTTTCCGGTTTTATAACTTGTCGTTTCAAATATACATATACTGCACAAGAAGAGGCTGATTCGAAAACTTAATAAATTCTAATAGAACCTTCCAGCGAATCAGTTCATATATTCCAAGATGTTGATAGATGGATCCCATTTATTAAGAAAAAAGGTGCATTTCCCATACCACTGCGAAGACGATTCAGAGTGACCCAAGACTTTCTCGGGAAGTCAGTTCCTGTCACTTTTTCTTTAGGATCGTCTTTTAAGCGGTTGATTGAATATATCATGTTTCTTAAGTTGCCAAACAGAACACGATCCATCTTCAATGGTTTAAGGAGTAGGAAGGAAATCTTCTGTCCACAGAGGTTTTCTGGAAGTTAGCCGAGTTGTAGGTAGCTCTTGCAAATCTCGGGAAATCTGAAACTCCTTAGGAGCTGATTGGTATTTTTGGTATGTAGCAAACTGTCTGCGAATATTCGGGGAGCAATGTTTGAAAGAATCGGAAGCCTTAATTGTTCCAGTGATTAGTCCCATTGCAGTATTTAGTTGAGTGTCAATTTTTCCCGTGTGATGACTATTTTTCCAGGCAGGACAGCAGTACTCAGCAGTGCTATAAAGCAAGGCAGTTGCAGAGGTACGGAGTATACATGCATTTTCACCCAGAAAGCTTATGCAGGATGTTATTTCTAGTTTGTAGTTTTTAACTGATGTTCTCTAGATGTTTCTTGTACGTTAGAGACTTATCTAGGGTCACTCCAAGGTATTTTGGCAAAAAATTATGTTTGAGAATTATGTTATTTGACATAACTTGAAGTTGTTTGGTCTTTTGATAATTGTTGAGATGAAAACAAGTTACTACTGTCTTCATCGGATTAGGGCACAAGCGCCAGACTTTGAAACAGCAATTCATAATCTCTATGTCCCTTGAAAGGTTTTAATCAAATACAGAAAAGCCTGTACTTTGCAAATCCATTACCATGTCGTCTACATACACAAATTTCCTCGTTTGAGTTACTGAAAAGTCACTTATGTAAAGGTTGAAAAGAATAGGCGACAGAACCGATCCTTGTGGAAGACCATTATTCAAATCCTGAATTTGCTACTCTTCTCTCCTAGAAACATTCTGAATTGGTGTTGGGACAACATTCGTTCGATAAGCTTCACAGTCTTTCCACATTTTAGAGTATTAAATAGTTGAGGATCAATCCATCTTTCTACAAGCCGCCAATAAGTCTATGAACGCAACTCCAGTTTTCATTCGTTTCTGTAAAAAATAAAACTTCAGCATGTGTTGTTAGAGCCAAGACCAGGTCAGAGCAGCTTCTGTTCTTCCTCAAACTGATAGAGTAATTTCCCTAGTAACTTGTAGCAGACACTCAGGAGGGCAATAGGTCGGTAACTTCCTGCTTCATTTGGAGGTTTCCAAGGCTTTAAGACAGCAATCACCTTTGTTTTCTGAAAGAAACTTGGAAGAGTACATGTATCTAAAATATTATTATAGAACAATAGCAAGCATCAAGTTTTTCAAGAACTCAGTGTAAATACCAGCTATACGAGCTTTCAGAGCATAAATAGTTTGCCAAAGTTCTTCTGATGAGAATAATTGTGACAACTCTACTGAATGGGCGGATCTTTTTCTTAACTGGCGAAGTTTTCCCTTCATCTTTTTCAATTCCTCCGTAGATATTTGAACAGAATTGGAGTACATGTATCTAAAATATTTATTATAGAACAATAAAACCATTTTAAAGCATTCGGACCTAAGTTTTTCAGGAATTCTGGGTAAATACCATCAAAACCAGCAGCTTTACGGACTTTCAGAGCACAAATAGCTTGTCGAATTTCTGCAAATTAAAATTATTTTGACAACTTTAGTAAAAGTTTGCATCTTTTTTTAGAAAAAAAAAATAGACAAATATTTTATTTAGACAGGACTTGGTTTGATAGTATGAAACAGTCCAAAAAGGATGGACTGACGGTAAATGTGCTTTAAATATTCCACATTCTAAACGCAAAAGAATTTCAATTTTGCATGTCGACAGTGAAAGCTAGAAATAAACCAATAAGGGATAAATCCATAGCTACACCTGAGTTTTGTATAAAATTTTTATTATTGAGGCAGAAAACACAAACTTCGTTAACGAAACCAAATCATTTTTATGTAATAATGACGTATTATAATGCTGATTTAGTATGCTACTTACATTTTTTCAAAGTTTAAGGCTTCGCAGAGAAATTTGCTAATTTATAACATGGAGAATTTATGTAACCAGCAGTAGGCCTCATAGGACAACCATCTTACGAAGACCACAAAGCTTTGGTATTAAAGGACTCACAGATAAAACATATGATTTATTGCAATTAACAAAATAAAATTGTCTAAATGTTCTTTAATTTATGCTATGCTGTGTGAACTGCAACCATTTCAAATACTAAATTTTCCAAGAAGTGAGAAACCTTATTTAAATAATCTTCTTTTTCTAGAATCACCCTAGAATCATTTGTCAGCTTTCGAAAAATTTAAGTTTTCATCAATTTTGATGATATCAGTGCTCTTAAGTAATTTGTTTGTGAGAATAAATAGTTTATACAATACCAACAAAATTTATTATTTTTACCTCAGCGATTCTTCGCAGCTTTCTATTGTGAGTTAGACGAAGATTCATATTGCACTGTTACTGAAAAGAACAGTTCAAAAAACAATTGGCATGATTTATTTGCTTGTCTTTTGCTATTACCACTAACAATGGGATTTTGCTACGTACACTACAAAGTTCTAGCAAAATTATCTATTTTCATATAGAATTCATCTTTTATCCACTTTTTATGCTTATGCATAGATCCAAAGATACTTATGTTCCTTTTGTTTTCAGGGAAGACATGGAAAAAGTCAACATCAAATTCCATGATAACGGTACAGTTACGTATCAGCACAAGAAGATTCTCCATTTCGTACCTGAGTTATCAATAGACAAGAACATGAAGTTAACAGTGCCCAATATCCCTCTGCTAGTAAGTAACACTCAAAAACTCTAGCCAGTACATTAGGTTGCGATGAATTTTGTTGTAAATGCAAAAACCAATAATTTCAGACACTATCAACGCAGTCAAACTCCTTAGCCTACTTCGTGCAGAAAACTGTAGCCCTGATCCTAAATATGGGAAAATTCCAACCTTTCGTTACGATAACTGCAGACGAACTGGTTTTTGGCTACGAAGATAAGCTCATCAGTTTGGCCCATAACTTTTATCCGAAGAATAAAAGGCCCATGTCAAAAATGGGCCTCTTCTTAGGGGTAAGTGTGAATTTGGACTCCTGGAAGTTTCAAACTGACTTAATTGTTTTTTGCTTCAGAGAAACGGTACGCTCAATGAAGTTCAAACCATTTACACTGGTATGACTGGTATGCAAGACTTTGGTCTCTTGAACCGGCTCAATGGCAGAGACAGCCTTCCCTACTGGTCAGAAGCTCCATGCTCCGATATAAGGGCCAGCGAAGGTTCGTTCTTCCCACCAAGATACTACACTAAAGCTGATATTGTCACCCTATATGACAAGGATCTTTGTAGGATAATGCCCATGCAATACAGAGGCCCAACAAAGAAGCAAGGTATAAGTCAAAGCAAAGCATTTTGTGCAGTTTTGTTAATGTTCTTTGTACATAGGTATAGAGGCAGATCTTTATACTCCAGTCGACAGCTTTTTCGCAACAGTAGAACAAGAACCGACGAATAAATGTTACTGCCCTGGCGATGAATATTGCCCACCCAAAGGTCTACAGAACATAAGCCCTTGCCAATATAGTAAGTAGTGGGGAAGCTTTTGTTCGAAGAAGATTGAAGACATATATATTTTTGTTTCAGATGCTCCAGTTTACCTATCCTACCCCCATTTTTATGAAGCTGATCCAAGTCTTAGAGCGCCTTTTGATGGTTTAAATCCTATCAAGGAAAAGCACGAAACCTATTTCAAAATTCAACCGGTAAGCAAAGCCACAAAATAACTGATCCAGTTACTTCATTTTGCTGCCTTTTTTGCAGAGGTTGGGTGTTCCTTTAGAAGGAAAAGTGAGAGTGCAACTAAACCTGAAAGTGGAGCACGCTCCTCATTCAGGACCGGCCGCCAAGTTTCCTAGTATAGTGTATCCAATCATGTGGCTGGAAGAGGTAAGAGGATCACTATAATAATTTGTAGATACCTCCTTCTCCATTCTTTACGTTACTACTACGTTTGTAGTAGCTTGAATTACTAAACTATAGGGAAACCTTTTAGTGCAATCGGGCCTAAATCTGAATTTATTTAAGTATCTTTGTTCTTTAGTTTTTACAAGTAATCGGGTGAGATTTGTCTCTTTATAACATTTTAGGCGACCCTTGACCTCGGAACCCATTGTCAAAATTAACTCGACAAACAAAACAGTTATTGGTAAATGTCACAATCTTCTTACACCTGCTTGAAATATAAATTACAAGTTTCAAACCCAACTATGCCTAAAATGTACGTTCTCCCAAAAATCGATAAAATAGCTAAATCGGTGAAATCTATTATTTCAGGCATCAAATCACCCAGTTTCCTGCCTTTAAAATGGTTTAGTAGCTTACCTATAGATTTTTCGGTTAAGAATTGCCAATAGAGGCAAAGTTAAGAACATTAAACTTGAGAAGGGTGAGTTACTGGTCTCTTCTCAAGTAATATCGCTATTCCCTAGTGTACCTATATCTGTAGCCCTGAAATACCTTGAGGATCTTCTGTTTATTAACGACATTGATAAAATCAAAATGCAAGAATAAGGCTTCCATGTCTCGTTTAAAATCCGGAAGTTTTGAACCGTTGGATATCCTTTTTTTTATTTTTTTTCTGTTCAAGCTATTACACATATAGGAGAAGACACTTGCTGAAGTTTTATTTAACACAATGTAATAGTAACATTTTAACTTAAATCTCATTCTTTTCTGAGGCTTTTTCGAATGTTCTTCATTAAATTCCTAACAGTTTCATCAGCAATCTTCTTACTTGCTCTCCTCCATTTAAAAACAAAATCTTCGGCATTAGTGGATGCTTTCTCAGTTTTTTGTAACTTTTTCTTGCAAAGAGCCCAATATTTTTCAATTGGCCGACACTGTGGCGATGTGGCCTTCGTGCTTCCTTAGAAAAAGAAACAGGCGTTTTTTAAAACAGTCTTTGATGTAAATTTCAGCATTAATTGTTGCTGTGGTAACAAAGCACTGAGTACGATGCCCGCATTGACAGATTGCTAGCTACACAAGATACCTTTTCCCAAAGTTTTCTACACTGATAGTTATTTCAGGGAAGAATCTCTCCTTTAAAAACAGTATAATATTGTGAACCTGGTAGATTCGTAAGATCTGTATATACGTATGTTTCGTCATAATTAAATTGTATAGCTTTCAGGCTCGGGTTTTAATAATTTTTTCCTGCTTTTCTGTAACTTTTGGACAAAACTACGTCCCATGGAAGACCGAGGACCCTCATCAGTAAAGTAATTCTTAAAATTGATTTAGATTAGTGACAAAATGTAATACTATTTCATTATTTTCAGTATTGTTAATTTTCCACTTTGTATTATATATATACATTAGCACCATGGCTTGATCGATAGAGTTTCTCCAGTTATTTCTGTCATTAGCTTTCACTTTCCAGTTTGTTATACCCCCATCACTTATGTCTTTCATGCTGCCATTTTGTCCTTGGCCTTCCTCGTCTCTTCCTCCCACCTAGCTTGCTATCCAATATCTTCCTTGGTATCCTACTAGGCTGCATCCTAATCACGTGCCCCAACCATCTGAGTCTTTGACCCTTTATCACTTGCACCACATTCAGATCCGAAAATAACTCTTCTAGCTCTCTGTTTGTTCTTCTTTGCCATATACTGTCAACTTTTTTACCACCATAGATTTTGCGTAGGACCTTCCTTTCCCATATTCGTAGCATTTTCTCTTCTACTTTTCCCACTGTCCATACCTCACTTCCGTACAATACTACCGGTCTGATGATATTTTTATTTAGCGGTGTCTTTAATGCCCCCGAGGTGTTTCTACTATTTATCATAGTCCTAAGCGCGTAGATACTTCTGTTGCCCATCATTAGTCTTCTATGTATTTCGTCTCTAATGCTAGGCGTTCTGCAAAATTCTGTTCATAAGTAGGTACATCGATCGCGTTCTTTAAACATATATTCTTTCCCCAATGCTGAAATTATTTTTAAAACATTCTGCTTGTCATATTCTTTGTCTATCCATGTCATGTAACTGGTTTTATTCTCATTTATTTCAAGTCCTATTCCAAGAGCCCCTTCTTCTAGTCTTATCATTGTTCTTTTCAGTTCGTCTACAGTTCTTGTTATTAGAGCCAGATCGTCGGCAAATGCCAGACATTGGTCTCTTTTGGTGTACACCAATCCTTGTATTTAATTTAGCCTTCCTCATGACATATTCCAGTGCACAATTGAACAATAGTGCAGATAGGGGATCACCTTGTCTTAAACCTTCCCGCACTTTAAAGTTTTCTGTTAACATCCCATTTACCTTCACAGTGTTTGTACTTTCCCTTAATGTGACCTTAATCATCCTTATCAATTTCTTTTTTATTCCTAGCTCTCCCAATGCCTTATACTCTTCTCTTTTTATTTTGTCATATGCTTGCTTAAAGTCTATAAATAACACATACGTTTCTATCTCAGTGTGAAGAGTTGGTTTACTACCGATCTACCTTTTCTAAACCCACACTGATACTCCCCAATCTGACTGTCTATACTAAGGGCTAGTCTGTTTTTTATACATGTTGCCAAGATCCTGTATGCTATGTTCAACATTGCTATTCCTGTATAATTTTGCGATTCAGCCTTGTCACCTTTTTTATGTATTGGCAGCAGAATAGCTTCCTTCCAACTACCTGGCATTTTCTCTGTCTCCCATATGTTTTGTAGTAGTAAATGCATCCTCTTTATTATCTCATCACCCCCATACTTGAAGAGTTCTGCTACTAAATGGTCATTTCCAGGCGTTTTGTTACTCTTTAGATTGCTCACTACTTCTCTCACCTCTTCTAGAGATGGTGGCTCTTCATCCTCACTCCCAGTATGCTCATCCATATCATTACTTGCATCATTTTCCTCGTGAGATTCCCCGTTCAGTAGTTCCTCAAAGTACTTCTTCCACATTGTTAATATCTCTTTTTCATCACCCACTAACTCCCCTTCGTCATTTCTAATATATACTGTCTTATTAACTTTTTGGTTCTTCTTTTCCTTAATTCCTCGATAAAGGTTTCTTATTTCCCTTTGTATTAGCCTTGATAAATTTTTACTAAAACTTTTGTTACATTTACATTTATATCAAATACAATGTAGTAGTTTTAATCTTAAATGTATTGGGCAAACCAGGCGTTCAATAAGAATTAGATTTAAAGAGCAGGTTTGGGAGGTGCATCTCACCCTATAACTTGTAAAAATTTAAAACTAGTTAAACAAATTTATAGCAGCACACATTTTTTTCCAAGATCCGCGTTGTTTGAACTAATTTAGGCAATTCATGATTCCTGTACTAGTAGTACTAGTAGACAGCACTCACTTATGTAGTACATCCCATAATGGATATTGCGCATGAGCTCAATTTTTCCAATCTCCGAGAAATTCTATTGCTTCCAGGGTGTTGATGAGCTGAGCCCACCAATCAGGAGATGGATCTTCCTCGCCACGACTTTCGCAGACGTGGCGTGCCCTTTGCTCACTTATGGCTGCATAGTAATGGGCACCTGCATCCTGATTTGCATATTCATCAACGCCTACAAGTCGCTGGTGTTCACCAAGGAGTCAATAGAGATCGGAATGAAGAACCTCAGAAGGAGCAGCGGTTATCTAATTTCGCATCCAAACAGATTGGTCATCAGGAGGGACACTTACACATTGTTAAACCTACACGACGACACGGCGGTTGTGTGAGGTCGGGGGGTAGTTAGATGCTGTTTTTAAATAGATCTCCCCTCGTCAGGGGGTTGAGGCAGTTAGGTGCAAGGTGGTTGTTGTGGCTGCAGGATGATTTTTTTAAATTACAAGCTGGCCTTGTAATTTTGAGAAGGTTTGAGTTGAAGGAAATCGATTCTTAGTCGTTTGGAAGTGATGAAATACTTCGCCAAATCAATATATTCATCTCTATTCTTATTTCGAATTATTCGTTTATTTTGTGAAAGTCTAGCAAAGAGGCTGAAATTTTCACTATAGTACATTAATTTCCACTGGTTTTGCTTAAATTACTTGGATAGTTTTCACATAACTCTCGAGCAAGTTCTTCTGCTAAAATCTTGTTCCTCATTTTTGCTCGTCTTCTATATTTTATTTAAGTGTTCTCGATGTTTGCTTTTTGTAAAACTTTACATCTTCACTCCACGTTTCTGTAAAGTAAACGTTTCCAATTAGACATCACAAAAAAGAAAAACTTCCTTCAACTACAACAACCACTCCCCTAGGAAAAAATGAACATTGTGATAGCCCATTTTTTACGTACCATTGTAAATATATTAAGCCTATTTTAAAGTGTGTAGGTAGTAATTTTATGATAGCCTTTTTTATATCGTCTTCTCGCGTTCTTGTTTGGGCAAAGCAAAATTTTCGTTCGTCTTGCCTTCGAGTCGAGACCAAAGTATTAAATTTGACTTTGACTAAATGAGAAGCAACTTGTGATAAAAAAATGTCCGTCCAGTACATCGCGTTCTTAAGCTGGCAGCTGCAGTCTCTAGTCTCGCCAGAAGAACTTATCACCATTCGTTGCATTTCGTACCTGTAGTATTATGAAAGACTAAACACGTGTCTGATGGTGTGAGATAGTTTCATTGTTGGGCCAGTTCGTCGTCTTCCATCTCGTAGTTTGGGTTTATGTTAGTTGCGAAGCCATCCGTAGTGTTTAGATGAACATATCTTGCCCATAACTTTAACCATAAGATCAAATGGAACGTTTGCTCACTAGAACCTTAAGGTAACTGTATTACTATTTTATTTGTATGCATCTATTGAATAAAATTATATTTTGTTGGAGTTTTGTTTCTCCTTTCTAATTTCGGGTGGGAAAGTGACCCTCATCTGTTGTAGTTACCATGAAAATAGACCTTATCTAACTCGCTGAATATTTTAAGTGTTATACAAGTTTGTTTTGAACTGTTATTAATCTCGATGCGATATACTGCGGTGGTTCGGAAGTTATATAACTGTAATTTTATGTGACCGACGTTCCCTAATTATTGTACATATACCTTGAAAAGTTTAATAGAGGGTACAACTACAGATACACTTAAGGTAGCTGTGTCCGTTTTCAGCTACTTTGATCTAGGCTGTTTTTTCACTGTGGACAAAGTATACCTAGTAGATATTGTTATTTTCCATCGAGTAATACAATTAGTACTAAAAAAGGCATTTGAAGTGACACAAAAGTAATGATATATTCTTCAATACTCAATTTGAAGTACTCTTAGAAGACTGATTCTACCTTTATATTAGTTTTTTTTAAACAGCTTTGAAAATACTTGAATTTCAAAATATCATAGAAGAGATTTCCTCTAAGTGTAACATCATATTATATTTTATTTCTTAAAATTGAACGGTCAAAGTTTAGAACAGTTAATAGTCACGCTCTTTACCAGGTATACTTTTCCCATTGGAACAAGGTTATTTGGAGGGTCCTTTTTGTAGAAATCAATCGCTTCAAAATGGGTTTACGACAGACCCATGCCGTGACCATAAATTTGCACTTTTCTTCTCCACAAACCGTTCCAGAGCCATATTGACAATTATCGTCCTATTTACAAATCGAAAATGTGTCACCATTTAGAACCGCTGTAGATATGAATTTGCATAACATTGCCGTGGATGTGTTTGCTTTCTTACCGCTACAGGTACTTGTTTATCACGATTTATCCAGGATTTATAAGAAAACGMTTAAACCTCGATAAAATGAGTAAAATTAGTTTCCAAATAATGTCTAGGTAAAKTTAATAACTTAATACTTTATACGGATTATCGTGGCCCTTTTACCTTTAACTCTTTTCTAAATAAAATGGATAGCAGGTAGAGCAATTATAAACAAAAAATTATTTCGTTGACAATCAATCGTCTTACGTGAGAATTGTGCTTGTGATATTTTTGTTCTAATTCGAAGTGAATTTCCTTCTTCAACATGTTGCGTCCAAGTGCTATGCAGAAGAAGAAGCTGGCCTTTCCCACGAGCCGCAAGAAGTAGACGAATCAAGCGAGAACGAAGAACCACTGTCAAAGAAAAAAAAGGCGTCATTTGCATCCAGACGCTCAAGAAATAGTAATGAATATGTATCAAGGTTTGATCAAGATAAGATGTTCTAACCCGGTTAAGGTTAAAAGTGATTTAACAAAAGTGCCTTATACATCCCTTCAAAGGATTATAAAAAATAGTTACGAGAGAAAAAGTGGACAAAAAAGAGAATGTTTGAGTACAGAAATAAAGAATCTTATATACGATATGTTATAAGGAAAATATGGTGCCTACAGTAGCCTCATTGAAACAAAAATTAAATGATACATGGCTCAGATAAAGCAACATCGAGATGAAGCGCGCAACATAGTTCATCAGGACGAAACATGGTTGGATTCGCATGAAGTTGTGAAAAAAGATCTTACTGATGGTACAATAAATTACTGTTTAAATACACCCCCTTCCCGCGGCTAAAGAATTATTATTCTGTAAGCGGGTGGACGTAATGGATGGGCCCAAAACGGACACGGACTTGTTTTGTCAGCAAGGAGTATAAAAAATTGTTCTGCTGACTATTATCGGGACATGGATGCTTGCCTGTTTGAGACTTGGTTTACGAAACATAATTGCTGATTTCTAACAGCGTAAAAAGTCTTGTATATAAAACTTAAGGTTTATATACAAGGGTAATAGTAATGGATAACGCAAAATATCATTCAAAACAATTGAATCAGAAACCGTGTCACGCTGCTAGAATCGATTATATGACGAGAAATCATATCGAAGTACCTAACAAGGCCACCAAAAAAGACTTGTTGAATAAAATAAAAAAATCTTAATATTCATGGTCAATACAGGATTGGTGAAATCGCGAAGAAAGATGGCCACACCCTGTTGAGACTGCCTTCTAACTACTGTGTTCACAATCTATTGGAGTGATCTAAAACGAGGAATTAGAAGACACAATAATTCTCATTATTTAAATGCTAGTGTTGGCATGATTAGTGCTTTAAAGTGGATAAACTGTGAAAAACATGTTATCGACATTGCAAACTCGTATCTGTTTTCCAGCTGCAGAAATCTGTTTTAATTTCAAAAACAGTGAGGGTTCACCCCACACCTAGCCAGCTTTGCTTGCTACATTAGTTTCTTTTACTGTTATTAATACCATTAAGATTCCAGAATCACAGCAAGATAAAGTAGTCAAACATAATTTACTTAGCTTATGAGTAATTACTGTTTTAGTAAAAAAACAAATACAATTTACAATAAATAATACTTTACTTATTACAGTAGAAGTACCATAGCTCTCTCAAAATAGGGAACAGTCCCTTTCATCTTGTATTACAAGGTTTAAATCTAAAATACGTATTTTTGTGTCGGGTGTCCGGCATACCGTTAAAACAGCCTTTTTAGTATGCGGCTCATTACGATTTGTAATTGAAAAGCATGTCAAATATTATATGGAATAAGGAATTAAATTAACGCTATGATTTTTTAATTCGCAGTGGCATTATAGTCATTTTCCACCGAACAACTGCTTTTTATGCAAACACTTTTCTTTTTATCTATTTTGAAAGTAGTTTTGGGTAAAAATATGGCAACACAGCATATTATTTCTAACTAACTTCAAGCGGTACTTGTCAAAGTCAGCGGTACATAACCTCACCATTCCTTTTCGAAAGAGCATTCCACGAGTGGGATGCACTTTTGCAATATTTATGAATTAACGATTTACTGGCGGTTTTATTAGATTTCTTGCACAATGTCGATGTTAGCTGAACGTAGGAGGAAACAGAAATATTCCTTAAATCCCCGTGGTAAATCCTGGAGCAATGGTAAGTTAATTTAAACAATCAAAACTTCAACATAACCGGTTCCTTTTGTAGATTCAAACAAATTCGGACAGAAAATGCTGGAAAAAATGGGCTGGTCTCAGGGAAAGGGACTGGGTGCAAAGGAAGACGGGATAATTGAGCACGTTAAGGTTTCGTACAAGAACGACAGCAAGGGAATAGGGTTTAAAGACAATGGCGAACAATGGACAGAGAACGAAGACAAGTTCGCCAGCTTGTTGGAGAGTCTCAGTCAAGCCGTTAATGGAGATACGAGTGTGAAGGAGCAGAAAACGAAGATAAGTTCGTTGGAGGAGAAATCACAGAATTCTAAGGCGAGGGTGCATTACCATAAATTCACACGTGGTAAAGATATTAGTCGGTATTCCGAGAAAGACTTGGCTTCGATATTCGGGAAGACTACAAAAAAAGAACCCGAAGAAAACGTTGAATCTTGTGTAGAAGATTCCGAAGTTAAAACATTTGGAGTTGACACTCACGTAGTTGGCTCGATGGTCGATTACTTCAAGCAGAAGCTTCCAGACTTTAAGAGGAATACCGCAGTTGTTGGAAATAACATGAATCACAATAGTGATGAAGATAGTGACTCAGAACGACCTGCATTTGGCTTCGGATATATCAAGGAGGAGAGGAGCAGCTTTGTGTCATATGTTACTGAAAATTCAATGGAGACCAAGAGGAAAAGGAAAGGAGATGTTTCTGAACAAGATAATTCGAAGAAACGGAAAAGGTGTGAAGAGAACGAGCAGGGTATTTCAAATCCAGCGTTTGATCCCCTCTATAACAGTGTTAAGGTAGAAAAACACATTTTGCACACAGTTAAGGAGGAGGATGTAGAAAATGATGTAAGTTGTGAATCAACAGGTGGTGCAAATAGCAAACATAAAAAGTTAAAGAAGATGGGAGTGCAGAATGGAAGTATAAATAACGATTCATTTGAGGAAGTCGTACTTGAAGAAAAATGCCTATCAGATGTWACGAWCTATACAGTTGAGATAAATGATGAAAGTGTTGAAGGGTCWAAAAAGAAAAGGAAGAWAAGAAACAAAGCAGGGTTGGATAATCCTACATTTAATGAAAGCGTGGAGGAAGKTGAAGAMAAAATTGAATTGAAGAAGGAGAAGAAATTGAAAAGTCCAGCAGCAGGTATTGACAATCCCGCATTCAATTTTGTTGTAACAAATGAAAATATTAAGGAAGAACAAACCGAATGTAAGAAGAAAAGTAAGAAACGGAAAAGTTCAGCTTCAGGAATTGATAACCCCACGTTTAATGATGTTGCAACAAATGAAGGTACTGAAGAAGAAGCACAAGAATTAAAGACGAAAAAGAAAAAATGTAAAAGTGGTCTTGATAATCCTGCATTTACTGTGGTTGAAAATGAAAGCCCTTGTGAGAGTGAAGTAAAAGATCAGAAGAAAAGAAGCAAAAAAAAGAAACGAAAAAGTACAGAAGCAGGACTTGATAATCCTGTATTTAATACATCAGCAGATGAAAGTTTAGATGCGTCAAGACAAAGTAATGAGCGAAGCTTAGAGGTAAAGAAAGGGCTTGAAAATCCAGGTTTTGAAGACCATATTTCGGAAGAAATCTCGGTAACTTTTAAGTCTCCAAAGAAGAAGTCAAAGAAAGCCAAAAACAACCCAGTTCTGCTGGAGAATATCGACATCTCTGGAATTGAATATTTAGAAAACTCAGTTTCCGACAATTATGAAGTTAAAAGAAAAGAGAAGAAGTCAAAAAAGGCGAAGAAGGCAAGAGAAAATTCTTTAGAAGACTCCAACATTAGTGAAGACTTAAAATCAAGTTCCCAGAAGAAGCGTCAACCCGAAGGATTGGACAATCCAGCATTAAACTTAGACAATTCCCAGTCAGAAATTGAATGTGAATTGATGTTAAACGTCTGCACAACGCCAGCCAAGCCCATAATAAAACTCGAACCCACCCACAGCGAAGACACTAGAAGCAGCAAACGAAGAAAAAGTGTCCGTTTCAGTGGGGTCAACCAAGAACACCTGATACCAAACAGGGAAAGCCTTCAAGAAACTGAAAACCGCCAGGATCTGTTCGACATCAACAACTCGGTAATCGCGGATGGTCTGGTCAACTCCGGTTTTGATGCTGTTGCCACTAGATTAGAAGAAAATGTTGAATCGATGCAGAGGACCATTGAGAATTACCAAGCCGAAGTGGAAAACGACATAAATCAAGCGAAACTGACCTCCACCGAGCAGCATTGCCATATTCAGATGGTCGGAGAGGTGGGGTCTGATGGAGAAAATGAGAAAATCGAAGAGGGAACGAAACTGAGGTTCAAGCACGCCAAGTTCGGAAAACTGCCTCCGTGGGCCAATAAAAGCACGGATACTGGTGCGAAGAAATCTTACAGGCATCTCATAAAGGGAGACATAATTGTACACTTCAAGAATACTAATTTGCATGAAATTGAAGGGTATGCTGCTAGAGGAAAGAAATAGGTTTAGTTCCTATTTTGTATTGTAAAATATACAGTATGTTACTGTGGTTTTATTCAATAAAATGTTTTTTTGATATGTTTCTTTTATCTTTATTTTCAGGAAATATGTGAATTTTGTGTAGTATTTAACAACATAAATCAAATTAGTACATTTTTTCTAGCATCTTTTTATACAGTCAGTAATAAAACCAATCAATTCTATCAATCACAGTTAAATGACATGTTAAAAAATTACCTCTTGTAGGAAACAAAAGTTTTTTTTATTGCTGAATTTTTAATACAGCAAATTAAAGAAGAGTTTGATTAATCTGTGTGGTACATTTAGTGATTCAAATTTTTTACCCATTCATTGTAAAGGTATGTATTGTCTTTTTAGTATACTATTGTTCATTATATTTTTGCTTCCCAGACTTACTTTGCTGGTCTTTCCTCGTTCATTTTCAGCAGGTGCTTGAACCATTTTAGTTTATTTTCTTCTAAAGTTTATTAAATCAGATCTATTTTCAATTCTCTGATTTTTTTTTATTATTCCGTCCATTATAGGTACCCTTTTGACACTTGCTGTTGACACTGCTATTGTTTATGGTCTATAAATAATTAATGGTCTTGTATACTGTCGTTTTTATCTTAGTTATTTCCCTTTTTCTTATTAACGGCCTATTTAGTGAGTGGTATACCTCTATTGCAGTGTAATTTCCCTATAATTCTCATATCTATAGTGTTTCCTTTTTTATGTATTGGTACAATAATTATCCCAATTTTCCAGTCTGGTGCAGCTCTTTTTTACTCCATGCTATATTAAATATTTTTGTTAATTTTTTTTTCTTTCTGGTTCCATATTTTTAACATTTCTGGTACAATTTTCACATTTGAACCCCTGTATAACTCGTTTCACAGTTTTCTGCACGATTTGTTCCACCTTATGGGTTAATATTTTTATTGTCTGCTCTTGGTACATTATGTAATTTTACGTTGTTTCCTTTACAGTATATTCTTTCCACACTTCTTTCTCCTTTGCTGCTTGGCTTTTTAACTCTTTATTCCATCAGTGGTTTTTCCTTTTATTCTTCTAAGATTTCCTTCAGTGTACACACTATATTTCTTTAATTTTCATCGAGATTCGTTCTATATCAACTTCATCTTAATCTCTGTTTATTATTTCATACTATTCTTATTTCAGATAGATTATACACTAACTGCTTATTTTGTTCTT
This sequence comes from Rhyzopertha dominica, assembly GCA_025024175.1. Lineage (NCBI taxonomy): Eukaryota > Metazoa > Arthropoda > Insecta > Coleoptera > Bostrichidae > Rhyzopertha > Rhyzopertha dominica. Next base: position 7,638,967 of record QCXZ01000043.1, on the reverse strand, counting down.
GCTTTTGGCTTTACTCATTTGCTGCCTTCTTACATCTAACATTTCTCATCTATAATTTTTATTAAATAGTATATCTATAATTTGTTATTGATTGATTAAAGAGAAGTTTGATTAATATGTGTAGTGTATCTAATCAATGACCCAAACTTCTTACTAAAGAAATATTACGAATTAGTTACATTCGCCATATACAAAAAGAAATAGTATTGATAATCTAGGGTACCTAAATTCTTGTTTTCTACCTTTTTTATATGCAGGAGGATGCTTAAACGTATACTTCGTGTCCGCGATATACTTCAATCTCTGAAGAAGGACATTATGGAATTTTGTTTTCAATGAGAAAAGCGGTTAAATACGATTTTATTGTAAAGTCTGTACAAATCTTTTTAGAGTAAGTATTTCTTTTTTAACGTAGCGCAGCAGTAAGAAGCGAAAAGTCCCTATTTAAAAATTATATCTAATTTATTTAATTAAATACTCTAAATGCACCTTCTTTCATGGAACAGTTCAATCACTGATCAAAATATATCGGGCATTCCGAAGATGTTATTTGATGACATTGATGATACTTTGCTTTTAAGTTTTATAAAGAATTATTAGATTGGATGGCTTAAACTTTATTCTCCAAGCGCTGTTTATTATTATATTTAAAATGATTGAGATATCTTCGAACATAGTTAGATTTGTTCAGTTAACTAGCAATTCAATATTTAGACCAACACATAATATGAAATTTGTACATTTAGTCTTCACGGTCAAAAGGAGTTTTGTCTGTAGACATTACAATTCCTAGTTTAATCGAATAAATCTCGATATTCATTTCACTACTATGTTCATTTCCCGAAGCCAAATTTACTGAATTTGTAATATATTTATTGCGTACATATATTATAACACCTCCGTCTCGATATGCTACGACAATATTGACTGTTAATCGTAAAATCTGCTAATTTTACTTAATTAATAGCTTTCTCAATCAATTAGGTTTCAGATCCACTCCTGAAATTTTGTTGGTCAAAGATTGAACATTCAAATTCAGTATTTCAAATACTTTACCGCGTAGGTGTGAATTACTTATTGTAAACAACAGTAATACCTTTGGACAATGTATCACGATTTATGGCCTCTTCGTAGTTATCTTGGTTGAAAAAGATTTTAAACGAGGAAGTGTATATTCAGCATTTTTGGACACAAAAGTTTCACACGTCACTCCTGGAAGGACATACGAGTATACTTGATTAAGTCATTTGGCTTGGTTGTACTCAATTTGACTTGTTTCCAACAAATTTTAGTCTGTGTTTGTTCTTATTGTTTTACTTAATCAAATCTTAATTTTTTAAGCAATAAAAACAGCTCGTTTATATTAATGTTTAGTGTTGTTTATTAAACACATTACATATCTCCAATAARGAAGGTTACTAAGGTTTTCATTTAAATATTTTAAGCTTCTTACTGTCCTGCATTTCAAAGCTATTAGTTCTCCAAATTAGATACATAAATCTCGCAAAAACTTCAAGAAAGCAAAGGAATAAGAATACACTGTAAACCGACCAGGTGTTTTACTATGCAACTGTATAATTTACCAATCGTAGCCGTATTACCGAACGCCTGGATGGCATTAAAGTATGACGTTCCAATCATTTTACCACATTCGTCCATAAGCATGGAAAGAGCAACTTACCTAAATGGAGTTCTCAAAGTCTCGAGGCTTTTTGGATTTCTTCCGCTTGAAGAAGTAAATTCGGGAGTTTTGAATACATTACTAAAAATCCCACAGTTTGTTTATCCCGTTAGTATGTTGCTAATGCTTATACAGACTGGAATTCTTCTGGCAACTACTGAGTTTGATCTAGTCAATGACGCTTACAAATTTTTGAATGTGTGTGAGTGCAACAACTGACATACCCTTCGTGTTTCTCGAAGGTGCATTCTTTATTTTCAGGTATATTTATTTTTTCCGGGTCCCATCTTCTTTACTACAGAATTCGAAACAGAAAGCTTTGTGAGATAGTTGAAAAAATGAACGATAACTTTCTCTATGCTGCCGATGGGCTGGAGAAAAAAGACATGGGCAAGGTCATTCGTCGGGTGGATCTGCTCGCGTATGTGTGGACCTTCCTGAATACAAGTTCGGCCAATTTTGTCAGTTTCAACACGATTTTTTTCTCTTCTGAGAGGTTTGTTGGCAAAATGACCGAAACAACTGAAGGATTACGAAGTTACAGTTGATTTATTTCCTGTGGATTACGTATAAATACTTGATGGGATTTATGTAAATTAATAAAAAGAAATACCTTAAACAAAGTAACAGTTTTCAGTAGTATCAAAATTGTATTGATAAAAATGGAAGATTAGTTCTTTAGGGGTTTGCTATATGACTAAATTTATTATACTTTTATATTCTTTATTGACTGTGTGACAAACTTACTTCTTATCAGTTTTATCTTCACTCGCTGGCACGACTAAGAATTCTTTATTTTTAATATACTTACGTATTTGTGCAAGAAAAACAAGAAATCCGTATTATGTAGAAGTATTTCTTTCACTTGTACTTAAGTTTAGCTTAGGCATTAAAATCTCCAAATTATTGCTTCTATAATTAATACACAACATGATTAGGTAAAAGATATCCAAAGTCACTAACAGTAGCTAACAACAGTAAACCATCTAAACAGCTTGCAAATAAAAACAACTTACTTCATATTGATTAGAAATTAGCATATAAAACCTTCAGTCTCAGATATCTTGGATACTTTGACTTTCTTGAAAATGACCAATTTTAAAACCGGGTATGAGTTTTTCTAAAGCCTTCAAATGTTGATATTAAATTTCTGTCACCAGAGAACTGCCAATCACAGCATGGTATCCATTTGACTGCGGTCCATCCCCAATGTTTGAAATGGCTGCACTCCACCAGATCATCACAAATTTCATAATGTCGAGTTGCTTCGCTTTCGGTGATCTGTTCATAGCGACCATATGTTACACTACTGCTGAACAGTTCAAAATACTTGGTTGGCATCTCACTTACCTCTAGCTTTTAGCTAAATTACCTATTTCAGAGACCAACTTCAGGAACATTGTGTACAACACTCTTTTGGAGTATGGCTGTAGTAGAACGGAAGTCGAAAAATTTGCTGGGTGTTTTAACGAAGGGAAAAGCGCTATGAAGGATAAGTAGGTCGAAATTAGTGGAAATAGTTTGTTTATAAGTATCATCTTTTGCAGAATGAACGAAAGCGTTCTTGAAATCATGAAGAACGCTAATTTTAATAGCCATCTTCAGACCCGCTTTGCCTCTTACGTTGAACACCACAGATGGTTGGTGACTTTTGTCAGAGATGACGTTGAAAACTTCCTATCTCCAATACTTTTGCTTAAGCTGCTCGACCGCACTTTTTTTCTCGTTTTTATCGCGTATACCCAAGCTGCAGTACGTATAAAGCAGGAATTCCAAATTTAAATTCAACTTTTTCTTTACTACAGAGTGGGAACACAAATTTTGCAATGGCCATGGCTGGTTATTTACTACTGACTGTGTTTTCTATTCTGGTATATTCTGTTTGTGGAGAACTGCTGTATATTACAGTAAGTATGTGCAATTTTTCGTATACCTTAATCCCTTCTGGTACTTCTGAAACCTTTCTTACGGATTTTTAATCATTACAAAAATGCTGAATACAATACAAATATAAGTGAAACCAAAACCGAATAATTAATAATAAATAATTGTACTGTTCATTATTTATAAATACATTTCAGTCTTTCAATTCGACTTAAATATACTCAAAATTTTTAAATCGCGTTCTAAAAAGCAGAGAGTTCTGACTAATATATACATTCAGTAGTTCATGTACCTAACGGTCTAAAACGGCAAAAGAATTACATTCCGTATTGTTAGCTTTAGAAGAAACATGATTAAGCTTGATCGCACGAAAATTTTGTGATGTGACGTGATAGTTGTGTATCTGCATCATTGTTCATTATATTGTTAAAGTTTTTTTTTAATATTCCACCGCATTTGAAAGCATATTAAGACGCTGAAATTTACTTCGGCAGTTTGTTTGAGATCAACGTTTGGAACCTTTCTGAAGATCAATTTTCTCTTTGTTTTCCTTGCAGATTTACACCAGAATATTTCAGTGAGCTACATACATTTGTAAGCAACTGACAACACTAGTGTCTTATTACCACTCTATTAGAAATCACGTTATGTCCAGTACTTAGATTCTTCTTTTGTATTTATATACAATCGTGTTCCTTTGGAAATCCATCTTGCTCCAAGGAGTCTTCAAAATGTTACCTCTGTCTGCTCATTATTTTGTTGTAGTCTGATCGTATTTAACCCTGCTTTTTCTCCAAACTACTCCTTTTCGCCTTCTTGATCAATTTTCCCACTATTGCCTTAATGCTTTATTGCCGCCAATAAACAGATATTTTGTAAACACCCAAGTAAGTTTTCAATAAATGATATCTCACTAATACCATTTTAATAAGAGAAAGTGTCAATTATCCATTTTTTAATAGTGATGTAAGAGTTGTTTATGTAGTACTGCGTTGATTTTTTAAAGGAGTATTACTGCAAATTCATATATATATATATATACATTCAACTCTGGTTTCAGGTAGATGGTTTCCTAAAGAGCGTATATAATTTACCTTGGTATGTATGCAGCAAAAAAATTCAAAAGGACATATACCTAATACTGTTATGTGGATCCAAGCGCATTCATCTAACAGCTGGAAAGATAATTCAGCTACGTTTGGTTACATTCACAGTGGTAATTTTATGAACTGGACTATAAAATATTAAATATCGTATACAATAACTTCCAGGTTCTTAGATCTGCATTTTCCTACTACACCATACTTAAGAGGACCATTGACTAATAAGCAATGACATTTTTGTTTTACAAAATTCGACGACTTTACAAACTTTAGTTAACTAGGTTTAGTTAACTGTAGGCCTTGTTCATGGGAATATAATATGATATTAGAATATTGATTGAAAATAACTTTACGGACGGTACATTCTCATTTGCACCATAAAATCTACACAGTGAATAAAAGAAAATATATAGTGCTGTGTGTATCAATTATTTATTTTTAATTTTCAGTTATTTGCAAATAATGAACTTCTTCATCCTCCTCATTTGTAACAGTAAATGAGCGTTACACATGCGTTTTGGTATTCGATTGTCCATATCTTGAATGTGCACATTAGGTATATAACTAATACCATTGCGTTCTACAAATGTCTAAAATATTTAATATAATAATAATATAATAATATTTATTGTAACCAGCGAACCAAATGGTCCATAGTGGACAGTTAAATGTATACAAAAAGCAAAGAACCACATTTTATATTACATGTAACAAAACTAAATCTAATGAGCCTTGCCATCAAAACAATTTAACAACTTATTTCTAGTATTCAAATCACAAAAATTCAAATTAAAAATGTCAAAAACAGGATATCTCTCGCTAATCTCATTGTAAATGCGAACAAGCGACAACATTGGACAATTAAGGCAGTGGAAGGTGTTGGGAGCCACGTATGTAAATGTCAAACAATTTCTGCTACACAGTCTCGGAACAATGAAATTTAATTTGGACAGCAAGAGTGCTGAATATAACCTTCCATAAACTATTTTTTGCAAGAATATTATACTATGTACTTTTCTTCTGGCAAGAAGCGAATTCATAGAAGTAACTTCCAGCAGATAACTGTGATCAACATGCAGAGGTGGCTAAGAATGATGTTCTTTAAAATCAAGAAATTTAGCAAATTTCCGTTGCACATTTTCAATACAGTTTACACAAACTTGCTGATTCGGTTGTTAGCAAGTACAACATTATTTCAATCTAGAACTCATTAAAGAATAATAAAGCAATTTAATGCACCATATATCATTAAATTCTCTAGCATTACGAAATATAAAACCCAACGATTTTAAAGCAACATTACAAATGTGTGTTATATGCCGAGCGAATGTTAATTTGCTATCCATAATCACACCCAAGTCAACAACTTGACTGCAACTCTCCAAAGGCGTACCACAAATGTTATAATTAAATATTACTGTATCATTTCTTCTGGCAAATGTAATCTTTTTGCATTTTTATAGTTTTATAGCAATTCCCAACTGTCCACCACCGTATCAACAATCCTGGCTATCTTAAGATCATAAGATAAACGTGCGAGAATTGCTTAAACATTTTACAACATCATTTTAATATATAATGAAAAGAAGTGGCCCTAAGGTGGAACCCTGTGCCACACCACTGCGCACATCATACACACTGGATATATAGCCTCCAAATTCTACATATTGCTTTCTACAAAAAAAAGAGCATACTGTCGCTAACTCCATACTGACGCAATTTATGAAGCAAAATACAGTGGTGAACACGATCAAACGCCTTGGTTAGGTGTGTATAAATCACATCAACTTGCGGCTACGATCCAAAGCAGAAGAAACAAACTGCACAAACTCACATAAGTTTGTAGACGTTGACTTGCCATTGGCAAATCCGTGCTGTTTATCAGATATTTTACATTTTACATGAGAATACAAAACCTTCGTTAAAACGACTTCAAAAAGTTTAGCAAAATTACACCCCAATTCTATAGGCCTAAATTACGAACATTCGATTTGTTACCTGACTTATAAACAGGTATAACTCGTGCAACTTTCCAGCAATCAGGGTACACTGATAATTTTAACAATAACTTATAAATATGACGCAAAGGTAATAAAAAACTAGTAATACAGTCTACAATAATAAGCCCACAACACATTACTCGTCACAGTGGTGACTAGAAGCTCCCACAAATGAATCCGAGAAGATGGAAGCAAATGCATCCACGATGTCCTGCTGCGACGTCAACATGTTGTCATAAAGAGTCATTCTGCCCTGAATGCAAGTACTTTGCTTCTTTTGATTGACAAAATTCCAAAAAATTTTAGGATTGTTCTGCATTGAAGCTTCAGCCCTGACAATAAATCGGTTGTATTCATTTTTACTACCCTGCCTAATCTCTCTACTTAATTTTTTCATTAAGCTTAAGTGATAAGCTGACCCATTCTTCCTAAATTTATTCTGGTGAATGTTTCTCTCCCTAATTTTGCTGATTATGGATCGTGTGAACCACCCAGGGTATCTCGATTTCTCCGCTACTAAATGCGTCACAGGGACATGATCATAAAGCGCGTTGAATATTGTGCTGTACAAAGAGTCACATGCTGTCTGGATATCAACACACTCAAGAGTTAATGACCAGTCTAAATCTCCTATTGCCGTATAAAGAGATACAAAATTGGCTCTCTTAAAATTAAATTTATCTGAATTACTGTGGTTTACAAATCTGGGAGCCACACAAATCACATCATTTAATGTTATACACAAGCAGGGGTGATGTCCATCCTCAGGCATCATTGGGTTCTCATATCTAGTGACATCCAATGTATATTCCGTATCAGCCAAGGCTACATCCAGAGTTCTATTGTTCATATTCAAGACACTGTTGTACTGCCTAAAAATAATAAAATATAAAATAATAAAAATAAAATAAATAAATCAGAAATCCTTCATCTGGTGTTTCTTTTCAAAATTTGCTTTGCTAAAAACACTGGCTTTTCTAGGCCTATCTCCAATATTCTTTCTCTTGAGAAATGCTACCAGCTAGAAAATTTAGAAATACCAGTAGAATCGTATGAGAAAATTGTTGCCTTTAACATACTCCGCCCATAAACTTCCAGGGGATAATTTTCGGTACCTTTGCAAACAGAATTTCCAAACATTAAAATCTCCAGGTTGCTGAACGTGTATTTTATGATACAATAACTGCTAGCAGTATCATTTAGAAAAAAAATCAATTTTTCCAGATTTTTATCATGCTGAATATACAGGGTGAATTTTTGAAAACTTCACACCTTAAATAACTTTAAATATAGCAAAAATTTGAAAATTTGCAAAAACAGGTAAACTTTTGTTTGCAGGGGGACAACTTTTGAGATAAGCTTTTAATGGATAGCGCTTACTCCCTGAGCAGGGTAGACACCCCTTTAAAAATTTTAAATGGAACTATCCATCTTGTGATACATCATTTGAAAGCTTATTTCACAAAGAGTCTGGCCATGTAATTAGTTTTAACACGTTTAACTTATTGACGGGGTAATAGATTAATAGTGCCTACGAAACAGGTTGCTTATTAAATTGAATATTTTGGACTCTTTTCAACAAAATGTAAATTGCAGTCTTCTATCGAAGTCATCTTCGCCGAGTTCCTGGAGAGTTTTCATCTTATAGGGATGGAATTTGTGCAGTTTTGTAACTTTCCTTACAGATGAATAAGAAAGTCCAGTGGTTGTAGAAATGTTACGCAAAGAGCTAGTTGGATCCATTGCAAAATGACCAAGTACTTCAAGTTGGGCCATTTCATCAACGACTCTATTCCCTGCCCTTTTTTTGTTTAGTACAGATCCAGTGTCTTGAAATTTCTGCACGAGATCGAGAATGTACCTAGCGTCAACATTTTTATCGGGGTACCGTTCGTTAAACACCTTTGCTGACGCACGAGCACAGCTATGCTCAGCACCGTAAATAAAAATTATTTCTACCCAGTTGAATAAACCATTATTACTTGGTCTCTCACTTTAAAATTTCAAGCGATTTATAAAAAGGAATGTGAACAAAAAGATGGTCGTGCCAAAGAAGTAGCCAAAAAGTTGAAACAAAGAATTGGAAACACAAAGTAGATAATTATTTAGCCAATTCAGTATAAACTGTCGAGTTGCAATATCAAGTAATGTCGAAAGAAAATTTTAAGTATTTTTGGCATTTTGCTTAGGTGTAACAATTATTTTTTAAAAGTTTTTTTAGGCTTAAGTAAGGACAATTTTTATTGTAACTGCAAGGCAATAAATTTTGTTAAAAAAAGTCCAAAATATTCCATTTTATAAGCCACTTGCTACAATGCACTTTTTGACCCACTGCCCCGTCAATGGGTAAAAAATAGTAAAACTAATTACATGGCAAGACTCCTTGTGTAATAAGCTTTTAAATGATGTATCGTAAGATGGGTAGTTTCATTTAAAATTTTTGAAGGGGTATCTACCCCGCTAAGAGGGTAAGCGCTATCCATTAAAAACTTATCTCAAAAGTTGTCCCCCTGCAAACAAAAGATTACTTGTTTTTGCAAAATTTTAAATTTTTCCTCTAGTTAAAGTTATTTAAGGTGTGAAGTTTTCAAAAAATCACCAGGTATATGGATGAAAATTATAAACTTTGGATGGTAGATTGTAGTTCGTAAGGCTTTGTATAACATTAAAATTCCTGCATTCCGATATTATTTATTCTCTAGATTAGGTACATTACTGGTAATATCCTAGAAACTTCAAAACCTCAAGAAGTCTGAGAAATGGGAATACGCATCAAACCATACAGGTGTTTATGCGACTCTATAATTTACCGAACATCTGGATGTTATTGAAGTATGACGTTCCAATCATTGTATCACATTCGTTTATAAGCATGGAAAGAACAACTTACTTAAATAGGATTCTCAAAAGTATCAAGGCTATTCGGGTTTCTTCCACTTACAGAAGCAAATCCGGGATTTTTGAATATATTATTGAAAATCCCACAGTTTGTTTATCCCGTTAGTATGTTGCTAATGCTTATACAGACTGGAACTCTTTTAGCAACTACTGAATTAAACCTAGCCAAGGACACTTATAAAATTTTTGAATGTGTGTGAGTGCATCAACAGGGGTGTCCTTTCTGTTTTTCGCAAGTGCATTCTTTTATTCCAGCTATCTTAATTTTCTCTGGATTCTGTCTTCTTTACTATAAAATTCGAAACCAGAAGGTTTGCGAGATAGTTGAGAAAATGAACGACAATTTTGTTTTTGCCGCTGATGGTTTGGATAAATTAAACATGGACAATATTGTCCGTTGAGTGGACTTGCGTATGTTTAGCGACAAGTTCAGCCAATTTAGTCAGCTTCAACACAACTCTTTTTTCTCCTCAAAGGTCTGTAATATCCGAAGAATTACGAAGCTTTAATCCACGACTCCTATGATCATGCAACCTGTATAGAATCAAAATAATCAGCTTAATGTATAAATTGAAATAATGACGTGTGTATTTTCTACCATGACTTGCAAATAGACTTCGCCCGATGCTTTTTGAAAAATTCTTTGATTTTGTTGTTCTTTGTCTTCTTTGGTTTATAATTTCTTGATCCGGTTTTCATATATTTAGTAAGCTTATTATACTTTGAAACACCAATATTTTTGTGCACTTTCAGTGCTAATTTTAGCAACGAATACTTCGTTCACATTGAGGAGACAGCAAACTATATCTCCACATTGAAAAAGTTGGATAATAGCACCTGTTCAGTAGCTGTCTAATCTATAATTAATAACTATTATATGTGTTCATAAGATTCTAAACGCTAGATATAATCTTCCACATCAAGTTCGCGAGCGCGAATTTTGTATGGACTTTTTGGATTATTCATATTAGTACTTAAAACTTTCTATACCATTTACATTTAATCATTCTATAGAATTCCAACATTCAGAAGCTATTAGTTTTCTAAATTGAGCACATTAATCGTGTAGAAATGTAATCGTACAGGTGTTTCACTATGCAATTCTATAATTTACCAAACGCACCTGTATTACTGTACACCTGGATGCTATTAAGGTGTAACGTTCCAGAGATTTTTATCACGTTCGTCTACTAAAATGGAAAGAAGAACTTACTTAAATGCGATTCTCAAAATCTCAAGACTCTTTGGATTTCTTCCATACCAAGGAAAAAATTCGGGAGTTATGAATACATTATTGAAAATCCCACAGTTTATTTATCCAGCTAGTTTGTTGCTAATGCTCGTACAGACCGGAATTATTTTGCTAACTACTGAATTTAATCTAGTAGAGGACGCCTACAAATTTTTAAATGTCTGTGAGTGAATTCACCGAGATTTACTTTCTGTTTCTCGCAATGCGGTCTTTATTTTCAGTTATCTTCCTTTTCTCTGCACTCTATCTTGTTTACTATAGAATTCGGCACGAGAAGCTTTGTGAGATGGTCAAGAAAATGAACGAGAATTTTGTGTATGCCGCCAATGGTTTAGAGAAAAAAGACATGAGCAAGGTTATCCGTTGGGTGGATCTACTCGCATATGTTTGGACCTTTCTAAATACGAGCGCGGCTAATTTCGTCAGCATCAACACAATCCTTTTCTCCTCTGAGAGGTTTGTTGACAAAATGATCTGTAACCGAAAGAGAAGGATTCAAAAATACACAAGAAGTGGTACTATTTGTAGCGAGTATTTATTTTAAACCAATCGGAACATCAAATCTATAATATTTCATCAGAATATACAGAGCATATGCTTACTTCGCTTAGACCATTGATTGATTGATTGATTGATTGATTGATTGACTGAACCAGCGTACGGTCAGCATTTCTGCCACTCCCGGATATACCGCCGGGCCGGCCGTCTACGCTGGGTTGGAGGGGTACATGCTGATTGCTAGTAGTGCGACTGCCTAGCGCATGTTAAGGACATATAGGGATTGGAGCGGGATGGTTATATAGGTAACATTCATTTTCTTTGAATGTTTTCTTGGTGTTGCTGGCATCATTGGTCCATTTCAGAGTCACCGGTCTGGTATGTCGTACAACCTGAGGGATTCTTCGTTGATTAATTTCTTGTCTTTTGCCATTTTTATCCATTGTTCTTCATTCTTCCCTGATTTCTGAATGATCCTTTCTATAGTTGTTGTATAGCATGCTCTACCTTTTTTTAGTTTGTCTCCGCTTAGCTCCCAGTCCTTTCTTAATATGTGGTCTACTTTTCTCCTTTGGATGTGTCCTCAGTATTTCATTACGTATGTCTATATTCTCTTTATGATCGTTCTGCCATCTAGGAGTTCTGCTGTTGATTTTTCTTCGTTTTCATTTATTGCCTTAGCTAGAAGCTGTACAATACCTTTCTCTGCCTTTCTCAAGCTTTTCCTATTTGCCTTTGTTGTTGCGGCATTTTTTACTCCATACGTCACGACTGGCATAATGATTGATGTATATAGAATCTTTATCAATTTCCAGTGTGGTTTATATTTCTCTATAACTGGTAATATCGCCCTGGTTACTCTATGTGCAGTTTTGATTTTTTCTCTAAATGTCTCTCTGCGGCTAAGATGGCTGGTTATGTACGTACCTAGATATCTCATTTTGTTTGTTGTTCTCAAAATCCGGTTCCCTATTTTGTTTTTGTGCCCGTTTCTAGGATTGTTCTGCTGGAAGGATCTCTTATCATGATGTTGCTTTTCGTGTAGTTTATTGTTAATCCATTTTTGTGGAGTTCCTGTTCTGCATTTTCTAAGTATCCTGCCAAGTCATTTTCGTTCTCCGCGATTATTATCAGGTCATCTGCATATGCAAGGACTATAGGTAGTGCTATTTCATTCTCCTGCTCGTTAAGGTTTTACATGTTAGTTATGGTTTTTGGAGAGCTTCATCTAGTACAATTGTGAAAATATGGGGGGATATTGGACATCCCTGTTTCACGCCTCTGTTTTTCTGTTTCGTTGGTGTTGTTTATCCGAACCAGTGCACTGTAGTATTTTCGTGTAGGCAAGCTTTTATTATTATGTTGATTAAGTAGTGAGGGACCCCTTTGTCCCTTAGGATTTGTGGCACTATCTCATGGTTTATCGTATCAAAAGCTTTCTGTAGATCTATGGCCATCACCAGTATTCTAGTGCCTTCCCTCCATTTCTCCTCTAATATTCTTCTCACTGTAAATATGTGGTCATCAATTGATCTGTTTTTTTTGCAAAGGCTGCTTGGTACTGCGGTACTTCTGGTATGTATTTTTCCATCTCTCCTAGTAACAACTGGGCGCAATACTTGTATCCATCACTGAATAGGGTTATTCTTCGGTAGTCTTCCGTGCTTTGCGGTGTTTTAATTTTGGGGATCGGAACTTGCACTGTAGTATTACCTATCCTTAGTTATTGTTTATTAAATGTATAAATACAGATTCCAAAAATTCTGAATTCTTTTATCGATTTATTTTTAAGCTAAGGAAATACGATCGCATGTGCAGCAACTTGGTTGATTGAAAATTTATTCCTTTTCATAAAATTATCCTGACATGCACCCTGACGTATTTGAAGATTAAAAGTTTGTTAGCAGATCTACCCTTTAGAACCTCGAGTTTTCAATACACTCTGTTTTAAGTGTACAATGATCTTCCAATGCAATTTCAATCTGTCAGTAAGCCGATTTAGAAAATTCGTTATTTTTTTTGTTCTTTGTCTCTTCTCCTTTTCTGTTGGTTTCATTAGCTCGCATTTAATCAAGTCGTTGATGACATTATCTTATTGATAACTACCTTCAATAAACATGAGGAATTATATTATTGTCCTCAACACATGGTAGAATATTGAATGAAAAAAATAAGCTAGGAATAGTGAGCCATTTTTAGACACCTTGCTGATTAGAAATGAAAACAACTTGAATCAAATCGATTTGTATATCAAACTTAAATCTCATTTTGCAAGAGTTACAAACACCATGTTTCTTTAAAACCTTCAAACCTGGAGATTAAATTTCTGTCAACAGGGAACTGCCAATCACAGCATGGTATCCGTTTGACTGGCGTACATCACCAATGTTTGAACTGGCTGCACTGCACCAGATCATGATAAACATCATCATGTCGAGCTGTTTTGGCTTCGGTGATCTCTTCATAGCGACCATATGTTACACTACTGCTGGGCAGTTCAGAATTTTAGGTGGATATCTCACATTACCTTTGGCTTTTCGTTAAATTAAGCTTTTTAGAGACAAACTTCAGAAACATTGTGTACAGCACTCTTTTGGAGTATGGTTGTAGAAGAACTGAGGTTGAGGAATTTGCTCGATCTTTTAATGAAGGGGATAATGCTATGAAGGATAAGTAAGTGGACATTTGTGAAAGTACTCTTGAGTAATGAACGAGAAAGTAAAGAGGTTTTCATAAAAGTCATATACGAGAGTGGGTGCGCCATCTCGAGCTTCGATATGGAAATATTAAATAACTGTGTTATCCATTGTCGGTATGACTTGAGAAAAAATAATTTGGAAACGTCATTTCAGTATAATTTTAACCATGAATAACTTTACACCTAAAGAACGCGCGGAAATTGTGACCATGCATTTGGAAAATGGTCGTTCAATTGTGCTTGGTGAACGTGCATGCCGTCGAAAATACAGCGGTGGTAAAGTGCATTCTGATAACACCATCCGCAATGTAACTAAAAATTTCGAAGAATCGGGGTCTGTGGCAAATCATCAACGCGTTTCAGTTCGTAAAAGACGCTCCAATGAAATTGTTGAAACTGTCAAGCAGAGTCTTTTGAGAAGCCCAAATCTGTCGTATCGTCACCATGCCCAGCAGCTAAATATCAAAGGAACCACTCTTAGGAGGATTTTAAAGGAAGATCTTCACATGTTTCCTTACAAAGTGCAAATAACTCAACGATTATTGCATACAGACGAGCCCCGTCGCTTGGAATACGGAAAAAGCGTGGTTCGAATGGCCCAGGTTGATTCCGAGTATTGGAATCAAATTTTGTTCACGGACGAGGCCCATTTCCATCTCTCAGGCGGAGTTAAGAAACAAAATTGTCGATTCTGGGGCACAGACAATCCTCACATTATCTACGAGAAGCCATTGCATGACCAGAAAGTCACTGTTTGGGCCGGCGTTAGCGCCAAAACCATCATCGAACCATTTTTCTTTCGTGAAGGCGACCGCTATCGGTGGATTTTGGCGCACTATGTAATTCCAAAAATTTATTGAACTTCTGGTTTCAACAAGACGGCGCCTCATGCCACAGGGCGATCAAAACGATGAACTTTTTGAAGCGAAAGTTCCCCGGCCGTTTGATGTCGAAAGGTGGCGATATTGAGTGCCCTCCAAGATCGCCGGATTTGACGCCGCCGGATCTAAAAAGTAAAGCATACGCCAACAAGCCCGGGACATTGGAAGCGCTCAAGACCAACATTCGAGCTGAAATATAGGCAATATCTCCCGAAATGCTGGCCAAAGTATTGGAAAATTCGAAAAAAAAGAGCATAATATTGTGTGGCTCGTAAAGGTGGTCATTTGTTGGATGTTGTGTTCTAAGTACAGTTGAAACAAATTGTAAAGGACTAAATCAAATAAAAAACACTAACAAACATTCACTCGAGATGGCGCACCCGTTATATTAGTATATTAGTATCTAGCTGGTCTAGACATTTCCGAGTAAACAAATTCAAGTCGTATGTGCCTTCAGAGAGTGATTTGCAAACCGAGAGAAATAATTTTTCCGTTGGTTTAGAATTACTCTGAACATTCTGCTAAATGTATAAGTCGTAAAGGAAATTATGTTCAATACATTAAATTTTGTTTTAAATTTGTATGGTAGACCGGATACTTATCAGTATGCCTAGGAGAAAATAACAAAATTACCACCAATTCAGTGTGTTACATTTTTTCCTCGTCGCTTGGAATAGCGTTCCAAACGATTTCTTTTTTAGAATGAATGAAACTATTATTGAAATCATGAAGAAAACTGATTTTAACAACCAACTTCAGAGGCGACTTGCCACTTACGTCGAACACCACAGATGGCTACTTGATTTTTTCAGGGATGATGTGGAAAACTTCCTTTCTCCGATACTTCTGTTAAAACTGCTCGATCGCACGTTTTTTACCGTATTCTTACTGTATAACCAAGCGGCGGTATTTATGAAACGTAAAAACTCCAAATGTAAATAATAATCTGTCTATTTCAGAATGGAAGTGGCAACATAAGTTTTATAACTTCCATGGGTGGTTATTTGTTCATGGTTATGCTGGCAGTTCTTTTCTATTCTACCTGTGGAGAACTGCTATACATTACAGTGAGTACAAGTATTTCCCTTTCGCATGTTCATTGAAAATGATTTTTTTCGGTAAAATAATCCTCATTGCATAAATAACTGTTAGGGAACACCACATTGTAGTTATGAAATTTCATAATGAGGAGTTCACCTTTCCACAGTCTATAGTAGACTCTTTTGCTTCTTTTTTGTGTATATACCGTGTCCAACAATGATGACAATATTTATTTATTCTGCTTTGAAAAGGGCGAAGAATACTTTTATTGCTGGACCGGATGGTTTCAGTCTAAAAGATTGTGCTCCGATATTTGCATCCCCATTGTTTTACTTATATATATAAAGCACAACAGGCCTAGTGTCCCAGGGCTTATTGAACTATGTCCCTCCACTTCTTCCGGTCTTGCGCCATTTGTGTCCAGTTTCTAATTTTCATTCCTCTCAGGTCCTCTTCCACCTGCTTCATCCACTTTTCTCCTGGTCTGCCTCTGCCTCTATTGTCCATTGTCCTTGTTTTTATTTTATATTTTCATTCGCAAAACATGACCCAACCATCTCACTCTATACGATTTTATCACGGCAGTTATTATTGGCTCCTGATATAGTTCGTAAACTTCTCCATTTGTCCTTCTAGTCCAAGCTCCTTCCACCTTTTTTCCACCAAAAATTTTGCGGAGCATTTTGCGCTCCCACACCTCCATCTTAGCTCTCATGCCCTTCGTCATCTCCCACGTCTCACTTGCAAACAAAACGGACAGCCGTATCACAGCTCGGTAGATTCTAACTTTAGCTTTCCTAGATAGTGTTTTGGACCTCATTACACTTAGTAGCGATCCTGCACATATTGATCCTTGTTTAATACTTTTATTTATTTCTTCTTCGCGTCTGCCTTATTCAGAAATAATTGAACCCAGATATCTAAATTTCTTAACATGCTCTATTTTCAATTCATCCATATCACCATTTTTTCCAATACTAGTTTGTCTTTTCTTCCTCTTCTCCCACCTGTCCCAATCTCCATGTATTTAGTTTTATTGCAATTTAGCTCTAGACCCACGTCTTTCCCCGCTATTTGCAGCTTTCTTATGGCCCCTGTGAGTTCTCTAACCGATCTTGACGTGATTATATCTGCGTATGCACAAACTTGCACATTTTTGGTAAATATTGTTCTGTTTGTCGGCAGTCCACTTTCTCTCATTACATATTCTAGCACCAGATTAAACAACACCGTAGATAATGGATCACCCTGCCGCAATCCCCTCTCCACCCCGAAACTGTCTGTCAGCTCCCCATTGATTTGTACTTTGTACTTGGTATTATTCAACGTAGCTCTAATCAATCTGATTATTTTGGGAGGGATTTGGAATTTCTCTGGTATATAGTACAATTGTTTTCTTTTTACCATGTCATATGCTTTTTTGAAGTCTATGAATACCACGTGAAGTTCTCTAGGATTTTATTTAAAATTCTCTTGGATGCGACGTATTACACGTATTTGATCTATTACCGATTTATTCTTCCTAAAACCTTCCTGATAATCACCCACAATTTCCTCCATATACTGCGCTGCAGTCGTTCTTTAATTAAAATTGCAAAAATTTTATACACCATATCTAACATGGCAATGCCTCTATAATATTCACACTTTTTTTATTTTACTTATTCAATTTAAAATTGAAATTCTTCAGTGCTTGGAAACGTGCTTACATATCTGCTATCTTTAAGAAGGGTTCTACAATGGATATAGAGAGCTACAGACCCATTTCCATTCTATGTAACTTTTTTTTAAGGTCCGTTACAACATTCTTCACAATAGGATCGACTGTGTCTAGCTGTTAACACAGCTGTATTTTCATGTCCCATGTTTGCATACTAGATGGAATACGACTTTCTACTCAAAACCCTGTAAAACAAGCATACTACGACGATCTTAAAATGACGTTTCACCTAATTATATGCATTAAAATTGTTGGGAATCGTAACCTGCATATGGATGTTAATTCCTCTGTGCTTTCAGACAGATAATTTTCTGGACAACGTGTATAAATTTCCTTGGTACATTTGCGGCAAGGAATTCCAAAAGGACATATTGTTAGTCTTATTGTGTGGATCCAAACGCATTCATCTAACAGCCGGAAAAATCATTCAGCTACGTTTAGTTACATTTACTCTGGTAAGCTTGAAACCACAGTATATTTTGTTTCTAATATTATTTAATTTTTAGATTCTTAGATCTTCATTTTCATACTACA
Organism: Rhyzopertha dominica; assembly: GCA_025024175.1. Taxonomy (NCBI): domain Eukaryota; kingdom Metazoa; phylum Arthropoda; class Insecta; order Coleoptera; family Bostrichidae; genus Rhyzopertha; species Rhyzopertha dominica. Next base: position 7,620,777 of record QCXZ01000043.1, on the reverse strand, counting down.
CAATTCTTAAGAGGACTATCGACTCTTATTAACACAAAAAAAGTTTCTTCGTTGTCTTTTTAATCTCCACAGATAGCTATATAAAGTGTTTGCAAGCCCTGTCAAAGGACGTACATAATACTACATTACACAACTGATTGAGGAGACTCAAAATTGTAATGGACATTTTGTATTATATAATCAATAAAATCTGGAAAGTCGCACTCATTGGAACAGAATTTTGCATTCCATTCAGTTTTATGTGGTTGAATCATTACACCTTAAAACTAATTTATATGCATGAATACCTGTATCTGTATCCACACTAGTTCGATGGTGGCAAACGACAAATTATATGCCCATGTACCTTAGCTATATCTTCTATCTGGTATTGTTTTATATATTTATATTTCCAACAAAAGCAACAACTTTTAACGGAGCACTACAGTCATTTTCTAACAAAGAGGTGAGATAACAATGATTGCTTTCATCTTCCTCATTCTCCATTTTAACGTTAATTGTTTTCTCTTTCTGGATGGTGTTTAAAGATGAAGCAGTTTTTCAGGAACAGACATTCTCACGTTCCTCGTTTACAAACAACAAATTCGTTTTTAAAATATTCAAAATACTTGATATCAAAAGAAAAAAAATTTACAATAATAGGTCGCCAACAAATTATTTAGGTCCATCACGTCAAGGTAAATTTCTAACGATTTGCAAATTCAAACTTCTTAATTTGTTATGTTAACCATGCACGAGTACATATTATCATAAATTCTTAGCAATTTAGTCAACAAAAGTTGTTTAAAATCGAGTGTCTCACCAGAAAATATTAAAAAAACTAACCGAAGATTAAGAAACGTCCTGTCTGTGATTGTACTAGTTCGAAAACAAACCGCCCACTAATTTATACTATCATCTGAAATGAACATATAATCAAACGGATAATTGAAGTCTTCGGGAAATCCTATGCTGAGAAGTTTCTTGTCAAACCGTTAATAATCTAGCAGATGTAGTCAGCCGAAAAATCAACTTCGCCCTCAACAGACACCGTTCGTTGAGCAACATGACGTACATGGAAACAAACCTTAAAATTCTAAGGATGTTTACGTTTTACCCTTTAAAAGAAACGGCTTCTAAGGGCAGAGTCGTCTTTTTTAAGGTTTTCAAAAACGTGTACTTTTACGGTTTGGTTTTGATGTCCGTGCAAGGCATTATAGATTTGCTGGAGACAGATTTTAACTTTGTTGACCACGGATACAAGTTACTTAATTTGTGTAAGTAAAAATAATGTAAAAATTGTACAAAAAAACTGCTGCAATTGAATCCCAAAACTCCCTAATATTATATTCGGAGCTACTATCCAATTTCTATTGTTTCCAGTTATTTTTCTGTCCGCTGTATACAACGTCGGCTATTTTCACTTGCGCAGGAAAAAACTATGCCAGATGGTAAAAACGATGAATGCCAATTTTAAGTATAGGTCAGAAGGACTTGAAGATCAAGACATGAGCAAAACAGTTCGCCGATTGAGTATCGTGACTTATATTTGGACCACAGTCGTCACAGTAGCTGGTCTGGTAATGAGTTCCAGTACTATGTTTTCTGGGACTGAAAGGTAAAGAGATGGAATTCCCTTTTCGCTTACATATCACTACCAACTACACAACCAACAAAACCAGCAGAAGACTTTTTTATATTATTATTACACATTTGGTCTTTTGCAAGGTGGGTATACACTCCAAATAATTGAAAAAGAACTTAATTCGATGCTTAAGAATCCTGAAGACCTCAATATATCAGGAATAAGCTAGCTCCAAAGAATCGAAACCTCCTTGTGTATATAGTCTTCTACTTCGGCCCATTATTAGCACTATCGACTCACCCACCTATAATTTTGCCAAATTCTTAGCAAATGTTGTGAAGAACTACACGGGGAAAACGTCTTCCCATGTCGTTAATTCCAAATACTGTAAATATTCTATCGAGACGCACCTTCGACCCAGGAGACATTCTGGCCAGTCTCGAGGTCACGTCCTTGTTCACAAATATTTGGTAGAAAAATATCTTACTTCCACTTCTTTTACATTTCATCGTCAATTGGGTATTTGCCATGTATTTATATTTTATTAAATTGCATATTATAGGTAGCATCTAATCCACAAAACAGCCGTGACCGCTTATAAATTCGAAAAAATTGATCTTAAGATGTATTTTTAATATTGAAAATGTGAATATTTAAAGGGACCGCCAAAACGCGAACATATTGGTCGTGACGTCAGGTGTCTTGTAAATAGCCCCGTGTTTACATATGGGGTCAGCGCGTCAAGCGTCAGCCTCAGCCCGTCAATTTATCAGTTTGTTGTTTGCGTTCATTTTGTGACAAGCGAATTAAAATTCGCCAAGAAAAAGTGAAATACTAATGTGTTATGACTTCTGAAGGCATGTTCATTGTTATGGAATTTGTGTACTGCGACGAGCGGTTCAACACGGTGGAGATGAGGAACGTAAAAGCAACAGCATAAGTGAACTTTTTATCAAATTAACGTTGCATTGATAATTTGATCACAGTGTGTTGTTGGAAACATACTATTGGTAAACATAAAAATGTAAGAATCAAAAATGTACCCTAAACTTGACATTTATTTTAGAGGTCAGAATAAATATAAATTGCCATTTATTTTCGGGGCTCTTGCGGCTCGTTTCCGGTCTGGCTAACAGTCGAATATATGGGGAACAACGTCGTTCTTTATTATAACATTTCCCTCTATCAACGCGTATAATTTTTCATATCCTCTTCAAGCTATAACAAAATGGAAACTGAATGGTAAACACTTATAACCCCAAAAAGAATAATAGAACTTACAGTACGAATTAAGATGATTTTCACAACAGAAAAACCAACTGCGATTTCGGCCTTAAACAACTTTTTCATACGTTGATAATCTTGAGGAACGGTTACAAAAATTTTGTTAGCTGTACTGACTGAAGTACTTTTATAACCATGTACAAAACAACACTTGTTTTGTTTTCCGTACATAATAGATGCTTATAAAAATACACAAATCACTTTTTGGTGCGATCTCTTACACCGTCCTTTCAATAAACAGCACACAAAAGCTTCTCCAATACAKGACTGCTGCCATACACCATTAAACAGCACGCTCCTCGGTAATGTTTACATGACACTTGACGTCACAAGTTGAATAACCTTGGATGGAAGCGTTTTGGCGCTGACTCCTAAGATTCGAATTTCAGACCTGAAGTTCTCTAGCTACAAATATTTTTTCTGTTTTTTTTTTAACATGGCGTACGACATATATACACTTCAAGATTCATTTTACGCAATTTTCAAAAAAAGTGATAATACCCAATTCTACCGGCATATTTCTGATACACTTATGGTTTCCCCGTCGTCACCAGTAGTGAATAAATAACTTTAGAGTCATCAGATCTGAAACCTAAAATCTGGCTTCTTCGTTATGTCGACGACACTTGCATTATATGGTCTCACGGCTCCAACACCTTAACAACCTTCTTAGATCACCTTAATTCCCAATATTCTGATATAAAATTCACGATGGAAATCGAAAGCAATAATTCTCTCCCATTTCTTGATGTCCTTGTCACTCGTCTACCGGATGGTCGTTGGGACCACTCCGTCTATCACAAAAACCCTCTCACACAGATCGGTACTTACATGCGTCTTCTTATTACCATTCGTCACGTACTATCCTAAAGTATTTATTGAAAACCTGTTCAAATAACAATTAATATGAATACATCTGAGGAATACATGAAGGACATTCCAACAGTTTGAGATTTTGTGCTAATAACGAGATTGTTTTGCAGGGTTTTACCTATACCAGCGTGGTATCCATACAACTGGACGGCTTCCCCAGTATTTGAATTGACCATGTTACATCAAGTAGTAGTTAACATCTTCATGTGTACAAGTTTCTGTAACAGTGATCTCTTGGTTTTTGCATTATGTTACACCACCGCCGCACAATTCAAAATATTAGGTGAAGATAATTTTACGTTCAGAGTTGCTTCAGGTAACGCATCATTCTAGGTACCAATTTTAGGAATATCGTGTACACGACGCTTTTGGAGCACGGATGTAGCAAATCTGAAGTGGTAGCGTTTGCAGAAGGTTTCAATGGAACCAAAAACAGAAATAAGTCAGATTTTTTATGTTAAGTTGATAATAAATGAAAATGGGTTTTTATTTTGCAGTATAAGTAATATGGATCTTCTGATGGAAGACAAAACTTACCAAGACAAATTGCAGAAGCGTCTGGCAAGTTACGTGGATCACCACATAAAATTGGTTGACTTTTGCAGGGAGATAGAGAGTTTTTGCTATCCTATTCTTTTGTTGAAGTTACAGTCTGTGACGATTTTCATTATAGTTATGCTGTATACAGTTGCTACGGTATGTAACATAGATTGTTCCAAAATCTACTATTACTTCCACATCCAACGGATGGAATTATCTTGATAAATATAATATTTTGCCAGACAAACAGTCAGGTTTTCGATCGGGATTTAGTTACGCCACTGCTCTTTTAGATGTTGTAGATGACATTATTCGAGGTGTGGATGAAGGTCGGGCTGATGCATTGGTTTTGGTAGATTATTCAAAGGCTTTCGATAAAATAAATCATACAATATTATTGAATATTCTGCATTACATTGGGTTTTCCCACTCTGCTGTTCACTCTATAAAATCTTATTTGACTAACAGAAAGCAGTACGTTGAAACAACTAAGGGTACGTCTATATTGAGTACTATTCATGCTGGTGTTCCGCAAGGGTCTGTTTTGGGACCACTACTTTTTTATATATATACAATTTGCATGCAAAATTCTCTTCGGCATTGTAAAGCGTATTTTTACGCAGATGACAGTCAGTTACTTTATATATTTTTGCCTTCCGAGGTTGACCTTGCAAACCGACTAATTAATTCGGACCTCCGTTCATTATTAGAGACATCAAACGATCATCAATTAACAATTAATCCTCAAAAGTCCAAAGTCCTTATATTTGGTAAAAATAGAAACTATATAAAGGATACAATCAAAATAAAGATTGCTAATCAAATATTGCCTTGTTCTACCTCTGCACGAAATTTGGGTTTGGTAATGGACACGGACCTCAGATTTTCTCAGCATATTCAGTTATGTTTAAAGAATTGTTATGGGGTTCTGAGAACGATATATCCTCATCGAAACGTATTGGCAATTAATTTAAAGTCAAACTAACTGACTCGTTAGTGTTGTCAAGACTAATAAATCTTTGTGACGTAGTTTATGGAACATGTCTCACAAAGGTGGATAGTAACAGGGTTCAGCGTATCCAGAAGTCTTGCTTGCGATACATATATTCGGAAATTTGATCGAATATCTTACAAGTTAGCCAGTACTGGATCATTAAATATGGAGCAGCGAAGGGAGCTCCATTCGGCGTGTCTGTATCATCACAAAATTTTATACAAAAGTCCACCGTACCTTTACAACGAGATAACATTCAGATCGGATGTACACAACTTAAATTTAAGGTTTCAGGGTATGATATCACCTCCTAAACACATGACCGCTCTTTTTTGTAGATATTTTTCATTTCAAATGTATAAGTTATACAATAAAATTCCACCATACTATAGGCCACCGAAACCTTACACTTTTAAGAAAACATATAAGAAATATGAATTCATATTCGCTTGGCCGAGCTGCAACCTCGCATTAATGCATTGTTTAATTAGCTCATGTAAATTTCGCACTTTTTGTATTTTTTAAAGTTGTGTTGTTATAGGATTTTCTTCCTTTTTCTTTGAAGTTGCAATAATTCCTTATGTAACCCTGTATGTTATTAATATTCACTTACAAATCGTCGTATAGTAGTTTAGTTAGGGGCTAAAGCATGTATCAGTAGAAATACTGCCCTTTAACCTTTTTGCATGCCCATATTATTGAAGTGCATAACATATATATATAGAATGTATACTAATTTACACGGCATCGCAAATAAACTGGTATTATTATTATTATTATTATTATTATTATTATTATTATTATTATTGTATCGCGAAAAAAATTTTCAAAAATTTTTATTTGCTCATTCGCTTTAAAATGGTCGAAAACGCAAAATGCAAAATTTGAGCAAAAAATAATTTCTTGTCTGTGTATCTGTGTCGGTGTGTGTGTGTCTGTGGTATTGTTTGTGTACACGATAACTTTCGAAAGACTTAATATATGAACTTGAAATTTGGCAAACGTATAAATTTCAACTACCCAAAGCGCCCTATTGTTTGTGGGGTAAGTGGGGTATTGCAAATTTTAATTTATTAATTTTTTTTTCGTATTAGTATGTGATTATATAACTGCGAGTATTATTCGTTCTTATAAATTTTCAGTGCAGCAAACTGTTTAGAAGATATTAGCAAAAAAGCGTCACTTAAAGAAAACTCATTTTCCTAAATATCTCCGAATATATTTAATATATTCAAAAAAATGAAAATACCATCAGATAGGAAATAAAATTTCTCACAAAAAGTGTCTTAGAAAATTTATTCAAAATTTTGACATTTTCGAAATATTTCCAAAAAACCTATTTTGGACCCTGCTCGTACGATTTTTTAAATTTTGGTATTATATAGTAAATCAAATTTCTGATCAGAAAGCACTCTTGTAATCTTTTTGTTAAGTTAATAATATTCGAGTTATTTGGAAAAAACCGAATTTAAAATTTATATATTTTTGGTAATATCACGAGGACTGTTTGTCTTAGAAAAAATGTGTAGAGAGAAAAAATGCTCAAAACCTGATTACTAATCGTATAGTATAAGAAATAAAAACGTAAATGTCGTTTTGACAATTGGATGTGGAAGTATTGATTCAATTTGCAGCGGTTTTTTATTATGAACGTGCCATGTGAGAAAGCTTTACATTTTAGAACGACGATCTAAGCTTTGTTGCTGCCGTTGGTGGATATTTGTTCACTGTGGTTATTGAACTGGTTTTCTACACCAGCTCTGGAGAGATGCTACACGGAACTGTAAGTATAATAAATGGTACTTGACTAAAACACTCACCACTACTAAATTTTAAGGATAATCGTGTGTTTATAGGTCTCAGGGACATACTTCCTGTAGAAAGACAAAAATTGATAGATTTATCACTACACATTATAAAACAAAGTCCTCCGCCGCGTCTGTCTGTCTGTTCGCGATAAAATCAAAAGCTACTGAACGGGAATTCTTTGCCCTCAATCGTCTCAACAAAATTATTAATATAGTTGTGTGTAGATCTTTTTTTTATTTAATTTGTGCTACTTTCCCTCTAATAATTATAATTGACATATACATAAGGACAGCGCTCATATACGATCTAATCATTATGCTATCTAAAAATATTCAGTAAACTGCCCTACATTGTCAAGGACGGTTACAAAACTTCCTCATTCTCTTGAAGAATTCTTCAATCGTGTCCTTGTTTGAATATACGTTCTTGAAATTTTACAATAGATGCTTTATATATGTATATATAATGTAACAAGTTCGATACCTAGAGCTAGATGCAAAATAAAAAGCACCAAACGAATCGTTTTCTCTTTTAGGTTGAAAAATTCCTAGACAGCCTATACCAATGTCCATGGTATGTGTGCAATAGAAGGTTCCAAAAGGACATCTATTTAATATTAATATGTGGAGCGAGACCAATCAAGCTTACAGCAGGGAAACTGATAAATCTACGCCTAGTGGCGTTTACTACTGTTAGTACTTTGTGTTCATTCATTAGAAATCTAATCTGATAGAGTTAGTTATGGATGTATTTTTACAGGTCTTACGAACAGCGTTTTCTTTCTATACAGTGTTGAAAAGAACCATGGATAAGTAGATGTAACTAGAAATACCATAGAAGCAAATAGATGTTATAAATCAGCTTTAGGGTTGCCACCTGTCCTTTTTTTGGCCAAGCTGTCCTCGTCCCTTTTTAGCATCCAATTGTTTTTTTTACATCACTATTGTGCGAATATTGCCCATATAAAAATATTAAAATAGTCAGTCTGACTCTGCAACTTGTTTATAAATTTTGAATATATCTTGAAATTCCTGATCAAGTTATAACWATACTTAAAACGAATTTTTGGAATTCTTGCAAAAATAGATAATGTTGGTTATCTAACAACTGAATAACTAAAAATTTCCACAGCTGCAATAACTAAGCAGTATGTTCAGGATTAATTAGCAAAAAAGTAAGTAAATTAAAAGTAATAACTGAGTGCAAACACTAAATTGTCAAAAACCAACAGCCTTGAAACTGTTATATCCCCTAATGCTTAAAATTTTGCTATAACATTTTTATCGGGCATCATTATCATGTCACCTTAAAGATGCTTGTTTAAGTGGAATGTCTCTTAAATTATCGACTATCCCTTAAAGTGCTAAGGTAAACTATTTTGCCACAGTGCAATAATCAGTATCTATATTAAAAGAATACTTTTTTTGTCACATACAATAAAAGGAAAATATATTAATTACTTCTGCAATTATGTTTGCCTTACAGACCTTACAACCTGTCCCCTTTGCTCGTTCTCCATTAAAACAACATTACAAAACAAAAATGATTTTCGTTTAAATTTAAATTTGGATAATTGAACAGTTTCAGCAGTGTAAAATGTTTTTAAACATCTATGTATCCTAGAATTACAGTCATTATTAAATACAAAACATTAAACAAAGCAGTAACGTACAATACAATCTATTTAGTTTGTTTAAAAGTAATCCTAGGACAACTGCAACAATTAGCATTATTATTAAAACAAAAGTCAGAATAGTATTCATGATTAAAGTCAGCTTTGAATATAGAATATAAGAAAAATTAATGATACGATCTGAAAATGTCTCGGTTCAACTGGGAAAGGATGGGAATGTCCGTTTGAATTTACTATTACAATGGTCTTAATCTATAATTTTCTTCATTGGCCAATAGAAGTGGTAGCCAGTGATTTCGATGAATTCAGTTGAACTTAATTAAATTAAGAAATGATTGAATGTAAGTAATATATGAGCGTGTTAATAAAACTTACGCTTGCTGTTGTTTAACAGGTATCCAAATTATTGTTATCCACACCAGACACTGAACCTTACTGCTTGAAATTCTAGACCAAAATGAGCAGTTATGCACGTTCAAGCTGATTAGAATGTTTTGTAACTATAAATTCCAGTATTTTCTTTAAATAGCTGTACTGAGGTCAGCAGATTTTTATGTAATGTACAGGTGTGTAAAGTAAACAAAACACCAGTGGATCTACAAACAAAAAAGTGTAATTCCGTTACATAGTGCAACCAATACACTACCGCTCAAAAGTATTTGCCTACCATAAAAATAGTAAAAAATATATAAAAGATGAAATTTTGGTAAGAATATTTTATTAAAAAAATAAACATAATTCTGTCAGAAACTATATATCTAATAATTTTTTTCATCTATGTGCGAACGTTTCTTCAGGAAAACAAACACTACAAACCATACTTCTTCGCAAGACTTTACCCAAAGGTGAAGATGCAGACCTAATGATAACGAAATGCACGTAGCATGTCTAATAACAGACAATATAAGTTTAAATTTAGTTATGAATCCTAAACTCCTATTTATTTATTGCATTTTCCATGTTTTATCATATTAAACAGAGAACTAAAGATTTTACTTGGAATTATTGTCTGACATAATCCTACCTCATGTGGTGTGATCTGCTTAATTTTTAACTCTGCAGAGTTACATTTTCATTTTTTACTAGAAGGTGGCAGCTCTAATCAGCTTACAACACTTCTTACCTACGATGGATGTTTAAAATTTAAATCTTGTTTGGCTGCTAGAATAAATTTTGTAGTTAGCAACGTAATCTTGTTGTACTTGTTTCAGTGGACATGATCTTTAATGGATTATCATAATTGCTAGCGACATCAATTAGTTAGACTCTTTTCATCAACAGCAACAGAAGGGAAAATGTATTTTCTGTTAATGCTGAAAAAGTAGACTAATAAAATTTCTAAGAAACTTAAGGAATTACTTTAATTTCTAATAAAATTTTATCTAATGTCTAATGTCATCTGAGCTGCCTTTAAGCCATAGGCACGATTGCATGGCTCGGGTCCAGGCAGTTGTTAATCCCAGATCTCAACTCTATCCGTGATGCTTAATGTGTCAATGCAACAATATCTTCTCCATGATGTGATATTCGCCAAGTAATGGTTAAAATCTTTACAAAATTCTGTCTAATAAGCAACTTTTTTAAGTATACTTTAATATCTTAGACAACTAAGTCAGATCTTGTCAAAACTGTTGACGTTTATATCAATGGAAAACATACAGGGTCTCAGGCACCGCTACAAGAGCAGACCTGGTGTAATCCAAAAGCGCCATGATGAGTCAGCCTCAGACGATGAAGACGAATACTCGTCTAAAGCGCCCAGTGTCCAAGATTTAGTGGAATTAATGTTCGAGTTCCAATTCAAGGTGATTCTAATGGTAGGAACGTTTGTCTCTATCCTGGCCACAGCCTCTGATGCCGCTTATAGTTTAGGGATCGAGGTAGAGGGAGAAAAGAAGTACACTGCAACCTTAATCAGTAAGTAATGTTTAACTTAAGTAAAAGAAATTGATTGGCTGTATTCTAGTTGTGTGCTACTGCATTGATATCATGTATATGGCGGATATATTTGCTCTGATTGCTTACAAGAACATGTATTGGTATTCTGTGAGGCATATCTACGAGGAGAGGTCAAATTTCCTGTTGGTTGTGGAAATCATGAGTTTGGTGAGTAGCTCACAGTAAACAATTAAATCTAAGTGAGTCATTGTTGCAGGTACCTCTAGATTTATTCTATTACAAATTGACCAAGGCTGCATCAATGAAGGTAGTGTACCTGTTGCGTTTGAGGTACTGCCTGCGAATATTTAGATTGTTCCACGATATGATCCAGTTGGAGAAACCGGTAAATAGCTTTTATGTTATTGTCGAAGATTCAATTTATTTTTTAAAATTAATTTCAGGCTGGACAAACTCCGTTTGTGGCCATAGCCTCAGAATTCATCGTAGCGGTATCCTTCACCCTTCTGACAGCAACTAATATAATCTTTCTTCACAAGTGTTTCACAGACACGTGTACGACAGACAATCTGCTGCTCTACTTTTACATCGTCTGCAGCAAAATAACAGGACGTGGATTCATACGTCAGCAGAACATTACGAATACCGTCTACTGGGTCTCCTTAACAATCAGCTTTATCATGTACTTCTTCATCAAGGTTAGTGGAGCAACTAGATAGGCCCTTATGGAAGATGGTTCTTGGGGTACCATTGCTTCTTTAAAATGCATTTTTTTATTTAACAATTTTATTGACACACTTAATTCAAATGAGAATATAATATTATGGCTTTTTCCAATCCAAAATTTCCAAATTTTATACAGTCAGTTATATGTAGAAATATTAGGTAGTGTAAAAGATATTCCATAATTAGAGCCTCAAAAACTACCAACAAATGATGAGAGACGGTTCCCAGCCAACACAGTTACATATAGTTTATGTAACTATTACATAAGACCACTTACTTAAACCATGTTCTATATGTAACGTGTATGGTACATGTACAGCACATGTACTGAAAAACGCCAGCTCAAACGTGTGTCATCCGCAATATCTATGTTACATACAAAAGCTACATAGCAGCCATGTAATTTTTATACGTTGTAGCGATGTAGCTGCTCTGTTTATGGTACAATTGTGATACCAATACGCTACATATATTTTATATCATTAATACGTAATGTCACTACGTTTGATATGTTATATGTAAGGAACATTTATAGTTCATGTACTTGAAAATACCGGCTCAAATAGGTGTGATCTGTAATATATCTGTTACGTAAAAAAGCTACAAAACAGACATGCACTTTTTATATATTACAGAGTACATACAGTTTCATTTCCTTTATGTTATTGATATGTACTCCAGATGTGTTGTACATGCATCTTTCTGATAACGTCCGGAAGTTCCATAAATGTAAAAATCCTTTCACTGAAATAAAATTTATTCGAGATGATTACATATTACAAAAATATATCTTCATAGGCAGTCTCTAATAACACAAGACCATAAGTTAAACAGATAGACAACACAGCAGCAATTCAGGGGAATATGCATAATGTTTTATGGACATAATGGGATATCTACACAAAGTAACCTACTATATTTTACTTCCACATCCAACGGACGGGAAGTATTGTATCGCGAAAAAAAAATCGAAAATTTTTATTTCCTCATTCGCTTCAAAATGGTCGAAAACGCAAAAAAAACAAAATTTGAGCAAAAAAAATTTCTTGTCTGTGTGTCTGTGGTTTTGTTTGTATACACGATAACTTTCGAAAGACTTAATATATGAACTTGAAATTTGGCAGATGTATTAATCTCAACTACCCAAAGCGACCTATTGTTTGTGGGGTAAGTACGGTATCGGGAAGGGGGCAAAACTGAGGGGTAACTACCCTTTTTGCAAATTTTTATTTTTTTATATTTTTTTCGTTTTAGTATGTGATTAGTGGTATAACTGCGAGTATTATTCGTTCTTATAAATTTTAGGTAAAGCAGACTGTTTAGAAGATATTAGCAAAAAAGCGTCACTTAAAGAAAACGGTTTTTCATAAGTGTCTCCAAATATATTTAATATATTCAAAAAATGAAAGTGCCATCAGATAGGAAATAAAATTTCTCACAAAAAGTCTCTTAGAAAATTTATCCAAAATTTTGACATTTTTGAAATATTTCCAAAAAAACCTATTTTGGACTCTGCTCGTACGATTTTTTTTTAATTTTGGTATTTTATAGAAAATCATATTTCTGATCAGAAAGCGCTCTTGTAAATTTTTTGTTAAGTTAATAATTATCGAATTATTTGGAAAAAAACGATTTTAAAATTTATATATTTTTGCTAATATCACGAGGACGGTTTGTCTTAGAAAAAATGTGTAGAGAGAAAAAATGCTCAAAAACGGATTACTACTCGTATAGTATTAAAAATTAAAACGTAAATGTCATTCTGACAATTGAATGTTGAAGTATCGATTCAATTTGCAGCGGTTTTTTTAATTAGTATTAAAATCTTACATTTTAAGGCTCTCGCGTAAACGCATAGTCATCCATATAAAATTTATATCACTATAATATAACAGTGTTTACATACAACACGTAAGGTACATACATGAATGGTACATGTAACGTAACAGCTATAATACTATTTTTTATTACGCATGCATCATAATCAACAATTATCGCACGCTGCAGCGTGTGTAAAATGATGATTATGATGCGGCTACTTTTTTATTACCTAGATACTTACCTGCCGTTTAAATTACTAGGTATACCTTTTGTACCCATATCAAAATGAACGAACACTTTTAAAAACAACATTTTTTTATTCTAAGTAACTATAATACTCTTATTTTAAATAAACATTGATTGTACAATTTGTATTTTTAGTTATTTCAATTCTCGCATTTTTAAGTGCATTATTTTCTGAGAGAATCCCTATAACAACCAAGTTTTATGATTTAAGCCTACTAAAAATAATTACAAAATTGTAAAAGAGAATGTTTAATGTTTAAAACATTTTTGAGCTTATGATGCATTCGTAATAAAAAATAGCGTATGATACGCGTGTATAAATAAGAGGCCTTTAAAGCCCTTGAGACTTACAAAACACTCCGCTGCGCGTCGTGTTTTGAAATATGTCGCGCGTGCTTTAAAGGCCCTCTTATACACTTGTATCATAATATACTAATAATGTAACAAATAAATTAAACACAAGGCACATACACCATCAGATGTCGGCTCATAAATATACAATGTTATACATAGCAGTTACAGAAATAAATACCTAAATCTTCTTTCTCTACAATCTTGTATGATCGGAATTAGTATTGAGGCTCTTTTACCTTATTGTAGAACTTATTGAAACTGAGCCTAAGTTAAGCTCTCAATGGTCCAATATTAAACCATATAGTTATTTCACTTCTACCATCAGAGTAATCCAATACATTCGGAATAGAAGAGACTGTACCCAAAAAGAGCCCAAAATAATAATTAATTATCAAAATGAGAGAAATATTGGTCACACTTTTTAGATTTGACGGATGGGTTTATTATAAAACTCATCAATACTCTGTTAATTCGAAAGCACGTGCAGTTTGTATCTGAAATGGATTTGTAGATTGCACTCGTATGGCTCCGCGTGGAGCCTCAATTTCTTTTTTCTTCTCTTTGCTTACACTTACTTGAATCCAAAGTTTCTGAAACTGGTAGGTTTTATTATAATACAAAATAATACATGCATATAAGTAATTTCAGCTCTAACCGCATTTATTTTATTATCGTGAGTAATTCACATTACTACTTTGTGATCATTTTCTAATTTAGTTTTTGTTACCCGATACGTATATCTTCTATATTATCTCCGTTTTCTTTTTTACCTTTACGATACATAGACGCGACCTGTGTGCTATCCACAAATTACTCTGGAAATAATGCATTATAAACATGTAGGACTTATGGAACATTCATGTAACATCATATGTCCTAGACATAACGAGGTAAACAMTTATGTTACATATTTTTTAAAGCAAATTTCATATCTCTGGTWCATAATGCTGTTATGTAGCTTTTGTAACATTGTTGTTCCTTGATATTTATTTAACATACATGTGTGTGTTGGCTGGGATTCTTAAATGTATTGTTGGAAAAGACAGGAATTCCCATATTTTCCCTCGCCAGTTGTCATTAAATTATGGTATAAGTAAACTTTCTTTCAAAGAATTTTAAATAAGGAACAGGTGCATCCATACAAAGCAACCTAGCTAGAAGAACTGAGCAATGATGATTACTACCTCCTAAAAATATCTACTGTAACAGAGTCAAACTGGAAATATATTGTATGTACATAATGTATATTTTAATGTAGTGTAAGTAGCCTATGTAGCTGAGACACTCAAATTGAATTAAAAAAAAAATATATTAATTCCAAAACTTCCTGTTTACCGTTGTGTTAACTTTATAACTCGAATCAAATAGTGTTGCTTTACAGGCCTGGATTTTGGGTAAGCTAATATGTACGTTCAAGCAGTTGACAATTCCTGACGCCTTATTCAACAATCGTCTCCAAGAGATCAGCGAGAAATGTAAAGGTCTTTTCAAAAAGGACCCTTTGATTCACAAGGCGTTCAAGCAGTATTATTCTTTGTTCTGGAAGTATCGTAGTGGGAAAATGGATACAGACATTGCAGGTACTCCTTACGACGTCTTTTTATCCATTGATGAATAATTGTTAATCGACTAGGTATCATCCCAATTGTACTGGTGTCAGAAATACGACTGGATCTCTCATGGAACGCCCTCAAGCACTCGCATCTTTTCAGAACCGAACCAGTAGATTTCCTCCATCACATTTCGTCATTCGTAAAACACGTCTTCATGATTCCCGGCGAAATAATCTACAAACGAGACGAGTTTAAGTCCAAGATGGTCTACCTTGCCAATGGAGTTATCGAAATATTCTCCGAAGTTGATGGAGAAACACCCATAATGGTTTTGACAGCAGGTTAGCACGTCGATTCTTGAGCGTCAGGATTTTTCAAGTTTGCTCTTAGGTACTTGCTTGGGCGAGTCTAGTCTCGTTATAAGCTACCCGTCTTCCTGTACAGTGATCTGTCAAACTTACTGTGAACTGGACATTTTGGAACGGAAGGATTTCGTCAAGATAATGGATAAGTATCCTGAGCAGTTTGAGAAGTTTCACGATATGATATTCAACAGGTACGAAAGCATTGCAGTGTAATTGATTTCTTGAAGTTATAAAAGCATTATCATACAGCTAGCTCGTTAGAAAAATATTGCTAGTATTATAAAGCCACTAAAAATAAAAAAATCGGTGTTTTTATATTTTTGAAATTGTCTTAACTCTAACCATCACATATCTTCCAGTTTGTCCCACATAAATTGCAGTACAGTCATTGTACCAGAAAGATTTAAGAATTGAATCTTATCTTTGTTGTGGACTAACTGGAATCCTAAGCTACCTACAGTTCAAAAAGAAATATGAATTCCATGAGAAAAATAATTTGGAAATATTTACTGAAACTAGTCCAATATACCTAAATGAATACCAATTCTTTTCTTTCTGTTTTGAAACAATAGTTTAAAATGAAAACTTTATATACTTGTTAAGTATTTAAGATACAATTTTTCTATTAAATAATTTGGAAAATTATTGTTATAAGAAATTTGAAAAATAATGCCAGGTTTTTTATCAAAAGCCATATAGGAAAGAGGTCTATTAAATAAAGAATGAAAGACAGCTAATTTATATTGGTAAGGATGGAAAGAATTATAAGAAGTAATATTATCTGTATACGTTGGTTTATTAAAAAAAAAGTATCGTGTGGTTATGATTGGTTACGTTTAATTAACAAATCCAGGACAAAAATGCTGTTATTTCTTTTTCACATACAATGTACAATTGGTAACTTCTTGCAACTGCGCAATCTACACTCATAACTTTAAAGTCTAGATAGTTTTCATTTTTTTTTACTTGTGTCAAAATTAATTTCTGTTTCCCCATGCTTCGTATTTTTTCATAATAATTTAAGGCCGAAAGTGCTTTGCCAATTAATCAATATTTATAAAGTGGAGAAGACTTTGATTTTTGAATAATTTCTATTAAACGAAAACAACCACATTGATGGATGAATTCACTGTTTTAAGTAAATTTTCTTTTCGTGCAGGTACAACGAAGCTAAGTCGTACGTCAAAGTCAAAGCATTTGAGAGAACAACTCTTCAATCCTCAGACGACC
Organism: Rhyzopertha dominica; assembly: GCA_025024175.1. Taxonomy (NCBI): domain Eukaryota; kingdom Metazoa; phylum Arthropoda; class Insecta; order Coleoptera; family Bostrichidae; genus Rhyzopertha; species Rhyzopertha dominica. The sequence goes on along the minus strand of QCXZ01000043.1, from coordinate 7,603,886 downwards.
ATTCCTATTCACTGCGATGGATGAAGCTGACTCTTCGGAAGTTGCTGTCCAAGGATTCCGCCTTCATGGACAAATATCTTGGCTCAATCACAACAGATGATCGCCTCATAGTGTCTTCAGTCCTGAAGAGAGTGTATTGCGCCAAATACTTGGATCTTTTCGTCCTAGACGTTACTCCACAACACGTGGGAGATCGCGTATTCGTGAAGACTAGTTGTCCATGTGTCTTACAGCCAGATTCTATGATAACTCGAAGCTGGCAGAAGCTGATTGGTCTCACGATGTTAGCCCTCACTTTTGCCTACCCATATTTCGCTCTTTACGTGGGGAGATCGGATGGCTGGTATTCGTTGATGATGTTTACTGTTACTACTCTTTGGTGGTTAGACGTGTACTTTCAAGTTTCGACCGCTATCATTACAAAGACAGAGACTTTAGTTCATCCTCTTGATATAGCTGTTGCGAAGAGCAAGCAATCTTTGTTCATTCTAGATGTTTTGGCAGCGGTGCCGATAGAGATGATAGCTTATTGGATAAATGGGGATATAGAAAGCTATGCTTCGATGGCTCTGCAACTGAATCGCCTCCTCAAGTTTCCAAGGATTGAGTATATATTCAGAAGCTACCAAGAAAATATAGGTCATGATTTGGTGACCCTAAAGCTCATCAAGTATTTCTTCTACATAACTATTTTAGTGTACTGGATTTCTGCAATTTACTTCTTTCTAATGGAAGTGCAAGGATTGGACGAAAAAGATGTGTACTATAACATAATGAAGGAAATGGACCCTACAGACACCTCTCATGTGATTCTCTTTTCTGTCTTCTTGGGTACTCATTTAGTGACCGGTCTAAGCTTTTGCACTACAGTAAGTGGAACTGCAAGGGGGATATATTTACCCCTAATCGCAACGAAGATGTTTCTAACTGTGCTTCTGGTAGTGATACTTGCGGATATAACAGCGACCATCACTCTCAAGAAACGTGCCCGCTTGATTTTGCAAGAATACGTCAAGAACACCAAGTACATAATGCGTGATCTCCAACTGGACAAAGCTTTGCGTGGCTCTATCACGCGTTACATCTACCACCAATGGTTCTCTGGTAGAGGTTCCTTCATCGTCTATCCTGGAAATATAATGCACGACATGCCCAGAGAGCTGTTCCTCATCATAACCCACAGCATCTTCAAGGACACCCTAACTCGGGTCCCTCTATTCCAAGACTTGCCCAAGGAGGTAGAAATTAATTGTTGTGGTTACTGCACGATGCTTCACATTCCACCAGGTCAATTTTTGACGTGCGCTGGTGAAGTCTCCCACGAGATGTACATGATCAGCAAAGGATACTGCGATCTCATATCGATGGATCGTACTTTTAGGAGAATTCTCGGTCCTGGTGATAGCATCGCCGTGGTAGAGACTTGCCTGAACATTCCCGTCATGAATAGCGTTGTCACTAGAACGAGTTGTGAATTAGTTGCTTTATCGTACGATAATTTCAAAAAGGGGGTGTCGATAGACCCGGCGTGGTGTTCTGATTTCGCTGAAGTCACCAAGACTGGATTCGGAGTGGATCTGACTTTAAATCTCATCGCGAAGGAACATGACCTCGAAGAGGACGTTGCTGAAGAAAGAGGGAGATCCTTTTGTACGTTCGGATACTGCCTTAATCCTGAAAGTACTGAAGGAATTGAGTACCTGAAGCCGTTCGAGAGACTGGGGTACTGGTCCTTCCTGCGTTTCTTCCTCTTACGTCACACCATCTTATCAGATGGTAATTTTATCCGTTACTACGAGATTTTTAGGTGTATAATAGCTGTTTTAAGCGTGGTACTGTTCTCTATACCTCCGGTGGTTAGTTGCGACTGTTTTTGGTATTGGATACTTCGTTTCCTTGATGTAATCGCCTGGGTTGATATATACCTCCGTCACCATATCTGTTATTTTAACGATCAAGGGATAAGGGTCAAACATCCCCTAAAAACGGCGACAAACTATTGGAAACACAGTTTCATCATCGATGTCTTGGCTACTTTTCCCCTCTACGAAATATTCCGACTATTTTACAGCGATAAAGTGACTGTTTACCTCAGTGCCAATAGAGTTCTTCAAGCCTATCGTGTGGTGCAAATCCTCAATTACAAAAAAGAGATGGTCGGCTGCATGCTTAGATTATGGACTCCTTTGATCTACGTTTCTTTAGTAACCATAGCAATAATCTATTCCAGCATCATCGTACTCAGTATAAGTTGCACTTTTCATCATGATATAGAAGCTTCCGAATTTTACCAGAAAGGAGTGTACTGCCGCAACGATAGCTTTTTTACAGTCTCTGACTTTCCCAAACCAATATCACCAATGAGAACATATTTGTACGCGGTATATTTGGTTTGTAGCGCGTTTTTTGCTAGTGGCATCCAAGGTTTTCACATCGTCTCCATAACAAAAGCTATAACAATTGCCGGCTTCACGTTTGTTGGTTTCGTTACGATGGAATACATCACAGCCAACATAATCTCCGTCAATCTTCTCAGAAACGTCGACCTCACTAGGTACCAGAAGAAAATGATGGAGCTAAGCAACTTCCTGAACATGAGACGTATCGATTACAAACTCAAAAAGGAGCTAGCTGACAATTTCGAGTACATCTGGAGCAAACACAAGGGAAAGAACTACAAGGAAAATTTCGACTACTTCAACAACTCACTCAAAGAAGATGTGATGTATTCCATCTTCGGGAGATCGATGGAATCGTCCACCATCTTCTCGGAAGCGGACACTTCGTTTTTCAGAACTCTTCTGTTGAAAGCGAAGCACGAAATCATCATCAGAAGAGGGATAATCTCGAGAGTGAACGATGTCGATGATTGGATATTCTTCATCTCGAAGGGTCAAGTGGAGGTTTTGGCTCCAGATTACAGTCGACTTTTGGTTCTTCCTGCGGGGAGTATGTTTGGTAACCTTGATAGCGTTAAGTATGGAAGGCGTACTCTCACTATGGTAGCCAAGGGACATGTTGAATTGCTTAAAATAAGGGCATGTGATTTTTACGCGATTCTAAATATGTACACGAGAGTGAAATTATATTTTAAGAAGTTGCTGGTCGTTAATGTTGATTATATGGTTGGAGGACCTCTACCACAGATGAGTCGTATGGAAAAGGTCACCGTTCAAGAATCTGCAGAAGAGATATTGACGAATATAGCAAAAATGAAGAGGACAAAGGCTATGATAGTTAGATTCCTTATTTCTGTCCATAGAAATGACGGTGGATATGTAATATGGCATAAATTCCTCCTATTTATATCGTTTATAGGTTTCAACTTGGATATATATCGAATGGCTGTAAGGGACCAATCCGCAATTCTTGTTTTCGTTTTATATTTCTTCGACTTAATCTTCATCATCAAAATCTACTTCGAGTTTCATATGAGCTTTGAAAACGAGCATGGAATATTGATAAAGGAGAGGAAAGAAATCGCATTGCATTATCTAAAGTCGAGACTTGGGTTTAAGATTGACTTTATCTCGGTTGTACCCTTCGAATTATTAGCTTTCATATTCGCTTTTAATTTGAGTTTGTTTCACTTATTGCTTTGCTGCTGCAGGCTTAACAGATTAATCCGGATGGTCTTCGTTATGGATTACTTCATCAAAACTAAAGAGATGATTAGTGTGAATATTACAAGGGTCCACACGCTTCAAATAATAACTGCACTAATCCTCCTTATTAATTTAGTTACCTTCAGCTCTATCATCATTGGTTGTGTAGATGAGGAGAATAAACAAATCCCTTGCAATTTTGAAGAACTGTCTTCCGAAGAAAAATTCATCGTCTACTTAAAAGTGCTTGGAGCAACCATCTCCACACTAACAGCTACCCCTTCCGAAAGCCGTTATCCCATTTCAGCCCTTCACATCTTCATCTCGATCGTGTTAATCTTTGGAGGAAGATTCGTTGTGATGCTGTTGGTGGCAGAATTCTGCGCCATGCTCGAGGTAGCGACCACGCACAAGTCAAACTACGAGCAGAAGATGTCTGAATTCAAAAAATGCCTTGAAACTTTGGGACTCTCGCCGGTGTTAGTCAAGAGCACTTGGAGATACATGGCATTTCTATGGAAGAAGCATGGAGGTCTTCAATTCCCCACGCTTCTAGAAGAAGCGCCGTATTATCTACGCGAAGCTGTTTTGAATTCCATGTTCGGAGTGCATCTCCGAAGCCATCCGATTCTGAAGCAATGCCACAAAGATTTGATACGTCAGATGGCGGCGAGGATGCAAACTTTGGTCTTCTTCACCGGAGATATCATCGCGTTTCAGGGAGAAATGGACGAGCTGATGTATTTCATCCATTACGGTGAGGTTGATGTAGTAAAAGAGGACGTCGACCATAAAGAGACCAAAGTGAATACGTTGCTTACTGGTGATAGCTTCGGGCTGGATCAGGGTATGTACCACCGGTGTGGACATGAGTTTAAGTATAGGGCATCTGGGTATGTCATCACTATAGTGCTAGAGAGGAAGGCGTGGATACATCTGCTGGATTTCTTTCCTGCCTCCAAGGAATTGATTTTTATGCCACCAGAATTGAATTAGGTAAATTTATTTTGTTATGTAAATGTTCGAAATTAAAATGATGACAGGTGTAAAACGTCAAAAATAAACTTTAGTTTCTGTCGATTCTGTTTGAATAACTACTACGTTATTGGTTGAATGTTTAAAGTCAGTTTCACACAGTCACACAAAATATTCACCTGTAAACCTATTTATTCTCTTCTGAACCCTTCTTGTGCTGTGTCAGATTTAGAAACAATGATTTTCTTCTTACGTGTCTACCAGTCAAATTCTTGTTTTTCCCGTGTTTTTCATTTGTTGCCTGTTATTAGTTGTGCACATGGGCGTACCCAGCTTTTCGTCTAACGGGGGGGGGGGAGGGGGGGGAATCAGGAATTTCGCTTACTCAATAATCCAACATAAATAAAAATGTGTCTTTATTTATTTCATGAAGAATCTTCGATGATTTTCTGCAAGGTGACTTAAAAATCTTCTGTGAAGACCCAAGTTTTTTATGTTTTTTATATATACTGATCTTCAAAAGCTCGTTTATTCCTAATTAAATTATTGATGATCTCAGTTAGGCATTCAGTTGTATGTCTATCACGTTTAGCAAAAGATGAGTAGATACATTTTATTTGGAAGAATAAAGATCTGTGATCCACATTATATATAGTAATGGTAAACGACGTACTAAAGAAATATAAATTTCGCCTTAAGCATCTACTAACAGAACCACGTTTTATCATTTGGAACTCGTACATATCAAATATTAATTAATTAACAGATGCGCTTTTTAGTTTCAACTTTTCGCATTAGAAGCTTCAGAAATTTAAGTTAGGAGTGAATATGTAGCTAGCATAGATAAAAAAAATATCAAAACTGAGAATGAGGAAACAACTTGTTCGTGAAACAGTACCTAAGACTTTAATGATTTAAGCTGCTGGTTTAGCTAATCTTAGTTGAACTTAAAAATACAAGTTATAAACCCCAGCGTCAGCTGGCCAAACTCCACCAATCAGCATTAAATTGATGGTCGTTTTATCTCTAACAATTTTTACTCGTACATGTAATTTTACTCAAATTTATGCATAATTTTAAAATCACCATTTGTTATTGTTCTCAAGCTGCAAAAGTCCTTTCATGTATTATATTCATCTTGCTGGCTGTCATTGATTTGCAAAATAAGGCTCAATATCGCCAAAACCGTATGTTAAAAATTTTTGCCGAATTTACTTGACTATACTGAAATCTGCAGGGATTAACAATTAAACGCACAGTTTAAATTATTACAAATGTAGGTAGTCCTTTGTGATCAATTAATCTTATGATGGCAATGTAAGCTATACCTCGATTGTTACTTCACAGTTTTTATGTGACATAACAGTAATTTATGTTTTTAACTTTAATCATAAATGCATAGTTTATGTGCTTAAAGCGCCTAATATCCAAATTTTGGATTAAAAACCGTGATCGCATTGATCTGATATTTTAAATAGATCAAATTGAGTACTTCTTTTTGCTCTATGGCTAAAATAACGACCAAGGCATAAATTGCAAATAGTGCTTTTGAGTCGATTATATAAATGCTAGATAATAACACCGCAACACATCAGTAAAATGATAGCATATTACATTTCAATGTTAGACGACGATTTTGTACACATTATGAGTTGGTACTTATAAAATCAGAATTAGATAATTGCATAAAATTATGCAAGACACGCTTTGTTGTGAACGCAGTCAGAATATACCATCTTTTATTTAGACTGAGCTTTTGGGTTTATTTTCACATTTTTCGTTTAGCTATTATTTTTTTTTTCAGTTAAGCCAACCTCCGTAGTTCGCCAGTGCACTGCTTCCAAAAATTAACCCTGCACTTAATATTTTGACCAAATTAAGCCTCATTTAAATAAACTGAAATATATTTAATCCGTTCAAAAAGTCTTTTGTATAATGACATTTTAGCAGCACACTGGGTTTTAATTCATGCTTATAATACTACTGCATTCCTAAAACTTCCGTTTCATAACTTAGTACGGATGGATTTTTGCTGATAACTGATATTTTTGAATTTTTTTTGTTTCTCTGTATCAATTTTGAAATTTGGAACTAAGAAGATTGGAGTTACCGCCAAATACAAATATGTGACCGATTCTGTGTATTCCACATGACAGAATCATGCATAGTTGAATAATCTCTATAAGAAAACATATTAGAAGAGCTGAACAAAGTAGATATCGTATTATGACTCCTGACCAAAATAAGCTTGGAAACCGTTTCAACGACTTATTGAATGTCATTTGCATAGGTCAGATATGAGTTCTAGATGAAAATTGTGAAATACGCTTGTCTATAAATTTTACTTCATTAACCATTTCGTAAATACGTACTTAATTAATCAGCTAAATGTATGGAAGGTGGAAAGGGCCCAGAGTTGGCAGTCCAGGTCCAGGGGGGCAGCTGCGCCCCCTTGCCCCCCCCCTCGGTACGTCCATGGTTGTGTAATTTTTCACTGGAACGACCAGTGGCGAATTCAACTTGGCGACGGTGATGTAACGGACGATGATTTTTTTAAATGACTGGCAGGCAAATAATTTTACAGTGATTTGTGGTTGAGTGTCATAAAAGTATTTCTGATCCCACTTTAACACCGAATTTTTAAGAAAAGTTAGTTTAACGAAGTCAACATTTACAGGTATAGTTGATTGATAGTTGGTGAGTCTTTGCGATCTAGGGTTATTCGTTACATGGTCGGTGCAATTTTTAAAATTTCAAATTATTTTGACATACCCATGTCATTAGTGATTATTCACTGTCAACATAGACATAAAGGCAAGATAAAAGATTTGTTTTGTGTTATGATCGCTGTCACAAATCTGTCACATAAACATGGAACATTCTTCTGAATCTGATAGTACACAATCAGGTAGTAAAGATTCAGATGAAGATGATGACTTGCTTGTAACCGACGATAAACCAGAAGCGAAAACTGCCAGTGGTTTGAAAATAAACAGCGTCAGCATTATTAAAGACGTTGGAGAAAGCGACAGCGATGAACCTTTTGATGAACTATACCAGTTTGTATCCGAAGAAACGTCCGCTGAAGAATCTAGCGAAAGCAGTACGTCGTTTGATTCTGATGAAGATTTTGAAATCGACGAGCCCATCGAGAAAGCTGAAACCAATCAGAATCTAAACGTTACCGAATCTGTACATTTAGAGTTGGACGAAACTGATGATATTGTTCAGCTGAAGAAGATTAATTTTCTTCTTTACTTCTCGGAGCTACACTTCGAAATACTGTTTCAGATAATTTTAATGTTTGGCAATTACGTTGCTATAGTTTGTACTGCTGTGGACGCTGCAATTGCATGCAGTTCATCTGAAGAAGTTCCACAAGACTACAAGGCGCTCATGCTAAGTAGGTGAAGCTCAATTATTTAATTATAGCAAAATCAAGATGTTATGACTAGAAATGGGTACTCAGTATGCAAGTTAGCCTCTAGCGGATATCCAGTAGCATGTCGTAGTGGTTTCTACCACTCACGATAAAGTCACATATTTATAAACAAAGTTTTGTTTTCAACCAGCTATCATTGGGCTAACATTATTTTTTATATTGCATTTAAGTCTAAATAAGAAAAGAAGTCAGGTAAGTATTAAACAATTCAGGTGAAGCACTGCTCCACTTGGTGTATCTAATCAATAAATCATAAATCAAGTAGTACAGTAGATTGCATACGTTTACAATTTCTAAAAGTTACTATTGTTATTGCTCTTCAAACGCTTGCAAGTACTAGAGTATATATTGACGCTGAACTCAAACAGCTTATCATTACGTTTGTATCTTTTCACATAAGCGAATAAACACCTGTATAATTGTAGATTACATCTATTTCATCGACATCATCGCTCTCTTGGATATAGCATCAATGGTTTGCTTCAAGGTTTGCAGAAGGAATGATAGGAATCATGTTGAGAGAAGTATTTTCGCCATCATCATAGAAGCTTTAAGCATACCTCCTCTTGATCTGCTATACTACTTGCTTGCTGTACCTGCTAACATGTGCCTGGTGTACATTCTTCGTCTTCGTTACTGGATCCGATTCATCAGGTAGAAAACTGTTCTTTTTTATCTCAAGACAGTTCTGACTTGTTTCAAGGCTCCTTCTGAAAGCATGGACTCTTCAAGCTACTATTGGTCATAATCATTTTATTCTGATTGGTACGACCTTTTCACTTACATTAGCAACGACTTTATTGATAACTACTTGCGTTGTGTATGCTATACGTTGCTCACAAAACTACTGCAAATATAACTTCGACTACTTCTACCAAATATTGGACTGCGTGGCCACAAAGGTGACTGGAAGAGGACAATTTACAGACAAATACAGTCATAGGTAAGGATAAAAACAATAATAGAATTAGGTACTAATTATTATGTTCCAATAGGACTATTTATTGGATCTACATAGGAATCACCTTTGCTTCGTACACATACTTCAACGCTTTTATGGTTGGAGAAGCTACATCTTGGATCAAGCGTCTGGTAATCCAGAGGGCTATATTTATAAAAAAGATGAGGAGGATGAGATTTGTAAGAGAAATCAAAGGGTCAAGTCTGTCTGTTACCATATTTCCAACAGGTCTTCTCAGTTCCTTTCAAATTCGACCGGATGTTGGCCGAAACATGTCTGGACTACTACAGTTATTTCTGGAAGAGTAGAAAGGCTATGCATTCCGAAAACCTTGGCGGTCTTCTTCCCGAATCACTGGAGTCTGAACTACAACTAGATCTGTCATGGGAAGCTTTGAAACACTCGAAGCTGTTCAGGAACGAAGAAACTCACATTCTTCAATACGTTTCATCGGTCGTAAAGCATACTTTTATGATACCTGGTCAGGTTGTGTATAAAAGGTAAGACAAACCAAAAGAGAAGAGAAGTGAAATGTTCACCTGTATATCAGGGATCAATTCAAGTCGAAGATGGTCTACATTATAAGCGGCATCGTTCAAGTGTATTCTGAGGAAGATGGTGAAACTCCTATTATAAATTTAGGCCCTGGTACTTGTCTTGGGGAGTCCAGCTTGTTTTGTAGCTATCCTTCAAGCTGCACTATGGTCTGTCGCACCTATTGCGAAATGAATGTATTGGAAAGAACTGATTTCATCAACACAATGTGGCGGTACGGCGAAGAGTATAACCGCTTGAGGAGGATTGTCCAAGACAGGTATGGAGATCTAAGCAATCTAAATAATCCATTGTTAGGCCATCATGTTGTATGTACKATGTTTTATTAAATTATTAAATTATTTGTTTGAGGATTGTTGCAAAAACGCGATTGATATCGATTGGCAAGATTCTAAATTACTTCAGCTTCACTGTTTGTTTTGTCTTAAGTGATTGTTGTTCTTTGTWTGCTGATCTTATTATTCTCCCTTCGGCATTGACTATTAGTTTTTGGTATCTTATTTTTCTTCTCTAACTATCAAATTTATTACGTATTTTTTGTATCAGGATACCATTTTTACAGATACGACCAAGCCAGAAAATATATTCAGGTAAAGAAATTCCAGCTAAAGAGCGATTTCAGAAAAGGAGTGGACACCAAACCATACTCATTGATGTGGATTAAATTAACATTGCGCCGCTTATCGTCAACCGACGCAAAATTCTTGGAAAGCCATCTTGGATCATTGAGCGCAGAAGAGCGTCTAGAAATACGCTCTATGCTGAAGAGGGTATTTTGTGCCCAATACCTGGACGTTCTAGCAATCGCCACTGAAGAATTCACTGTTGGTGACAGAGTGTTCTATAAAACTTCATGTCCATGTATCCTTCAACCAGATTCGTTGATAGCTAAAGCCATGGAAGCAATAGTGATCTTTACGTTGATGATACTAATCTTTGTCTACCCATACTATGCATTGTTTTTGGAAAAAACAGACGGTTTTTACACGAGCATTATCTACATTGCGACCACGATTTGGTGGTTAGATATTTACACGCAAGTATCCACCGCTATAAAAACTAGAAATGGTATGATTACTAGTCCTTGTGACATTTTCTTGACCAGAAGCAGGAGTGCTCTCTTTATTATTGATGTGGTATCTGCAACTCCTATAGAGTCAGTGCTGTATTTTATGGATGGTGTTGTAGATCCAAAAATGTGGATGGAGCTTCAGTTCAATAGAATGTTGAGGGTAGGAAGAATAGAGAGGGTTTTTAGGCAGTACGAGAATTCGACTGTATCAAGTGACAGTGTGATTCGCTACGTAAAATATTTCTTGTTTCTCGTGATATTAATCTATTGGACGGGAATGTTTTATTTGTTTGTTAACAAATCAAATAACAATTACGCACAAGAAATGATAGTTAAATTAAATCCAACCAAATGGTACCACGACATCGTTCTCTGTATCTTCTTTGGGGTTCATTTAGTGACAGGAGTTAAATTCCACGTTACCAACACAATTCCACTGATCACTCTTAAAATATCAATCCTGTTTCTGAACATTCTAGTTTTGTCACATTTAGCAGCGATACTAGCTTGCGATTGGCATTCACGCTTGGTTCTGGAGGAACACGTCAAGACAACAAAACACATCATCGAAGATTTAAGTTTCAACAATAGATTCTCCAGTTGCATCACAAGATACATCGAGCACCAGTGGAAAACCAATGAGGCGGCAGACCTGCTAAACTTGGGCATGTTGGAGAGAGATGCGCCCGAAGAACTTCTCCAGATAATGATGCACACTCTGTTCAAGAATTCTTTACTGAGCGTTCCATTTTTCCAAGAAATCCCTCATGAGTTACTGGTACGCTGTTGTTCTGGCTGCAGGATTTTGGAGATTCCTGCTGATCAAACGATGACCTATGCCGGTGAAGCTTCCAGTGACATGTATATACTTAAAAAAGGTTACTGTGATATAATATCCGCTGATGGAAGCTATAGGAAGGCCATCAGACCAGGACAGAGCTTCGCCGTTTTGGAATCTTGTATGGCGGTGCCTGTTGTTAATACTGTTATAACGAAAACGTCATGCGTGATGGTTTCTCTCTCCTTCGAAGATTTCAAACGGGCTGTTGCCTTGGATCCTAAATTTTATATCGAGATGAGTGGCACCATTAAAAGCGACATCGGTTGGAGATATTTGATGGATATGGGTAGGCGTGTAAAGCAGCTTTATTTCAGTGACGATGTTTCCAAATCGAAATCGTTTCATTGGTATGGTTACGATCTTCACCATAACACAGATAGAGGAAATGAATACTTTGCACCCTTCGACAAATTGGGGTATTGGAATTTTGTCAAATATTTGTTGCTCAGGTTCACTATAACCAGTTACGGAAGCTTCATTCACTACTGGGAATACTCTCGATGTATTTTCGCGATGTTAACCATAGTGCTTGCGGTGGTACCTACTGTTAGTGACTGTGGGGACTGTTTTTGGAAGTGGATTTTCCTTTTTCTGGAGATCACTGCTTTAATGGACATCTACGTACGTCATCATGTTTGTTATTTCAATCAGAAAGGTGTAGAGGTGTTTCATCCGTTGAAAACTGCAACCAACTACTGGAAGCATAGCTTTATTGTGGATGTTTTGGGCGCTCTTCCTTCTGTTAGTATAGCTCGCCTATTGGGATACAAAAAAGTTGGATATTTCAAGCTAACGCGACTCCTACAAGGCTATAGAATCTTGAACTTGTTTAATTACAAAACAAGAACATTAGGATATAATGTCCGCCTCTGGATTTTCGTTAGTTATATTCCTCTCTTCGTTATACTCATCAATTACAGTGGTGTCTTTATTTTAAGCATGCAGTGCACTTTTGACAATAGTATAACAGCAACAGATGATTACGAGGCTGGAGTTAATTGTGTTGAGAACAGTTTCTTGGCAAACTCTACGTTTACTAAACCATTTTCACCAATTCGCGTCTATCTTTACGGAATATTGTATGCTTCCAGTACATTGACGTTATCTGGTTTACATGGGCATATCAGTACCACCTTCAAAAGCTTACAATTGCTTTCCCTCTTCATGATAGTTGGATTCTTAATCGTCCAGTATCTTACAGCTAGATTAATCGCAATCAACTCGTTCAAAAACATCGGCATTTGCGTATATCGTCGAAGATTGATATCGACCTTAGATTTCTTGAAATTAGGGGTGATCGATAATCGTCTAGAATTGGAATTGGTTAGTCACTTCGAGCATGTGTGGGCTAAGAAAAGGGGCAAGGATTACATCGAGACTTTTCGTTATTTCAATAATTCATTGAGGGAGGATTTCATGTGTAAGCTCTTTGGAGGTACTCTTCGAAAATCACTGGTTTTCTCCGCTGCAGGTCCCGCGTTCTTTAGAAGCCTGCTCATATATGGAAGACACGTGATTTTAATAAGAGGAGGCGTGATATCTCGTGTTAACGATGTTAACGATTCCATTTTCATCGTCCATAAAGGAGAAGTTGAGGTACTGGGTTCTGATAACAATAAATCGTTGATCCTTCCTGTTGGTAGCATGTTTGGAAATCTACAATGCAAGAAATTGGGTAAGCGCACTGCCACTGTCGTTGCTAGGAGTAACGTCGAGCTTCTTACCATAAGTTCCAAGAATTTCTACCAGATCGTCGACAGATTTGAAAGCTTCAAGCTTCACTTCAAAAGACTGGTAGAGATCAATGCAGAGTATCTCGTTGGGGAAGATGTTCCACATATATTGCATGAGACCTTCGAAGGCAAGAAAGCAAAGGAGGTATCTTTTAATATCCATAAAGAAAATCGTCTTGTGATCTACAAAATCGTGTTATTCTCGAGCTGTTTCCTCGATTTCATCTTGGAAGTATATCGATTGGCAGTTAGAGACCAGTCGGTTGCTTTACTGGTCGTTCTGTATTTCTTCGATGTTTTATTTGTCGTGAAGATTTATCTTAAATTGAATTCGACTTACACCGATGGAAATGGAAAAATTATTACGAACAAAAACAAAATTAGGAGACATTATTTGAGATCCCGGCTCGGTTTTGGTATCGATTTCTTTTCTCTATTCCCCTTCGAGATATTTTCGTTTATTTCCTACGGTAGTTATCAGTTTTGGTACCTTTGTGCCTATCTTCGCGTGAACAGGCTTGTAAGGATAATTTTTGTGATTAAATACTTGGAAGCAAGCAGACAAATATTGAACGTCAACATTTACGCATTACGCATGTGGAGACTCATAATATACACGCTTCTTCTTTTACAATCATTAACAGGTCTTTATTTGATTCTCACTTGTTTAGAAGGAACCGATAACGTGTTCCCTTCTAAGACATGCGATTACGAATCTCTCTCCGCTTGGGGGAGATTGAGTATCTTTTTTAGGGAAATGAGTGTCATTATTTCAATTTGCGCTACCACTCCTTCAATGGTATATTACCCTAATTCAAGTTTCTCCACGTTCTTGTTGATTATTGTCCACATAATAGGGAGATTGGTGGTCATTCTTTTTGTGGCTGAAGTGTGTAGCGTTAAAGAAATCGCGACATACTACAAATTTTGCTACGACCGGAGACTAGACAACTTCAAGACTTTAAACAAACACTTCTCTTCTCCATCGGTGATGAACAAAGTACTGAAACACATGAGCAATCTCTGGGATTTTCAAAAAGGAGAACAATTCCCTAGTTTGCTCGAGGAAGCTCCACATTATCTTAGAGAAGCAGTGCTAGATTCTTTGTTTGGATTCCATCTTAGGGAACATAAAGTTTTCAGCTTATGCGAGGAAGATTTGATGAGACAAATAATTGAACGCATTCGCACAAGAATCTTCTTCAAAGGTGATGCCATAGTGATGCGAGGCCAGATCGATGATTGTATGTACTTTGTACATATAGGAAGGGTGGTTGCATTAAAAGAAGACGGCGAGCAAATTTTAAATGTCAGGGACGTTTTTGGGTTCGAACAAGGGCTTTTCCTGAACAAAAGCCACGAGTTTACATACGAGGCGGCGGAGTATACTGTTTTGGTGCAACTCAGAAGAAGCTCGTGGATTCAACTCCTCGATTTTTTTCCCACTTCCAAGGAAAGGATGTTCAAAACATAATTGCACGTCAAATTTTTGTAGATGTCACGTTTGATAGCTTGTAATGACTTATAACACTGATGTAAGTGGTGTTATCTACCATAATTGCTGTTTATTCTCTAGCATGTCTTTTTAGGTTCTTTTGAAGTACTGCACCTTCCCAGAATCTGTTCACACCACCAAATTATACTACTGCTACAGCAGTGAAAATTGTTGCGATGTGGGTTGTTGCTCAAATACTACCCTCCGTATCTATCAAGTCTGGTATTTTTGGTAAGCGTTTCTCTGAGTTTGCTAGACCTACATTAAGTGGGACAGGGGGATAATTCATGGTTCAAGTTGTTTCTTAACTCATCGGCATATTTTTTGTGATTATAATGAGCTCGGTTGAGTTGGGTTGAGGATGAACAGAACCAACATTCATGACTTTTCGTTTCCGAGATATGGACGCAAGTTGCATTGTTTTAAATGGGAATGGGTGTCAAAAGACACATCATTAATACAGTAATTGAGCCTGACAAAGAACGAAAAGAATGAAAACAATTTTCTATATTGCTGAAATGGACGAAAAAGACCATTTTCCCTGACTGATGATAATTTTCGTCTATTTAATTAATTTATTGCAAATCGGGTACCCAAAAAGTAGAAGACAAAAACATGATTCCGTGAAAAATGCTGTATTTTTTCAGATTTACTTACAGAAGATGCTCAAAATGTTCCCCATTTACTTCCTGGCAGTAATGCAGCCTTGAGTAATTCTGTCGCTCCGCGCCTACCAATCCATCTGTCTGGAAATATCGCATTCAAATATCCACGAACGTTGACTGTGAAATGGGACGGTGCACCATCTTGCTGAAACCATATCTATTCAGAAGGACGCGCAAGATTTTCACGATTAGGGAACAGACGAAGAAGTTCTGGTATAATGTGTTCGCGCAATAGCTGAAAATACTTGACCACATTCAAATTTCCATCGATGAAAAAAGGCCCAATAATGAGCTCACCGATAATACAACACCAGACATTTACTTTCTGAGGGTGTTGTGTGTGGACTTGTTCCATCCAATGTGGATTTGTGTCCGACAAATATCTGCAATTATGTCTACATCTATCATGTTCATAGCATTTTCGCAAAATTTTATCCTACGATCGAAATCATCTTCGCTCAGCTCTTGTAATAAGTGAATTTTGTATGGATGAAACTTCTCTTTTTCAAAATGTTCTGAACTGATAGGTGAGTAAGAGCACGCTGTTGTACGGAACACTTGGGATTCATTTATAGATCTGAAAAGACATTCAAGCTATTTTCCTCACTCGTAGCAACCTTTGGACGTCCTGTTTTTTGACGATTTCTAACACCGCAGGTTTCGTCAGAACGTTGCAATGTTTTAATAACTGTTGAKCTGGCAGTTGGTTCATGATCTTCATGAYTTGCATTGTAGAGTGGAACTACTTCCGAATAGCTTCGTCTTCAATCTCCATAACCAATCATGATCAAAATTTCTATGCGATCATGTTCAGTTAACTGAGGCATTGCGATTGCAAATAACAAGGAGAATAAAAATTATCACCAGCCACGAGGAAAACGGAGACACTTGGAGTTTTTCTTCTTACTTGGCGATAACGGATATGGTTTTATCCCGAAGTTTTTTGCGAGACCCAAGTTTGTTATTAGACTTTTCTCAATTCAGAAGCAATAAATTGTAAAAGTGTGATACATTTTTGTAATCAAGAAAAAATATCCTCTTCAATCATGTCATTTTTTAAAAAATGCAACTTGCGCCCATATCTTTGAAACGAGAGCTGACACGGAGTCGAAAAAATTCCAGAAAATGCATTTTAATTACCAATAGACCCATATAGAAATATCCTGCTGGTTCCATACTTTGTAGTGACCCTGTATAATTCACAGGTTAAGTACAGGTAAATACGCTATATGGCACTGATAATTCGCTAAAATATTATCAAATCGTCAAATTCAGCTAGTAATCCTTATACGTAAGTTTCATGAAGAACATCTATCCAACAGGGTGCTGCTGTTGATAATCTTCTGTGCCTTTTCGGGTGGATCCTGGTATTGTCGCAGCCCACGATCTAGGACCTGCAGAGCTGAGGGCAGAAGTATATCCCCCCCTCGCAGATCTCCTTTCAGAGGTACGGCCAGAGGCTCACCGTATTTGCGCGACTTACCACGAATATCGACAGGGGCAGCCGCTTATTTAGGAAACCTCACCGACGACGATAGCATAGTTCTGGACCACMTCTTCCTCTCCMTTAGGYGCAGTTAAGTTGAAAAACTGCGAAGTTTTCTTATTTGGTCGATGTGTTTTAGGAACAGCTGCTGGAGACCCGCCTAGCTATAGCACTGTCATGTCTTCAGCGGAATACAAAGATCTGCCTTCGTACAGTGCGTTGTCTGAACCTCCTCCAAGGTACAGTTCTGTTACTATATTGAAGCAGGGGGGTGAGAGAGAAGATGATGCGAGTACGAGTGTTGACGTGCACAGGAGCATGAGCAACAGCGCGGGGTTGCAAGAACGACCTGAAGAAAGTAGCAGTACTGACCCTGGGAGGGAAAGGGAAGATTCCAACCATTAATGGTTACGTTATAAAATAAATATGTTAACCAAGAGCGATTTGCTTTATTCCAAAGTTTTCCTGCTTTGGAAATGGTTGACCAACGAGTGTAGTAGCTCACCTATTCCTCCAATAGATTTTTCAGTTAAGAATTCCATAGAGTTTATAGACAGAATTAAGAATATTAAACTTGGGGAGGGTGAGTTACTCGTCTCATTTGATGTAACATCGTTAATCCCTCGTATACCTATAGATGTATCGCTGAAGTATCTTGAGCATCTACTGGTAATTGTTGAAAGTGCAACATGTTCAATCAGATTGTATTGACAATGGTACGCACAACTAAATGACTGCTGATTGGGTATTATAACTTTTTTTAAAAATTACGTAAAATGAATCTTGAAGTGCATATATATGGTAAGTCATGTTAAAAAGAAACAAAAAAAATATTGTAGGTAGAGAATTATAGGTCTGAAATTCGAATCTTAGGATTCACCGCCAAAACGCTTCTATCCAAGGTTATTCAACTCGTGACGTCAAGTGTCATATAAACATTACCGAGGAGCGAGCTGTTTAATGGTGTAGTATCATTCTTGTATTGGAAAAGCCTTCGTGTGGTGTTTATTGAAAGGACGGTGTAAGAGGTCGCACCAAAAAGTGATTTGTGTAGTTTTACAATCATCTATCATGTATGGAAAACAAAACAAGTGTTGTTTTGTACATGGTTATAAAAGCACTTCAGTCAGTACAGCTAAAAAAATATTTTTGTAACCGTTCCTCGAGATTATCAACGTATGAAAAAGTTGTTTAAGGCCCCTAGACGTGATACGCCGAAATCGCAAAGATTGTTTTTCTGTTGTGAAGATCATCTTAATTCTTAATGTAAGTTTTATTATTCTTTTTGGGGTTATAGGTGTTTACCATTCAGTTCCATTTTGTTATAGCTTAATGAGGATATGGAAAATTATATGCGTTTTGGGTTGATAGAGGGAAATGTTATAATAAAGAAAGACGTTTGTTTCCCATATATTCGACTGTTAGCCAGACCAGAAACGAGCCGTAACAGCCCCCAAAATAAATGGCAATTTATATTTATTCTGACCTCTAAAATAAATATCAAGTTTAGGGTATATTTGTGATTCTTACATTTTTATGTTTACAAATAGTATGTTTCCAACAACCCACTGTGATCAAATTATCAATGCTACGTTAATTTGATAAAAAGTTCACTCATGCTGTTGCTTTTACGTTTTTCATCTCCGATGCGTTGAACCGCTCGTCGCTGTACACAAATTCCATAACAATGAACATGCCTTCAGAAATCATAACTCATAAGTATTTCACTTTTTCTTGGCGTATTTTAATTCGCTTGTAACAAAATGAACGCAAACAACAAACTGATAAATTGAAGGGCTGAGGCTGACGAGTGACGCGCTGACCCCAGATGTAAATAGCGGCCATTTACAAGACATCTGACMTCACGGCCAATATGTTCGCGTTTTGGCTGTCCCTTTWAATATTCACATTTTTAATGTTAAAAATACACCTTACGATCCATTTTTTCGAATTTATAAGCTGTCACAGCTGTTTTGTGGATTAGATGCTACCTATTAATATGCAATTTAATAAAATATAAATATACATGGCAAATACCCAATTACATATCCTTTTTCTGTACTTTCGCGCCTATTTGCTACACCTAAAAGTTTTGTTTAGTCTTTTTAGCGTGTTTAAAGAAGGATTTTTCAATTAGTTCGGAATTATACGAAGTGTTTTCCATAAAAATAACTATCGGTTCTTCCAGTAGTGGTAACAAATTTTCAGAAATCCATTTTAAATAGCATGGGGTCCGCTCCTTGAAAAAATTAAAGTTTTGTCTGCAACACAAAAGTTGAATAAACTGTTTGTTATTAGAACTTTAAGTATCCGTCAAAACTTGTTTTTTTTTCACGACAATATCGGGCTTTTCACAAACAAACCATCGGTTGCATTACTTCTTATGTTTGCATAAAGCTTAAAGATTTTACCAGATTCTTAAACATAATGCACTGCCATCGTCAAGAAGGCTTGATTCCAAATTAACCTTTAGACTTCACTAGGATTGGCAAATAGGCTTTGTGCAGTTCATAGATTTGTTGTCTAATTTGAACCTTGTTGGAAACTGGTAAGTCAACCGTTTTTGGCTCTCTTCAAAGGTGTGAGCTTTTTGCCAACCATTTTTTGTGCGGGGCCCCGAACAATTTTATTCGAAAACGTTGAGTACCTTAACACTTCGTTCCAAATTTTCTTTTAGGTCTTTTATAAATGTAATAGCTTTCAACTTTTCAATCATCTTAACAAGTCCTAGCGCAAAAATAACTTTCACACACTACTAAACACAAACGTTGTTTTTACTCAAGGATGAAAAAAAACTGAAATCCTCCATACAGTCGTAGTGGTTTACTGGTACATGTTAAATAAGTGATTCATTTAAATGCCATTTACTAACTTTTATAAGCAATATTTAAATATTTGTGTGGGTGTTTATTTATTTATACCACAATTCCCATACAGATTTACAGATTTATGGAATTATCTAAAACACTTAGGTACCTGGAATTTTGACTGTGCAGATCTACCGTTTGTATTCTACGATATTCAAAACCAATAATTATTTATGAATCGTATAGATAACACTAATTTATCGAACACATCCCCTGGTGGATAAGTACTGATGTATATTTTTTAACAAACTAACAGATGAAATTGTTTTACGCGGTAGTATGAGTTTTACTTTCGTTTGAGGATCCCTAGTTTCTGGGCGTAGCTTCCATCCTTTGGTCCATTTGATTTACCACAATTTCAAATAGTATCTATCGTTCTATTTCTTTTGTGTGCTAAATGAGTGATAATGATTATGATAGGAACATATTTAGAGCAGTTTATATGTGGGACACACAAAAATATTTTCACTATAGTAGCATATACCATGATCCAGGGCCCGGTACAGTTGTACCTGTTGTCCCCCCCCCCCTCCCTGTTGCCGGGTCTGATGATTAACGACACTGATAAAATTAAAATTCATTAATATATACAATTAACCTCTTTATGCATGTCCCAGAACTGTTTTCAAATTAACAATGAGTTTTTCGAACAACACTAAGGAGCAGCCATGGGAAAAGTCTCTCCTCTTTTCTTGCAAACTTATTTATGGGTCGATTCGAAAAAGATTTCAAAAATAGAAGCCAGTATTTCCCTCGCGTATGGTTGCGTTAACATCGTGGTTAAGTTTTTTTCATTATAGTTTGATTTGAGAATAATGCAAAAAGCAAAGAACGGACGAACCAATGGCATGTGCTGTTTCTCAGACGATCTAAATGTTTTGTAATCTTATTTTTGTTTTTTCAGGAGTTTTTTTCCGCAAATTTGATTATCTAATCAAAAATGATTTTATTTGTCACTAGATTGTTATGGACAACGAGCAAGGAGGACAGGGTGAAACTTCTGTAAAGCAATGCAATTGCAGAAGCTTTTCCTTCTTCAGCCTACACGTGTGTGATCCAAAGTTGTCCTAAAGTTGATTTTTTTTAAATATTTGGATCGCCGGCGTCCTCTGTTAAAATAACAAATACAATTTTGTTATTGAGCCAATGAAGAAAAACTTTTAATATATACAGTCTGTCTCTGGGTTGAATTCACAAGAGCAAAACAATTTTTTTTTTGATTTTGTATAAAAACTTCAAAGGAAAACATTTTTTCCTTATTCTGCAATTAAAACCTTAACCCTTAGGCAAAAACTTAAAAGGAGCATTTTGAAATAGGGTTGTCAGAGACGGTATATTTTCTGTGGCTGTGTTATGGTCAGTAATCAGTTACAAAACCACAATGTATATCGTTAGGCAGCCCAATGCTCAATCTGCACCTTCAATGAAACATCATTTTAGTACTCTGCAATCACTATGTAATCGTATTAATCCCAAAATCAGTTAATCCGTGTAATTTCTAGTAATCTGTACGTAATCTGTAATCAGTGCGACAGATTTTCTAGAGTGATTTTTTAGATTTTTTAGTGGTTACCCTTCTTTGTATTGGACATGGGTGATATCCAAAAGAGTTAATTCACTTCATCACAAACTAAACATATAAATTGTCTCCGGCAGCTTTGCCTTCCCTGGTTTATAATTTCTCGATATGACTTTTAGTAGTTAATATTAATACCTTTGTGCACTTTCAATACTGATTTTAGCATTGAATACTTTGTCCACATTGAAGATACAGTAAACAGTTTTGTTTTGTAATTACTTCTTTTCTTATGCCCTTTTTTGGGTAGTTGTCAAATTCCACCTATTTCTTCTCTGATTCACGTTTGCTTTTTGCTGGTAGCAGACGCAATTATGCTTCGTGGACGTCCTGATGTGTGTCGATTTTTGTACTGTTGTTCTTGTTTGCCAACATTCCAACCGCCTTGAAGCTTGTTACCATAGCAACAAAATTGAATTTTATTTACTGGAAAGTACTCCAGGAAAGCAGATCTCTATATGTCCTCCTAGATTTGCACATCTAGAGATCAAGGTAAGTCATCGCTTTAACAAAGATTGGACTCGTTAACTAATACTAAGAAAAACTTCAGATCTGCAGACCTCAACATCGATCCTGCAACGCCGCAGGGCGAACACGTGTCCCCCTGCAATCAATAACGACGGCCGACGCGACGGCCGGCGTCCGAGGCCTACAGGGCGTCGGCGTTACTATCACTACAAGCGAGCATCGTTTTTTTTTCCCTCGTAGTGTCGTTGCTGACAGTTCCTGTGCTGCTGGAGTGCCACCGAGGCGTTGCTGCAGGATGAGCGCCAAAGTAAGTCGAAATTTCCCAGTGGCAGTTCTATTTTTGCGTGTGCGTTTGTTTTTGTTTTCGATTTGGCGCGTGACGCACGGAAAATGTACGTAGATTTTAGCACTGCGAAAACGGTAGCGGAATAAGGATTCCTCGGTGGCAAATTGTAGTGGAATTGCTAAGCATCTGATTAGTATCGGGTTGTCATGGCAACAGGATGACAGATCAGTAGCAAGTAATCGGTTTTCTTAAAAAGGGGACTGTTTTTTCTTATCCACTATGGTTTATACTTTCAGACGATACTCAAGGACAATTTTCTTCATCCCTCATCAGACAACACCTTTGTTGTCGCCTCTTTTTTGTGTATTTTTAGTGCGTGTTTTATATCTGTATCCTGTTTTTCTACCTCTTTCATTTCTTAAGTTTTTGGTTCTTGAAGCACATTTCTTTTGTGTTAAAGAGTTATCTACATGTTTTGTGTTTCATTTCGATTGTACAGATATAACACATTCCTAGAATTTAAGCTCGTCATTTTCCTTAGAGAAGTTAGTATTCACTGAACAAATAAATGTCCTTCTGAATCCTTCCTGACCTTCCTTATTGTATTAACTCCGATAGTGATCATTCTTTATCAGTACATAAATACAGTCTAAATCAGTAGCGTAGCCAAGGGGGGAGGGGGGGAGGCAGTGGGGCAATTGCTCCCTTGGAACTAAATTATTTTGATAATGGAATAGCAGCTTTTGTACATTTAACAGTATATAAATTAGTAGCAAACTATTGGTTTGTTGTATAATAAACATTTTAGCAAATTAAACATTAAATATTAAAAGTCACACCTCTTCTGGTTTTTTTGTTTGTACTTAACATTTTTCTTGTGTTTGGAGTTTCCCCCCCCCCCCAAGTTAATTTTCTGGCTACGCCACTGGTCTAAATGTTTCGTCACAACATTCAGATCGTTTCCTGAATCATTTAATCTTTCTTTATTTCTGTACCGAAGCTTTCACTTATTTTTCGCAATTTTTTTCTATCCGCTCTTTTATAATTTTTTCAATGGATGTTTAAGGTGTCTTTGTTAGATCGCTTGCAAGCTTAATCGGGTAAAGATATTACATCTTCATCAATTCCTGATGCAAGTTCATTATCATTTCTTGAGCGTCTGGATGCTAACGGCGCTTTTTTTTCATTAATGGCATTTTTTGCAGTATTTGGACTTTTTCTGAACAGGCCATTGTCTAATACAATTACTGCATTGGGCCGGGAAGCTTTGCGCTACGGTTTATTTTTAAAGCCAATTTACAAACGCTTAAGCCTTCATATTTTCAAGCATTTCTTGAGCGTCTGGATGCTAACGGCGCTTTTTTTCATTAATGGCAATTTTTTTGCAGTATTTGGACTTTTTCTGAACAGGCGCATTGTCTAATACAATTACTGCATTGGCCGGAAGCTTTCGCAACGGTTTATTTTTAAACCAATTTACAAAAGCTTAAGCCTTCATATTTTCAGGAGATACAAATAATGCATCTTCCACCAATCCGGTTTTAGATTTCGCATGTAGAATAATTATTTTTGTATGCCTCATAAATCACACGTCGTATTAAATTTGCGTGATTATCTTTGAAAACCCTCGATGAACCAATGTTTTTTCGCACTTTTCTGTCTTGAAATCCATTGACAGCTATATTTCTCACAGTTGATTGTGAAATTTTGCTCATTCTACCAGTTTTTGTGATGGCCCCGCTTTTTCCTTCTGCATTTTGATGTATTCATAAACATTCAAAACTATTTATATAGCTTCAGGTGGTAAATTATTATAATTCCGTTTAATGAGATTTGACTCTCGGGGTACATCATTTTTAAAATTATTGTCAAAAACATATTGCGCCATTTCGACTTCTTCAACAACCTCTACTTTGGTTTCACCTTCTTGTGGGTGGGAAACGTCCACCCCATTATATGGTCTCCACATTTTTGTAATAAGTAAGTGCTATAAGAGATATAGTTTAATTATGTTCTAAAGATCTGGGCGTCATTACATTTATGGGGGTTTAATAACATAGTACGATAATCAAAAGCGGTATTCACTAACTAAAATGCATGCAGTGTGATATTTTATACATAGGACAGTCCAGTTATACACAGGATCACTGCTGGTGTACAGGGTGTCCCATTTTCGTTGTATTTACTTTTTTGTTCTGAGTTCAGCTGTACTGTCGAGATTTTTGTATCCTCAATTTTTGGTAAATGTAACCTGTACCCTGTAATTTTTTAGAAGGTTACATTTTTAAGATATAACAAACTTGCATTTTTTAAAATTGAAACCATAGTTGGCTTTGCTATGGTTGAAAAGGCCTATTTTTTCTGCTTAAGAAAATGTATAAATTGTTAGATTTATTTTTACTAATGGTGGAATTATTCAATTTTTTTAAAATAATTTGATCATATTTTACGTTTACATCCAGGAGCCTATGGTACAAGAAAACACAAGATATAATTTATATTATTAAGTAAAAATTTTAATCTTTTAAAAATAATATATGCATATTTGAATACAAACATAAGACTTCTAAGAGCGCTCATGCATTTTTTTGATCGATAATCTAGGAGGCAATGTAACTAATGAAAATGATTGTTTAATTGGATATAAGGCACCTATGCCTTGTTTATCATCAAGTATTTACATCCATTTTGACGAAAAACGTAAAATCTGATTTTATTACAAAAATTGGAATAATACCAAAATTAGTAAAGATAAACCACAATGTATACATTTTCTTAATCAGAAAAAATAGTCCTTTTCAACCATAGCAAAGCCAACTATGGTTTCCATTTAAAAAAATGCAAGTTTGTGTTATATCTCTAAAATGTGACCATCTAAAAAAATTCTGAGTACTCCACTAGATTCAGAATAAAAATATCTATAAAAAATGTCTGTACAGTTTTTTTGTGTCTACATAGAAATGTTACATTTTTCAAAAGTTGGCTATGGTTTTAAAACAAAAGACGATACAAAAATAGCAACGGTACAGTAATACATTACATACATTAATAGTTACCGAGATACCCTACAATTACAACGAAAATGGGACACCCTGTACATTTATTTTTATATAATATACATCTTTGGTGGCAGATTATTGCAAAATTCAAGCTTTCAAAGCTTTGTTTGCTTCGTGATTAACGACATTAATTTGTGATATCCACTGATGTGGATATCTTTTTTGCCCAACAGTTATGAAATACTTATTTCACACAGCAATCGTGCATTTCGTTAAAATACACTTACTAAATAAGATTTTCTTGGCAAATAAATTAATTTTGGCTACAGGATTCTAAAGCAAATTCCAATCTTTTAATAGTTAATCTAAGGGTGCAAACAGATTCTGCCATCAAGAATTGAGTTCCTATCAAATGCTAACAAATCGGTACTTCTATTTCTTGACCAATAAGCTATAGTACATCGCAGCAATGTGCGTGAAACCAATCAAACGGCTACGTTTGCGTAACCAAAGATTGTTTCAAATGTAACTCGTATTTACCCTTTGCACAGAGCCTTATTTGTTTACTCTCGCCAGTCAAAATAAATGTTATACGCTAACACAAACCATATGGTCGTTCTGTAAAGATAAAACCGTACGGACCAATAGATTGGCGGCAGTAGCCGGTATAATTCGCAAGATCCCAGACATATTTTTTGCCTGTTTGCACAATGATAAGACACCGTTAATAATAGAAGATAAGAACGGAAAACCACAGTACGTCCAGGTCCCTGTGGGTGTGTTAATGAAGTTCTGAAAGAGTGCTCGGTAAAATCGTTTATGTACACGATGAGGTGGTTCAGGAGGGATGTGAGTATGTTTTGTTTTGCCTTGTGGGGGTCAAAAATCACTATTTACGTTGATGTTAGCGAGTGTCTTGCTTATTTGAATTGCAAATTATGTTGTTGTTGTGGGGTTTTATCGATTACAATGGCTGGCTCGTCATAGTTTACGTCATTAGTGTAAATTTCTGACACTGCTTTGTTCTTGAAAACACCCGAAAAATAGAAACATTGTCTAAAATAACATCTAGCCTATAAAGAGACCCTATGGAAGGCTTATTTAGGTCCCCATCATAAACTGTTTAATAATTCCAATACTATATAATATTTATCTGGTTCTTTTCAAGAATACTGGCAACAATTTATGTATTTTTTTAATTGTTCAGCTATTTACAAGGATATACAACAAGTCAAAATACAGTAGCATACGAAAGAAGGAAGAAATTTCAGATTTTAACATTAATAAACACGAGACAGCAATACAATATATACATACTATAAATTACTACATCTAAATCTATAGAAGAATATTCTACCTCGTTTACATTAATAATACTTGACGGAAATTCAGTGTTTGTAACGAAATCAACTATTTAAAATTATTTGTCCATAGAACTGTCAGAAATAATTTTGAGTAGCTATTCCTTCTAGCTTTCTGGTAAATATTTATTATCAAATTAATTCTTTCCTGCTTCTTTGTGCATTTTCTAGGATTTATTTACTTATCTGGAGTGATATAATGCATTGTCCATCACGATCACTGAATTAGATTCTAAAGTCAAGAATAATTTATTTTCAAATAATATAATATAATATTTGTCCATATCGGAATGGTAATAATCGGCACTATAAATACTACATTCTTCGAAACATCAAGAGCAAAAGAACAGCAATGMGTTATACAGTCTCTTCCCCTTTCTGGCAAACCTATTTATATTTATGGGTCGATTTAAAACAGATTTTAAAAATAAAAACCAGTTTTTCCCTCGCGTATGGTGTACAAGCGGTATGTAATTCTTTTTTAAAAAAGTATTGGTTGAAATATTAATTATTGACTGCAACTTTTATGTCACATCTCAGCTATTTTTTCCAAATCTCTCTACGTTCCTATAACCATTCATAGCAAGACTTCTTTGTGCGTTCTTGACATTATTTCAAAATCCACTTCAGCCCAGCTGACGTCAAAAGAAGCCATCTGTGTAAAAGACAAACCTTGCTTTAATTAAAAACAGGCTCCACATTCATTTAGAGCGTTTGCTTCTATCGCAAATATCACTGTCTGATAACGTTGTTCCTGGAAACCGAAGTGCTATACTTGAAATGGAACAGGAAAGATGCGCAGTAAACATTAGTATCTGCAAAATGCAGCATCTACTAGAGGGTGATGTGGTAAAATACTCGTATTTTTTTAATATAGGGAATTGATTATTGCTTTGCAATCCGTGAAATTATGATACATAATGATGACAACATTATCCTTCTCATTACAACCTAATAAACTATAGCCCCATCCTGAATTTCAACTCGTTCTTCGTCAAATGCAAACGTAAATTAATGTAACAACACGAGGGATAAAAGAAACGAAAATAATAAGAAATAGGCTGTTCAGAGTCAGGACTGGTGTACAACTATCCCCATCTAAATTTCACACAGAATTGAACAAATTTTAACAAAACATTCGGAAATTAATAATGGGTTTGGCCTCCATTCTTCCTAGTTAGCTTAAAAATTCTAGAATTCAAGCTTTCAATCAAATCATTGGATATTCTTGGTTCCAAATTGGCCCAAACTTCTAATGAATTTTTGAGTTCATTTAGGGTGTCATACTGTCAGTTATCCGCATATACTCGCCGAACTAAGGTACCCCAAAGGTCCTTCATTGGGTATTTGCCGTGTATTTATATTTTATTAAATTGCATATTAATAGGTAGCATCTTATCCACAATACAGCTGTGACAGCTTATAAATTCGAAAAAATGGATCGTAAGGTGTATTTTTAATATTAAAAATGTGAATATTTAAAGGAACCGCCAAAACGCGAACATATTGGCCGTGACGTCACATGTCTTGCAAATGGCCGCTTATTTACATCTGGGGTCAGCGCGTCACGCGTCAGCCTCAGCCCGTCAATTTATCAGTTTGTTGTTTGCGTTCATTTTGTGACAAGCGAATTAAAATGCGCCAAGAAAAAGTGAAATACTTATGAGTTATGACTTTTAGAGGTCAGAATAAATATAAATTGCCACTTATTTTCGGGGCTCTTGCGGCTCGTTTCCGGTCTGGCTAACAGTCGAATATATGGGGAACAACGTCGTTCTTTATTATAACATTTCCCTCTATCAACGCGTATAATTTTTCATATCCTCTTCAAGCTATAACAAAATGGAAACTGAATGGTAAACACTTATAACCCCAAAAAGAATTATAGAACTTACAGTACGAATTAAGATGATTTTCACAACAAAAAAACCAACTGCGATTTCGGCCTTAAACAACTTTTTCATACGTTGATAATCTCGAGGAACGGTTACAAAAATTTTGTTAGCTGTACTGACTGAAGTACTTTTATAACCATGTACAAAACAACACTTGTTTTGTTTTCCGTACATAATAGATGCTTGTAAAAATACACAAATCACTTTTTGGTGCGACCTCTTACACCGTCCTTTCAATAAACAGCACACAAAAGCTTCTTCAATACAAGACTGATGTCATACACCATTAAACAGCACGCTCCTCGGTAATGTTTACATGACACTTGACGTCACAAGTTGAATAAGCTTGGATGGAAGCGTTTTGGCGCTGACTCCTAAGATTCGAATTTCAGACCTGAAGTTCTCTAGCTACAAATATTTTTTTTTAACATGGCGTACGACATATATGCACTTCAAGATTCATTTTACGTAATTTTCAAAAAAAGTGATAATACCCAATTCTACCGGCAAATTTCTGATACACTTATGGTTTCCCCGTCGTCACCAGTAGTGAATAATTAACTTTAGAGTCATCAGATCTGAACCCTAAAATATGGCTTTTTCGTTATGTCGACGACACTTACATTATATGGTCTCACGGCTCCAACACCTTAACAACCTTCTTAGATCACCTTAATTCCCAATATTCTGATATAAAATTCACAGTGATCTCTTCGTTTTTGCATTATGTTACACCACCGCCGCACAATTCAAAATATTAGGTGAACATAATTTTACGTTCAGAGTTGCTTCAGGTAACGCATCATTCTTTATTATAATATTTCCCTCTATCAACTTAAAACGCATATAATTTTTCATATCCTCTTCAACCTATAACAAAATGGAAACTGAATGGTAAACACTTATAACCCCACAAAGAATAATAAAACTTACAGTAAGAATTAAGATGATCTTCACAACAGATAAACAAACTTTGCGATTTCGGCATATCACGTATAGAGGCCTTAAATAACTTTTTTATACGTTGGTAAACTCGAGGAACGGTTACAAAAATTTTGTTAGCTGTACTGACTGAAGTACTTTTATAACCATGTACAAAACAACACTTGTTTTATTTTTCATACATAATAGATGCTTGTAAAACACACAAATAACTTTTTGGTGCGACCTCTTACACCGTCCTTTCAATAAACACCACACAAAAGCTTTTCCAATACAAGACTGATACTACACCATTAAACAGCACGCTCCTCGGTAATGTTTACATGACACTTGACGTCACGAGTTGAATAACCTTGGATAGAAGCGCGTTGGCGGTGACTCCTAAGATTCGAATTTCAGACCTGAAATTCTCTACCTACAAATATTTTTTTTGTTTTTTCTAACATGGCGTACGATATATATGCACTTCAAGATTCATATACGTAATTTTCAAAAAAAGTGATAATACTCAATTGGGTTCATGTCAGGTGAATAAGAGAGGCATCCTAACAATTCGACATTTTGGTTGGCAAACCAAGCCATCGGCTCTCTACTGACATGAATCCTCGCATTATCTTGTTGGAAAATGAAATCTCATTAGCAATTGTTATTTAAAAAAGGTATTAAATTTGCCTCAGGAACTTGACTGTTCATTCGTGTTGATCGGTAAGCCAATGTTAAAACGCCTGCTTTTGTAAAGGCACCCCATACCATTAATGTACCACCACCAAATTTCGTTTTGAAAAATACTCATGTTCTCTCTTCAAATCTCGCCAATAACAATAATTGAAACCATCTGGACCATAAAGAATAAATTTTTTCGTCAGAAAAGATAATCTAATTTTTTTAAATAACATTGTTTAATTTGAGGTTTAATTGTAAGGTTTTGGTTTACATTTGTCCAATTTCGATTCATATTCTCACGAGCAAATTCCAGACGGGCTGTTTTATGGTAAGGAAGAAGTCTCGGACATTTTCTTAGTTTTCGGCATACAATGTGTTCAGTTTTCTTCAGAACCTTCCCTATAGTCCATTTTTAAACATCAAGCCTGCACTCCGGTAAATTCTTTTTCGACTTTTTAACGTGTTACTCCCTGTAGCAATAATTCTTCTTGCAGCTGTGGGCGAATTTTTTTTTCTTAGGGCCACTTTTCTTGTTTGTGCTATGCTGTTCAGGGTTTCGCAAATAATTGGCGATAACTTTACGAGACCGGTTAATCCTTTGAGCAGTTAGTTTATGATAAAGAGAAGTTTCCAGTTTTAAATTCTGTGAAGTTTTAGACTTCTTGTGTAATATTAAGCCAAAGTGATAGGTAGGAACACCCAAAAAACCTAGATTCTTGAGTAGTTAACGAATATCCCTTCCATTTTTCGTACTCTTCAACCCAGTAATTGTTATCGTAGACCCTGTACTTCGGTACATCTTACTAATAGCTCAGATCATTAACCACCCAGTCACTGTAATGATGAGGGACGCCACAAACGTCATAACAGTTCCAATGTAAACACATGTAGCGCCCCACTTATTAGCTGAACGCGTGTGCTTGTATTTTCGTCTTGTTCTAAGTTTAGTCGTGCAAATAAGTGTTTGTAAACGATTCGGAAGGTTGCTTGGAATATTTTACGAGTTTCAGATGATTGGATGTAGCACTCGTTGAGTAGTAAGTTGGATTGCTGATGAGCGCGTTTGTTTATCTTCAGTTTTGATGAACAGAACATAAACCAAGTACTGTAGGAGAAGTATTGCTACAGGCCCCCACTGACACGTTTTTTCAGTCTTAAGCCTTTACGGCTGATCCAAATGGAGTGTCTATATAACTTTGTTTTTATCAAAAAAATTGTTCTGGTTAGCTTTCTAATTTTAATGTCAAGTATATATTTTTATCATATGCTGTTTTCTGGTCAAACTTCTTTAAAGCAAAAATTAACAATAAAGTTTTGAAGACAAACTAAAACAATTGAAATAAGATTACAATCATTTTGTTAGTATTTAGTAAATTAATTAGTTGGTACTAACCATCAAATATGTTATAAATATTATATTTTTTACCACATACTTGATTCATTCCGACGTGATAGTGATTTAAAGAAAATTAATGAAAAAAGTTAAAAGTTGATGCCGACAAAAATACTAAGAAGTAATATTTTTTGATCGATAATTCTTGCATAATACATCAGCTTTCCTGGGGCTAAGACAATTAATAATTCTCTTCGACAAATCATTAAATGCTTCAGATGATTAACTCAAAAAAACTTCAATAAACTTGGATTCCCATTAAAGTAGCGTAACCGTGCTCATCGCTACTATAACAAGTCCGTTCTTATCAAAGTCCATTCATGCCGAAAATATGTGTCGGAATATAGGGGCGGTTACGAACGTAAACTCAGTAAGTCCGACCAAAATATAAATTTATTGTCCACAACACAAAATTAATAAACAATTGGAGCCAATAAACACTTATTTAAAACGTTAATTAACTAAGTACGAATAATTGCTGCAAAACGTAAACGATCCGACGCTCCGACCCAAAAACCACCGCTTGCCCAAGGCTCTAATCAGAATCTGAATTCAAATCTCCAAATGCCCACTCTCCAATCCAACAGATGTCTTTGTTTATATTATGGTTTTGTCGGAGCGCCGTTCCGTTCGCCAGACCATTTCTGACACGTTCGCAGTATTATATAAAATCAAACAAAACTTTTAAATAAACAAAACAACTTATTCGGTTAGAACTAATCATAGGCGGAGATTTTACAGTGGCGTGGACCATGGGCGGACTTGGCGCCGACACGGCCATCCTGACATGTGCACGTCCTCGGGCACTAACAATCATGAACTGTAAGAAAACAAATCAATTAGTTTCGCCCATTCATGCCACCCACTTTATTATCAAATTCTGTTTGCTCTCAGGAAATAAATTCAAATTCTATCCAAACTACACAGGACTCTAATTCATCTAATTGTATCGTCTTTGAACCACAAATTTTACAATTCATCCAATTAGTATCAATGTACCAACTGGGATCAACTCATCCGATATTTGATGATACCGGGATCGACTTCTATCATTCATTTTCAATTGAGATCAACAATTATCATCTGGAAAGAAACCAGGATCGACCATCATTCAGTTACACTTTGAACTGAGCTCGACATATCATCTGTATCTATAGTACAGGATCAACTCAAACTATTCTTCTGACAACGTCAGGTTCAACTAAAACTCCTCATCTGACTACACAGCCAGGATCGACTAAAACTTCTCATCTGACTACACAGCCAGGATCGACTAAAACTGCTCATCTGACTACACAGCCAGGATCGACTAAAACTTCTCATCTGACTACACAGCCAGGATCGACTAAAACTGCTCATCTGACTACACAGCCAGGATCGACTAAAACTGCTCATCTGGCTACACAGCCAGGATCGACTAAAACTTCTCATCTGACTATACAGCCAGGATCGACATTCAACATCTGCCCAAGACAAACGTCCTTGCAGGATCGACATTGTGATAAACAAAAGCAAAATTTAAATTACACACCATTAGATAATTATTCCGCCGACACGGACCCATCCTCACTAGAGATGTCCGGTAAAACTGAAATGTCACCCTGTGCTTCAGGAACAGCAATCAGCTGATCGTGGGCAAACTTAAAGGTTCGACCTTTGCCTTTTTCTGTAGGTTTAACCAATTCGTAACGATCGTTATCAAGTACCTTAACAATTTTGAAAGGACCTCTGTATTTACGGTCAAGTTTAGAAATCATGCGCTCATTAGATTTACTAAACACAAAATCACCAACGGAAAAGGGTTGTACTGTGGCTTTCAATGCATTTTTGCGAATAACATCCTGTTCTGAAGAACGTACAATCTTTTCACTAGCAACAGTTCTAATAGCAGAAAAATCTAGAGGAGTGTCATCCAAGACGGAACACGTAATTTTACGTAATTCCAAAGAACGGATTGAAACTCCAAATAACAGCTCAGCAGGACTAAATCCAGTTACTTTGTGTTTAGTACTATTAATTGCTAATTGCACTTCACCCAAACTATCCTGCCAAGTCTTATCACTTTCCGTTTCAATACTCGTGAAAGTATTTTTTAAAGTCTGCATAACCCTCTCAACTTGACCATTAGCACGACTCGTGCAATGGGCAATTAAATGCAACTCAACATTATAATTAGTACAAAATTCACGAAAGTTGCTACTAGTGAAACATTTTCCCTGATCACTAATAATGCGCACGGGTGCCCCAAATAAATAGGTAAATTCTTTCAGACAATTAATAGCACAATCTGCCGTCAGCGAATTAATGCGTTTCAGAAAAACAAATTTAGTAAAAGCGTCAATGATGACAAAAACATACTCTTTGGTATCACTCTTTCCCGTTAATTTTCCTGAAATATCCACATGAATAGTATGCCAGGGTTGTGAAACTTTTGCAATTGGATGCATCTGAATTTGAGATTTCCCAGATTTGTTCTTAGAAGTTTTACAAATTAAACAATTATCAACAAATTTGCGAACGGTACGTGACATATGCGGAAACCAATAAAGCTCGTAAATTTTCTCCAACGTCTTTTCCCAACCTAAATGTTTCAAGTCGGTATGTACGTGATTAATTACAGTCCAAGCCATAGAATTTGGAACAACTGGTAGACAATACGATCGATGGTTTCGTTGAATTTTTCGATACAAAATATTATTTCTGATGTCATATGTTTTGGCTATGTCAGGATCAAGTTCATTTGCTCGGAGTGCGGTAACTGTCTTGTTTATTTCACTGTCACGTTGTTGGGCTATGTTGTGACACCAGGTAATTATTTATACGTGTTTTACCAAACACGAGTTACGTCAGGATGTAGCGCGAACGGTGTTAGACGAGCAAGTAAAAAGTCCACAAGTAATCAACTAAAACTTTATTACTGAATATCGCGACACGATAATTAACAGGTATAAGTTACAGAGAGTGATTTGTATGTTATGGCAGATACTTTTACAATGGCCCCGTTTTAGGGGATCACTTAGATTAAGTCACTTCGCATAGGAAGTGGGGGATGCAACCACTTGCGTGCGTATGGTCCGCGACAAGCGGAGGGTTAGAAATTAATATAAACATACTTAGGGGAAATATTGTGCAAGCTGAGCACATTTGGTCATAATGTTTATAAAGCATGGCTGCACTACGGCATTTTCGGAAATAGAAAAATATACTTTATAAAGTTAAGCGCGTGGTTTTGCAGAGTCCATATGTACGCAAATGGTGTGTACGTGACTTTAGTCAAATATGAATAAAACAGATTTGGGAACTAACGACATAATTCTATTCATGCATAAGTGATTATGAAACAGTAATAATTAGATTGATTAAGTTAAAAGGTAGAGTAGGTATCCAACACCTCCCCCCTTAAGAATTTTGATAAGAGTTTGAACTATCAAAATAAACTTGAAAAGTATATTCTAGTTCGCTTACTTACTAAAGTTAACACAATGACCTGAATATCAGAAGAAAAGATTAATAAATTCATCATTTATATTGAGTATTAATTCCTAACTAGAAAGATCATGCGATTACACTTAAAAAATTAAGGAATAAGTGTTTTACTTCAATGCTGAATTGATTAGAACGTTAGATATAAAAGCGTCTGTCACCCGATTTGCGAGAGCGTGTTTCTACACCGTTAGAGGATTTGACGGCACTTGCACTATCTAGGCTTGCACCTGAATATTCAACAGTTTCACTACACATAGGCACTAACTCACGTGACGGTGAACCCAGGGTTGGTTGCTGCTCTTCGTCTTGGTAGATTCGGCGTAGGCGGCTTAACCGCATGGCGTGTTCCTCGCTGATTTGGTACCTCTCATTGTGATTAGTGATGCAGATGTTGGGAAGAGTTCCACAACAGCCTCTTCTTTTAGGGAAGAATCTTCCAATATATGGCAACCAGGAACAGTTACAGCAACAGCATATCATTATGATCGCAATAATAACTGCTATGGAGGTGATTATAAGAAACCATAGAGTTTCATAATTGAAGAAAGCTTCGTTGATGCTTTTCTGGAGTATTTCATCGAATTGCTCGAGTTTGTGCTGGGAATGTCGTAGTTCGTCCAGATTGAGATTATTGATCTCAATAGGTTCCATTTGATTTGCTTGATGGCTTAGGAACTTATGCTTTTTGATGCAACACTCGTCGCTGATGATGGAAAAGTTTGGAATATAGTTATTATAGATTCTGGTGTCATTTGAAGTTGCTGTTAATACGGTGGAGTAGGTGTAACATTTACATTTGGAATTCATTTTGAAGATACCAGTGCCAGATAGAACAATGTCCAATATTTTATCAGACTTTTTGTTCTCGCAGGTGATAGAAGCAGCAGTTCTATGAGTGGTTACGAATAACCAAGAGTTTGATGAGAGAGGGTGCCAAATTTCGAAATTTGCTTTGATTGTATGTGTAGGACAGTCCTCTGGAATGCTGTCGGAAATGCGAGTTTTTAGGGTGACCTCGCATACGTGCCTTTCCGCTGATAGGTACGTATAAGGATTGTAGCAGATGTAGTCCTCTTCGGTTATCTTCTTGCAAGACGAAATGTCCCTTAATCGACTGTAGTGAGTCTTAGTTGTACTTAGTAGGAGATACGGATACGAGGGATTTATAAATGAATAAATCCTGGAATTGTAATGCTGAGCAGGTAAGGGTATAATTTTATATAAATTATAAGTTCTTTCATGAACTAAAGGAATTTTGATTGCTACAATGAGAAGTTCATGATCGTAAATTACGGACAATTCAGAAATACTAAAATATTTGTAAATATTATTGTAATCATTAAGCGGAATTGGAAATTGACAATCAGAAGCTAATTTAATTTGCATTAACTCGTTTCTTAAATCCTTTGGGGTATAATTGACGGATGTAAAGTATTTTGTTTCGAAAACAATATCGCTGAAATAAGAGTATCGTATTCTTCATTTAATTCCTGGATCATTTGGGACAAGAGCATTAGATATTCGGTTATTATTTGAGTTCGAGAAAGAGATTCCAAATGATTTGCTGTAGATTTACTAAAAACATTAAACTTCTTGATGTTGGCATTTAATTTATCTTCGTTCAAACGTAATGTTTGTGCCGATTCATTATAATTTTTAATTGCGCTAGAGATTACGTGAATTTGTTGTTTCATTAACATTTGTACATCGTGATTTTTCTCAATAAGGTTTTTAATCGATTCGGAATAATATTTTGCATCACTTGCATCTGGAGTGCCAAATAACCAGTTAAATACGTAAGATACACCGTTGAAAATGCCACGGCGTTTTCTGTTATGCTGATCAGTACTGATAGTTGATTTTCGACCAACCAAATGGGCAATTGTATCGAATTTTGATTCTATCATAGGAATTTGTGATTTACAAAGTTTCATTGTGTCCTTGCACGCTAAGGCATCGCTCACCTTTGAACACATAACCAGGGACGTGTCAAACAAACGTTTAATACTGTCTAAGGTGTGATGATAGAAAGAAATATTAGTGTACGAAAGTAGTGTATAGTAATCATGTGAAATTTTAGCAAAACCTAAATCGTGATAAAACAATCCAGCTTGATTATCTAAGGGTTGAATGGAGTAAGGTAGGTCATTGGTATGAACGTGAGTTAAAGGAATGATGAGGAATAACAGGTAGGGAAAAAGACTACTGTTCAGTCTGAAATCCATTATCTGAAACAAAAGGTTTCAGTAAGTTGGTGTGGTAGTTAACGATTTTATTAGCTTTAATCTGCAAACTTACTGTATTGTTATCATTCACAGCAACTATCTTATAAGGGCCTTTAAAATTAGGCGAAAGCTTTTTGCTTAATCCTGGTTTATGACTGTTATTGATTACATATGCCAAATCATTCACTTTATATTCTGCGTGTCTCATGTTTCTATCATAGTATGCTTTTGATTTTTCTTTTGATTTCAAAAGATTTTGACGAGCAATCTCGTAAGATTTATTGAATTTTAGCTGCAAGTTTGAATAGTAGTCATCATAACTATATCTAAATTGTGGTGGAGAGGTCAAAGAATTTGGAACATAAGCTTTGTGGCCAAAAATTAATTCATAAGGTGTGAAACCTGTAGATTTATGAATATGAGTATTGTATGTAAACATGGCTAGTTCAACATATTCATCCCAGTCGTTCTGGTTTTGGTTTATGTAATGTTTTAGGTAATCCTTTAAGGTGAGGTGGCTCCTTTCGAGAGCTCCATTTGTTTGGGGGTGATACGGACTACTAAATACGTGTTTAATTTTAAAAA
This sequence comes from Rhyzopertha dominica, assembly GCA_025024175.1. NCBI lineage: Eukaryota > Metazoa > Arthropoda > Insecta > Coleoptera > Bostrichidae > Rhyzopertha > Rhyzopertha dominica. The sequence continues at coordinate 7,566,310 of QCXZ01000043.1, read as the reverse complement.
GCTTATTCATTTCTTTTATTACGGAGGAAGTAAAGTCGGTGGATTGATCCGAAAGGATTGTTTCGGGTATGCCAAACATTGTGATGAATTGTACTAGAACATTTGCTACTGTAGATGCTTCATGATTGGGGATAGATCTGGCAAAGGAGTATTTCGTGAGGTCGTCCTGTGTGGTTAGAATAAATCTATTCCCATTAACTGTTATGGGTAATGGTCCCACAATATCAATAGCTAGCCGTTGGAAAGGACGTTCGCTCGTTGTAGTTATTTCCATAGGTGCTTTGTTTGGTTTAAAATTGGTTTTATTTATCTGACACGAAGGGCAAGATTTAATGAAATTTTTAATATCTCGTTTCATGTTGGACCATTTATAATTTTCCTTTATTTTCTTGTAAGTTCTTAAATACCCTGCATGACCAGAAATAGAAGAGCTGTGGTTGTCTTGCAGTATCTTACGAATTTCGTTTTCGTCTTTTGGCTTCATTTTAGGTTTGTTTACTACAATGATTTTTATATTATTTTTGGTAAAAATGAAGTCTAGCAGTTCATTGAACATGTCTTGTTTTAAGTTAGGATGTTCTTCTATTGGATTCTTAATAAAAAGAGTATTTATCCGTTTATTTATTAGGACAGTTTTTAATGATTTAAATGAATAGAATAGGTCCTTGTATGTCAGCGAATCAAAGTGATTTAATTTACTTATTAGAAGAAATGAACATTGTTTGTTGGAGTTTTCTAAAATGATAGGATCATACAAATTTATATCTCCTGGGATACAGTCTTTGTCAAAGGTAGAAAATAAATTATTATAGTAAGGATTGGTTTCGTCCAAATCCTTAGAGTATATAAAACAATTAGGGAATTTTGACATTACGTTTTCCTTAATTACTTCGATATTCGAGAGTTCAGTATTTTCGTAATGATATTTAACAAAATTTTCATATGTTTCACAATTATCGATTTTGAAATTGAGTACAGGGTTCCTGGACAATGCGTCGGCGTTTGAGTTAATTCGGCCTGGTTTATATCTGATTTCATATTCATATTCCTCTAATTTCAATCTCCATCTGAGGAGGCGACTACTAGGATTTTTGCAACTAAATAACCATGTGAGTGGACGATGATCGGTGACGATTATGAATTTCCTACCGAATAAGTAAGGTCGATAGTGATTTACTGACCACACTATAGCTAATAGTTCTTTTTCGGTGGTTGAGTAGTTGATTTCCGCTTTATTTAAGGTTCTAGAGGCATATGCTACAGGTAGGTCTTTCCCAATTTCTCCTTGTGAAAGAATACCACTGATTGCTACATTAGAAGCATCTGTTGTTAATACAAAAGTTTCATTAAAATTTGGGTATTGTAGGATTGGTTCAGAGATTAAAATATCTTTGAACTTCTGAAATGATTTTTGGTGATCGTCTGTCCAAACGAAAGGAACATCTTTTTTTAGCAGAGAGGTCATTGGCTTTGCGATAAATGAAAAGTCTTTAATAAATCTTCTATAATAACCAACAAGACCTAGGAATTGTTTGATCTGTTTAATGTTAGTTGGAACTGGATAATCAGAGACGGCTTTAACTTTTTCAGGATTGGGCATGACACCTTTATCGCTTATGATGTGCCCTAAATATGCGACTTCCCGGCGCATAAATTCGCATTTGTCTGGCTGTAACAATAAGGTGTTTTCTCGAAGTCTAGAAAAAATTGAATTTAGTTTTTTGGAATGTTCTTCAATGGAACTTGCATAAATGACAATATCGTCTAAGTAAACGAAGCATTCTAGACCTTGTAAACCGGTTAACACTGTGTTCATTAACCTCTGAAAGGTAGAAGGTGAATTTCTAAGGCCAAAAGGCATACGTAGGTATTCAAAATGGTTAAATCCACACGAAAAAGCAGTTTTTTCAATATCGTCGGGTTTCATTTCTATTTGATGAAATCCGCTCGCGAGGTCTAAGGTTGTAAAATAAGTTGAATGACCTAACTGATCAAGAATAAATTCGATCTGAGGCAGAGGGTAGGCATCACCTACTGTGATTTGGTTTAATTTTCGGTAATCGATGACAATACGCCATTTCTTTTGTCCTGACGCATCGGATTTTTTAGGTACAACCCACAGGGGGCTACAATAAGGTGACGAAGAAGGTCTTATGATACCCTGATCTAACATTTTTCGAATTTGTTTGTTTACCTCTTCCTTATGAGCCTCTGGAAATCTATATAATTTAGAATGAACAGGGGTAGGATCGGTAACTTTGATTTCGTGCTGAATCGCTTTTGTACTAGTCAGCTTGTCGTTTGGAAGGAAAAATATATCATTGTAGTTTAAGCATATATCTAGTACAGATTTTCGTTCTTCTGGATTTAAATGATCAAGGCGGAGATTTTCCTTCAATAATTTAATGCGATCTGCTTTGATAGAAGAATCATTGTTAGATTGATCAGGATTGAGATTAAATATAAATGACTGATCTGAGTGAAAAGGTTCTAAGCGAACTTTAATATTTTTCACTTTGATTTTGAAATTATTCGTATTAAGGACCGTGGTGAGAGCTTTATTATTTGCTTTATTGACTTGGACTAAAGCTTTGGCTAAATATACACCACTGGACAATTCAACCTCAGGACATACACCTTCTGATAGTTCAGGATTTGCTATATCGATTTCCACAACCGTTTCGGATCTAGGTTGTAGGAAATATGATGAAGATGAGTTAGGATTTGTATTAAGGTGTATGGGAATTGTGAAAGGGATTGACTTGAATTTTAGAATGCCCTTATCATAATTGATTTCGGCTGCTTCCTCTTTGAGAATATCATTGCCGATGATTCCATCAAATGGAATGTTGGACTCCTGTTTTACTATATGCAATTTTACATTCAATGATTTGGAGTGAAATTGTAATGGCATTTTAATGCTGCCGATTGTTTGAACAGGAGCATTGGCGCTGAGACCATTTAAGGTAAGAGCTTCAGAAGGATTGAATTTGGATTTTGTTTGTTTGAGCTTCTCTAGTTTGATGAGAGATACGCTAGCGCCAGTATCGATTAGGAATTTGAATTCGATGTCTTGATATTTTGTGCAAATATAAGATACATTATCATTATTTAAGAGGACATCAAACTGGAGTACTTGATTAGTATTAGGGTATGAATTTGGCTTTTGATTTAAGCTAGACTGAAACATTTTAGTTTCAGGTGAGATATGATTTAATTCGGACGTGGTACGTAGCACGTCATTAAAATTTTGATTTGGACTTTGTTTTAATTGAATTGAATTAGATTCAGAGTTATTTGTAAGTAGACGAGGATTTTGATTTGATTTAGACTTTACGCCTGTGAAACGTCCACTTCCACAGGTTCGGCGTTCACCTGTGGTGGAATGGAGTTTAAATTAACGAGATTTGTCGAATTGCTTGGGTTAGTATTTTGACTAAAGTTTTGGCTTTGACCCTTTCTTTTGTTAGCATATTCACGTTTTCTACAGTCTTGAATGAGGTGACCAACAGATCTGCAATATCTGCAAAATTTTTGATTTTGATGTTGGTTATTGGTAGAACTAGGCTGATTGATAAGTACTTGTTGCGGTTTGAAGGATTTAAAAGAGGTATTCTTGAAACAGTCTTTCGTTAAATGACCATTCCGTTTACAATTGTTACAAAATTTAACTTGTGATCGTTTGGATTCGCTATGGCAAATTTTTAGTGCGCGTTCTTCTTCGACCGCTTTCGTTAAGGCATCTGATAAATTTTCGATATTTTGGGAACGCAAAAACCGTGAAATGTCAGGTGTAGAATGATACACAAATCTGCTTAGAGCTAATTCTTTGATTGTTTCAATTTTGCCTATTTCCTCCTTTTGATCTTTTATAACTAAAGAATTTATTATCCGATTACTCAATTGTTCGATTTTGTCGTGAAATGATGTTACAGACTCATTAGACTGACGTAAGGTATTTAGCTCCTCCATGAGTTGAACGTAGTGCTTTTTATCCAAATAAATATTGTTTAGAATTTGCCTGAGTTCAGACCAATTGGAGTAGGATTTTCCATGAAGTTGAGTCCTTACTGGACCAGTTAATTTAGAAATAATATATACCAGTAAAGGGTGTTTTTGGGATGCTGTGGCTAATTTATTTGCATTATCGCAATTCGTGATAAATTCGTTTATCTCTTGTCTTTTGCCATCAAATGATCTTGGAATTAATGAACAAAGGAATTCTAGTCTGAATTCTGGTTGTCTTTCGGAAGCATGATTCGAATTAGAATTTTGTGTTGCATTTTCTAACGCTGTTAAATCTTCCGTCGAACTAATATTTAAGGGATTTTCAGAAGTGCTGGCCATCGCGAAGTACTGAATGATTGTAAAAGGGTTACGGAAGGATTTTGAAATAGAACCTGTTCGTGTCGCTGACGTACAACTAAGTACTCAGTAATTATTGTCGATAAAGAGAAATATCGTACTTACAGTTGGTTGTCCCGGGTTGTCGGTGGATGTGTCGATCAGGCGACCCACTTTCTCCAGGTACTTGGGGGTACTTCTCTTACTGCTGCTCGCAGGTATGTGGCTTAAGGAGTTGAAACTCGCCGAATTCTTCTAGACCCACGGAAGTCCTTTTTCGAATTCGTAGCACAATATCCCACACTTCTGACACCAAAAAGTTGTTGTGACACCAGGTAATTATTTATACGTGTTTTACCAAACACGAGTTACGTCAGGATGTAGCGCGAACGGTGTTAGACGAGCAAGTAAAAAGTCCACAAGTAATCAACTAAAACTTTATTACTGAATATCGCGACACGATAATTAACAGGTATAAGTTACAGAGAGTGATTTGTATGTTATGGCAGATACTTTTACAATGGCCCCGTTTTAGGGGATCACTTAGATTAAGTCACTTCGCATAGGAAGTGGGGGATGCAACCACTTGCGTGCGTATGGTCCGCGACAAGCGGAGGGTTAGAAATTAATATAAACATACTTAGGGGAAATATTGTGCAAGCTGAGCACATTTGGTCATAATGTTTATAAAGCATGGCTGCACTACGGCATTTTCGGAAATAGAAAAATATACTTTATAAAGTTAAGCGCGTGGTTTTGCAGAGTCCATATGTACGCAAATGGTGTGTACGTGACTTTAGTCAAATATGAATAAAACAGATTTGGGAACTAACGACATAATTCTATTCATGCATAAGTGATTATGAAACAGTAATAATTAGATTGATTAAGTTAAAAGGTAGAGTAGGTATCCAACAGCTACAGCTAACCAATCTTTATATAGGTCAATGTTCTGAACTGTTTTCGTTATTGCTGCTGACTTAGTTGAATCTGAGCTCACGTTCTCGTTGTTTATTTGTGGTGGATTGCGTGAAAAGAAGTCGGCATGTTTCATGCGTTTTCCGTCACGGTAAAGAATATCAAAATCAAAAGCCTGTAAAAATGCCCACCAACGATGTGCTCTTGGAGTTAAATCTCGCTTTGTTCGGGATGCTTTTAATGAATTGCAGTCTGTGACAACTATAAAATGTCGTTGTACAAGGAAATGTCTAAAATGTTTAACAGCATTGACCACAGCCAATGTTTCTAATTCATATGAATGGTATCGAGATTCTGGTTCGGTAGTACGTTTACTAAAGTAAGCAACAGGATGAAGTTTACCATCTCTTTTATTAAACAAAACCGCACCGTAACCGTCACTGCTTGCATCAGTATGCAATTCTATTGGAAGATTCGGATCAAAAATAGCAAGAACTGGTTCTGAAGTAAGCAACTGAATTATTGTATTTCGTGCTTCATCGTGTTTTGATGTCCATTCTATTTTCGTCGTAGTAGATGCAGTTAATCGATATAAAGGTGCTGCTATCCTAGAAAAATTTTTAATAAACTGACGGAAATAAGATGCTAAGCCCAAAAATTGACGCACTTGAGTAGATGTTTTTGGTATTGCAGAATTTACAAGAGCAGCTGTTTTTCGCGGGTTAGGACGTATCTTACCAGATTTCACCAAATAGCCCAGGTATTCAATTTCAGATTTAAGGAATTTGCATTTTTGTAGATTAAATGAAAATCCTGCTTTCGCCAATGCTGTCATAACAATTTCCAGTCGTTCTAAGCCTTCTACAATTGAACTTGACGGTATTAATACGTCATCAATGTACACAACTGCAATATTGTTTCGCAAATCTCCAAGGGCTTTGTCAATGCATCTTTGATAAACAGATGGTCCGTTTCGTACCCCAAAAGGCATTGTTAAATATTCAAATTTTCCATCTGGTGTCACAAAAGAGGTTTTCTCGATAGAATTTGGATGAACCGGTATTTGATGAAAACCGGCAGCCATATCCAAAGACGTAAAATAAAAAGCTCCGTGTAGTCTGTTAATCTGATCACTAATCAAAGGTAAAGGGTAGTTATCTGCTACGGTATTAGAATTTAGTTCCCTAAAATCAACGCATACGCGATCAGTACCATCTTTCTTTTTCACAAGTAATATGGGACTTGAATAAGGAGATGAACTGGGCCGAATAATATTGGCATTCAAAAGCTGTTCCATTTTTGCTCGAACTATTTCGCGCTCTGCAGGTGCAAGTCGGTATGGTCTTCGTTGCACAAGTTTGTTTGGGTCTCGCAATCGAATTTCAAATTCACCTGTCTTTACACGCGTTTTCGGAACACCAATTACAAAATTATCTAAATATTTTGAAAGGAGTGATATCAAAGGCTGTTTGTCAACTAAATTTACATCAGTATCAATAGTATTTAGATCTAACTCATTCTGTTCACACAACTGTACATTTAATTCACGAGTGAATTTCAAACCATCTGACCCAATTTCTACCCGAATCTGTTGCTCTATCAGATCTTTACCTATTACAACATTTGCTGACATAAAATCTTCAGGTACGACATAAAACAGCAGTTCAACTAACAACTGCCCTACTTCAACTGTAGTTAGAATTTGACAACAACACATAAAAGAGCCACAACCAACACCTTTTAAACAAGTTACATTATTAAAACGTTTTCCATCAAAATGGTGAGCTACAGCTTCTTTAACTAATGAACAATCTGACCCAGTATCAAACAGAAAAGGAAAGATCTCACCGGATTTAAGTTTCAACGTTCCTTCTGGTAGATTGCTCCTCTCACACAGATTCACTCGTCTCTCAGGAACCCCTGTCTTCGCTTTGCGGTTGTCGTCGGTACAATTGGGTGCAATGTGACCAGGTTTTCTGCACTTGAAACAGATGACATCCTTCGACTCTGCTTGATGGCTACCCTTCGAAGTTCGTGACAGCAACCCCCTCTGACTGCTCCTACAGTGGGCTGCACGATGTCCAACGCGTCCACATTTGTGACATTTTCCTTGGAACGATGTTTTGTCATTCTTTGTAGGTGGTGAAACGGCTCGTCGCTTCCATCCAGTGTGATGACCGGAGGGAAATGGCGCCGAACGTTTGGTCACCCTCCCTTGCAACATCGTACACATTTCTTTGACGTCCTTTGGGCGTTCACTTTGATACTGACGTCGAACGAAACTATTTTTGGTGGAACCGAAGTAACAGGCCACAAGAACGGCAAATTCCTCGTCACTTCTTCTGTTTTTCAGCAGCCCAAGTATGATACGCATGGAATTTAACATTTCATCTATCAAAGGCGTATCTTCAGAGACTTGTGGTTTTCCGTTAACAGCTTCAGCAAACTGTTCAATCGGGTCGATTGGTTTTTCAAAAACTGCCAGAAATTCAGCACGTATTGTTGGCCAAGATTTTTCCGTAGGCTTAGCTGATATTAACCAACTTGCAGATTCTCCTTTCAAAGCATTAGACAACGCCATCACGAGTGTCATCTCATCAGGTTGATACTTTGTAACCCACATGTCGACAATGGCACACCATCCTTCAGGGTCTGCATACTTGGAAGTAGGCTCAAACACAGGTAGTGTCATCATCGGAGTACTTCTATGTCCAACATTTATCATCTGCTGCTCTAATAAGCGAATGCGCCCCAATGCCTCATCTTCAGTAGCATTTTGATGTGATGATGATTGTTCAGCTGCTGTTGTTTTATTTCTTTTTCGCGACATCACTCCAATTTGTACAGCACACAAAACAGTTAAACAAAAGTTTTTTTTTATAAAAGTCACCACACACTACTGCGAACGTAGAGGGTTGAATATCCCACTTCTGATGTCGGAATATAGGGGCGGTTACGAACGTAAACTCAGTAAGTCCGACCAAAATATAAATTTATTGTCCACAACACAAAATTAATAAACAATTGGAGCCAATAAACACTTATTTAAAACGTTAATTAACTAAGTACGAATAATTGCTGCAAAACGTAAACGATCCGACGCTCCGACCCAAAAACCACCGCTTGCCCAAGGCTCTAATCAGAATCTGAATTCAAATCTCCAAATGCCCACTCTCCAATCCAACAGATGTCTTTGTTTATATTATGGTTTTGTCGGAGCGCCGTTCCGTTCGCCAGACCATTTCTGACGCGTTCGCAGTATTATATAAAATCAAACAAAACTTTTAAATAAACAAAACAACTTATTCGGTTAGAACTAATCATAGGCGGAGATTTTACAGTGGCGTGGACCATGGGCGGACTTGGCGCCGACATATGCAATAGGTACCTGTTGTTTTTAATTAACTGACCATTTTCATTAGGAGATCGTGAATTGCATTCATTGACGTACAGCAATGCGCAACGGTTCTAAGCGTCGTGAATCTTCGTCGAGGCAAAATGGTCAAGATTTCATTTGGGCTTTTCTTTTTTCAGTTGACCCGGTACACGCATGCCGACTTCGCAGATGATGACAGCGTAAACAGCGTACAATTAGCGGAAGGTAAGTGAAGTAGAATCGATCATAAGCGAAGGGGAACAGGATTTATATAATTTTATGCATTTTCTCTCTTATTTATCATCTTTCTGATTTCCTCTAGTATTGTATTTTCTTTCTTCCGTGAAAATTATTTGTCTGATGCCTATCGAGGTTCTAGACTTCTTTTAAATATTGCTTCTATCGTCTTACAATATTTTGTTATGTTTAGTTCATTTGTTACATATTTCTTCTCTGTGCTTACATTCTTAAGGATTCTATTTGCTTTGTTTTCCGATGATGTAATTTTTTGCCTTCTTAATCAATTTTTCCACCATCATTGTTGGTTTACTATACATTTTGTGCCCTAAATGATTTTCTTCCAAGTTTTTGTGTCTAAAGATAGGTAAATAAGATTGCACTCTGTATGTACATACAAAGCCCCTGTTTGAAGAAATCAGCTCCGATAACAATAAACAACCAAACAAACTACGTGTCATGGTCCTATAAAATAAACACTCAAGGCGAACACATCACAAGGAACACAAAACCATCCAAATAAGCCTGTAGCTATCTGCTAATCACGCCATAAAGACAGTTCTCTCAAATTTTAAGTCTGTGTGTGCTATTATTTATTGCTGTAATTGCATATTTCCTTGGCATAACGTGTTTTTCTGTGTTTGCATTTTTTATTTACGCTAGTCGTGATAATAGAAGCACATATTATGTCAGTGCTACATGATAGTTCGCTTGTTAGACTCGTGCAATTCAGGAACAGTTAGTGTAGATATTTACTATCTGAAATCAACTGAAAAACTCACAGTGGTGTTTTACTGCAATTGGAAACACTGGTATGTTCATAATTGTTACAGTATTAGCGTTATCTATTTTTAAACTGTCAGATTTAAAAAATTGCAAGTAAATTCGTTACCCTTCAATACATAAATAAAGCATTTGTTGTTGTATACGTAATTGTACTAGTATTTATTAAGTACCAAAGCTTTATATAAGGCAGTAATAGATTTCACAGACGATCGTTATTCAGGTAGTACGAAAACCCTCTAATTCTAATGGGTGATTTATTTCTTGCTCATATTCATATAGAGTACTCTATTCACAGTGTTGTCTTAATGGTCTGTGTAAAAGAATTTCCATTCTATATTCTGACTAAACTATTGTCTTCTAACTCTCTCACCATTTATTGTTTTGGTAGCATTTTTATCAGATGCTCTTATAACGATTCCATTTTCACCCTAAATACATGCAAACCCACGGATTGCAAATATAGCAAAATTTTTGTTTAGGATATTCACCATCTCTAAATCAAAAAGAAAATAAACATCACTTCTTCTCTCACTACGTCTTCAGATTGTTACATCCATTGGTCCAAAATAGACCATTCCCAGAAATATAAAGGATCTCTTTGACTTTTTCAATCTTTCTTTAAGTAACTGTCCCATTTCTGGTAACACTGATTTGTCCTTCCAAATTTTAAAATCATTACAAATCCTTAGCACTTGGTGTATCTTGCTCTAATTAACCAACGCTATCGGTAAATTTCATTCCAAATAAATGGTGTAGTTGCATGGCTAATTATAATTTGTGGTTCTCTTTTTTTTAATAATGAAAACTTACTTGCGTGAATATTACTAAACTACTTTTCTAATCTGCCAGTATAGGTTCTTTCGGCCAGTAATAAGGTAGCAAGTGTAAGAAAGTCGTACCTTTAAATTTGATAGCTCTACTTGTTGATCATTTCTTGTAGTTTTGATATAATCCATTGCCATTCTTGAACTTGCACATTTTCGGAGGATTCTGTTTGTTGGAAATCTTTTTGAGTATTTGCTAAATGTTTTCTTCTAAAGCTTTTTAATTTCCAAATGTTCAAATTCTGTTTTATTTCAGCAATGATTATTTTGATACATTGGTCAATAAAACCTGATGTGCCTGTGAGTTTACACTTGCAACCAACTATTTTATCAACTTTCTTCTTAAGATTTCGAATGCTACATTTCCTTTCTCAGCTATTACTGCAAATGCTTATACACTGGCATTACTTTATTATGTATTAGGATTTATCTTGATTGACGAATGATGATCAATTCTTCGTCATTCCTTTCAACCACAAGGATTAAAATATTTATTCCCAATAACTACCTAAGGAGTGGAAACCTGCAAAACTCCATTCACCAATGCAGTTTCTAATTTTTGTAAATAGAAAATGCTACTACATCTTCTTCTCTAAATCTTTTCAGCCTTTTAAGCTGAGCAAATTGCAAAACTGTTAAAAACATGCATATAGGAGGTAAAAATCTTTTCTTGCAGGCATAAGCAGTAGTGCAACCCACATACGGTACACCACAAGAACTAGCATGTGGAAACAGCGCAGCTCTTTAGAAAAAGCCCTCCTTGTACTAGTCGGTACCCTACTGTTTGTAGTTATGGTGTTGGTGATCATAATTCACTCCACAGAAGAGAGAATAGCAGTTAGCAGTGTAAGTATTCACCATCATCTCCTGAAGAGTACTCTTATATCTGTCTTCATAGGTGATCCGAGTTCAAAAACCAGAAATGCCTTGCCTAAACGAATCTTGCATACGCTTAGCAAGTAACATACTTGAGGCGATGAATTCGTCTGTGGATCCCTGTGATGATTTTTACGCTTACTCTTGTGAGGGCTGGATCAGAAACAATCCAATACCTGATGGTAAGAGTTCTTGGGGAACGTTTTTGAAGCTGGAGCAGAAGAATCAGTTGGTAATCAAACATGTGTTAGGTAAGTGTGTGACCCTTTTTGACTTGTGTGTTTGTGGTGTGATTGGTAATTATCTGCTGAACTCAAATGGGATGAAGTCCTAACATACTTATATGTTTTCTGATGTAGTTTATTCCGCTTTGAACTCTCTGTGCCGAAAAGGATTGTTAAAACTAGCTTTAAACTGATGTGGTTTTCCAGTGAGCTCAAAGAGAATGTAATTAAAAAGAACGCGACTCACATTTAAATTCAGTCAACTCATCTTTAGTCGAATTTGATATTAAGGACACTCCATACACAGAGAGAACAATTTGTTTGGAAGAACAAAAATATATTTACGGCAAACAAATTATTTGTTTGTATATGGCGAAGTAAATGATTTGTTTGTTTCAAACCCTCAAAACTCTTGAAGCTGCTAAAATAACATTTATTTAACATAACATATACAGAGCTTTAAATTAACTTTTGAAACTATGGAATAAGAATAATCATTTCCTTTGTAGAACAAAGTATTTGTTTCACTAAACCATGAAGATGTTTGGAATAAACATATGATTAAATTTTACTGAAACAAATATTTGTTTGGAATCAGAGAAGACGTAAGTGATTCTCTGCATACCAAATAATAATTTCTTTGCAGTAAAGATATCACTGATTTAGTCCAATGAAACAGCTATTTCCTGGAATCAAACGATTGTTTGATTGAAAGAATTTATATGTTCAATTCATTATCTCTATTATTGCAGCAAACTGCATGTGAATTTTAATGAAATATATGTTTTTTACTTATATTGTATAAATGTTGCATTCAAACAAGTCCTTTAAACATATAAATAAATTATTAAAGTTAAAGTTAAAGAAATGAATTTTGATTAACCCACTTCGATGTGTCTATGTATTTTACCATATGCAGGTGTATCCCTGTGGCTTTCTGTTTTTTATAGAGCGTATAAAAGTTGTTTCTTGTAATTAAAAATGCAATGTCACTCAATTCATTTCCGCAAAACTGTAATTGGTTTAGTAAAAAACATCTGATTTAAATCAGCCTAACTTAGACGAGTCCATTGACAAGGTAAATTTTGCTACTTATATGTACGAATATAATGCAGACAGAAAGTATGATATTTATTTTAATTTAAAGGACAATCACAAATCTACTGGTTTCTATAGCGTGACAAATGTGTTCCATCTTAGTATTACAAATATACTGAATAAATAACGCATTGCTTCTAATAGTAGTTTGGTACAAATAGGACACTTCATTGAGCAGACTTTACTAACATATACCTACTTCAAGATGTAGAGAAACAACGCCGTAATTAACATTCTTACGAATCATAGATGGTCATTTTGTAACAGAGCTTGCGTTAACGATCATGTGCTTGTTTGAATGCCTTATATTTCACATCATATTAAGCAAATACTTTATTTAGGCTTCATACTTACTTTTAAAATCTGTGAGTGACAATAATAAAAAACAAATAACGGCGGCTTTTCCCGATTTGCCTTGATACATTCTGTCCAGTGTCCAACCATGGCTAAAAAAGCGGAACCCCAAACTTCCACTTTGCTAGTGGCACGTGCAAATTCAAACAATTATTTATTTGTATCCAAAAACAGATTGTTGCATTTAAGCATCATTTATTCTGTTTAAATACATGTTGTTTGCTGTAACAACAGGTGTGTTTGAGTTGAACATTTAAATAGTTGAATAACAAAAAGAAACACTGATTTAATGAAAGATATATTTATTAGAAACAAGCATTTACTTTTGTTGATATAATTCTTCAAAGCATTTAATTTAAATATTTGAATTTTTAACTCATTGGAATAAATTGTTTGACCGTGAAAATAATATTTTATTCGCTCAAATAATTATTAGGTTACTTGAACTCGCAAGTTCTATTCGATCTCAAATAAATGGTATATAGTTACAAACAAACTAATATTCTTCTTGCAAATAAAATTTGTTTGTTTGAAGATAAATTTGTTGGGCCTAAAGAAATGTAAGTCAAACAAATTGATTTTATAAATCCAAACAAACAGTTTTATCTGTGTAGAGAACAACCAAGAGTTTGCTAGAGTAATTATTTAGATAATGTGGGGCAGCAAATACTGGAGATCCATAAAAGTTTTTGAAAACATATAAATGATTTTAAAAATGACAGTCTTCCCTAAAATATGAAGGTTAGAGACAGAGAGTACTCTCGTAGAATAGATATTGTAATTGTTTTTGCAAGGGAAGTTTCTGCATAACTGCAGGAGCTTTAATAGGTAATACATATTAATGTTAGCATTTTCTCATTCATTATTTCACAGAACGCCCCATAGAGACCTTCAAATCCAAGGCGGAGCAAAAAGCTAAAATGTACTACGAGTCTTGTTTGGACGTCAACGACACCATTGAGGAGTTGGGTGCGAAACCAATGTTGACCCTTCTCAAGGAAATTTACGGCTGGAACATAACCAGCAGTGGATACAAACCAGATGCGAAGTCTCTCCAGGAAATCGTCACGGTTGTCCAGAACAAATACAACATCGGAGCTCTGTTCTCTTACGCTGTAGGGGAAGACGACAGGAATTCGACGAGACATATAATTCAGATTGATCAGAGCGGACTAACTTTACCGACGAGGGAGAATTATTTGAACAAGACGGAGCATGCTAAAGTTCTTGCTGCATATCTGGATTACATGACGAAAGTAAGATTTTGGGGAGCTTCTTTTAAGAAACGTTTAATTGTGGTCTTTAGGTTGGTGTGCTATTAGGAGGGGAATTTAACGACACGAAAAAGCAGATGGAAGATGTAATCCAATTTGAAACGCGTTTGGCTAATATAACGACTCCTAATGACTTGAGAAGGGATGAAGAATCTTTGTATAATTTGATGACCATAGCTGAACTGCAGGCCAAGGCAGGCTTTGTAAGTAATAAGAGATCATTTTAACAAAATGCTTGTCAACACTATGCTGTCTGCATCACAACCAAACCAACTACAGACAGATCCGTTTCGTTACTATTGTAGCTCATCAGCTCAATTTAGGAGTGGTGTTTTTCTATTTTGATTTATAATTTTCGATTGTAAATTGTGGCAATGTATTATGTGATATTCTTCTCAATTTTCAATGGACTTGAGATCTGTGTTTTGCTTATTAACAGTATTATATTGAACGGAATACTCCTTCCATACGAATTAACATATCAAAAACTTTGTTCTTGCAATACCTACGTTAGTGTCCCACTTTGAAGCTTCTAAACTGCAATCAATAATTGATTTGGAAGGCATTGATGTCGTAATACAAACTTTCGCTATCTTTTTAAAGCTTGAAATTAGGTATCCTGCTACTTCTGAATTATTAGTGATGGTCATTTGTGGTTAAAAATGTGCTGTGCTACTTTACCATCCTCTCTAGGAGCAGTTATTTTAATAGTACTATCCAAAAAGTCTGGAATGATATGACTGTAATATATCTTTTAAATAGTGGGACACAAATGAATTTTTTTTGTACAAGTTGCTTTGATTGCACAATACTGAACAAATTATTTGAACAGTCTGGAGGAGTACAAAAATATACCCTCTTTTTTCTAACAAATATTTCTGCAAATCAAGCAGAAAGTTGTTAAAATGAAAAGTCCTGTTGTGGTGAAAGATTTCGATCAAATACCTTAAGAAATCTATTGTTTCTTTTAACTATCAGTCCTTCCATGCCAAGTCCAAGAACGGGATGTCGAGAAGACATTAACATAAGCCACTTTTCTACTGCTGCTAAAAACACAACATTTGCCGAATGAGGAACTGAGTGAGCAGCCATCAAATCGTCTTCATTTAACTTTGGTGCGACCTGAAACTAACACACTTTTTTCCCAGCATCAAGTAATAAAATAACAAAACAAGCAGGGCCGGGCCCATAGGGAAGGGGGGGTAGCCTACCCCCCGATGCCCTAACAGTTGGTTAAAAACTGCCGCAGTTGGCTCCAAAATAGGTTAGTTAAATGTGTTAAAAAAACAATACATAATTAAAGTTAAATCAAGAAAGTGGTGTAGAAATAATGTTAGCTTCCCCACGGCATCCGCGAATATGCAATAATTTCTCGAGTAGTAGCAGTCGTTACTTGTTAGTCGCAGCTTTCACAACCTCGCGTGTTCTTCTCAGATGACGATGATCGACTGTGATTCGGCAGGCACCAGTATTGCCAGTCTACTATACTAGTACATTATTTTAAAATCTAGTACACTTCTTAAAATAAGTTTTTATGGGTATCCTAAAAAATTAGCAACAATTTTCAACAATGAATATTAGCGCATGACTTATAATGTATTTCAAAATTTTGCCAATGTTAATAACATGACAACATGCAAAACATCTGTTGGTAGCCCAACGAACAGTCCCACTATACTGTCTGGTGTACGTTGCACCCTTTTTCGTTGCATCTTACAGAAAGTTGCATTTTACTCGAGGAGCATAATTTTATGTTACCCACAAAGTTGTTTTTTATTTGTTTGTACTTATTGTGTTTGATTTCATATAAAAACAAGCTTTAAAAAAATTCATATTTGTTTTACGATATTAGCGTCAGATAGAAGTCCACAATCTAGTACATATATTACAGATATCTAAGTACATTTTTCACAACTACCTTATACATCGAGGAAAATGTGACAAAATTGTAAAAAATATGTTGCGAACTACTATGGGAAATAATCGATTTGATTCTCTCATATATAAGTATTAAAAGTGAACAGGATATAAAAGATCAAATAAATTTTTCCCGTTTAATTAGCTCTTGGGCTGCAGTTAAAATACAGAAGACTGGCTGTAATAATTAATAATTGATTTATTTTGTTAGATTTAGAGTTTTTTAACTTTATTTGTTGTTCTTGTACTATATTTATTCATATTATTTTGACTCTCACAAGCTTAGCTACACTCTGCAATTAGCAATTACCAAAGTAGAAGTATAGGGTATTTTAGTTTAATTTTTATTAGGTGTTGTTAATACTTGTACAGGGTGTGTCGTGACGAGTTCCTATTAGACGTTTATGGGGAAACGCCCAGAAGAGAATTATGAAATTCTGCAGTATTAAGTTTTCGATGGTGATATTTTTAATGAACATAAAGGCAGCTTAAAATTACTTCCGGTTATATCGGAAGTAGACGCCAACTTTGTTATTTTTAATAGAACCATATAATTTTTTTGCGGTTTTGGATTATCCGTAAAATTCTAGTGAGGCTTTATGTAACACATGATATACTTAAATGTTAAAATTTTCAAGATATAAGAGTTTGAAAAAAAAATGAGAGCTACAGGATCCCGTTTGACGCCTACCACACAAACAAATGCGAATCGAATGTCGATAATATGAATGACAAAGGTCCAAAATACACCTTGGTCCAATCAAAATTTGAAAACGGTGTATTCAGCAGTTACAGGATGACGTCGTAGTTATGTATCTAAAAATAAGCAAAACTCAAAAAAAATTAAATGAATTTTTTTTTCATGCCGCTTTTAGTTCTAGGGAAAATTTTAGTTGGGGTTTGTGTAAAATTTTATGAGGCTACAAGTATGTAACAGAATTTTAGATATTTAACATTTTATGTAAAAAACTTTGAAATCGCTTTTTATGTGTCATTTATCAAATAAAAATATTTGCTAGTGAAAGAAAGGAATGTCTAATAATTATTTATGAAATAATAAACAAATAATTATTTAATTTGATAATTTACTTTGTCATTTTGACAACTTACTTTACACATTTTCAAATGCCTATTGTATGCAAAGACGAAGGCTAATAAAGCAAGACCAAATAAAACAAGTGTTTTAGATTCAACACCGACAAAAACAAAACACTAACAATTTTTATTATTTTTAACGTTTTTGTATAAACAGACGAAAATTTTAATAGCGAGAATCTTATCAAACCCTGTAGCTGCCAAATTTTTTTATAAACTCTTATATCTCGAAAATTTTAACATTTAGGTATATCATGTGTTACATAAAGCCGCACTTGAATTATTTTCATTAAAAGATCACATTCAAAAATTTGATAATGCAGAATTTCATAATTCTACTCTGGCCGCTTCCTTATAAACGTCTAATAGGAACTGGTCGTGACACACCGTGTATGTATTCTAGAAAAGAAATTTGTTTTGAGCTACTTAAATACATAATATTTTCATTATTTTTTTCCTTTTTAGAATGTCTGTGCGCTATTCGGTATTCTAGTGGTCTAATGTAACTATTTCCTTTTGTTTTTGAGTCGGCTTTTTCCCACTTCCTACCCAGTAATAGGTTTCGGTACGGCCCTGAAAACAAGAACTTATTGTTTAAATCACAACTGTTTTGTCATAATTCTACCACTTTTCACATGTGAACTGATAATTTGCAATTAAATTTCCTGCTGCTCCTGGTAGATTTCTTCGCTAAAAAAATGTATGTGCGTTAAACAGCAGCATTTTGTACATACAGAACCTGCACTTTATGCACTTCAGAACTCAAAATTATTTTGATTTAAACCTATCTGGTACTTGATCAAGAGAGAGTTGGACCACTCTATGCCCTTGCTATTATTATAAAGTCCACAGAAAATAGCCTTTACTTTTGCTTAGATTGACTGGCGGGCCTTCTTCGAGGACGCCATGAGAATGGTGAGACGAAAGATCACTTCAAAGGAGACAGTCGTCGTCTACGCGCCTGAATATCTGGGAAATCTGACATTGCTGATCAAAGAATACAACAAGACCATGGAAGGACGAATGTAAGGATCGTTAGTAGGTTTGTGTGACATTTTTATCTTTATTATGCATGTCCGCAGAATCTTGAACAACTATATGGTGTGGCAAACCGTGAGAACCTTTACGGGTTGTCTCTCCAAGGCTTTCCGCGATGCCTACAAGGGTCTGAGGAAGGCACTGATAGGATCGGAAGGTGGCGACGAACCCCAATGGAGGTTTTGTATCCAAGACACCAACAACGTGTTGGGTTTCGCTATCGGTGCGATCTTTGTGAGAGAAGTCTTTCACAATGACTCCAAACTTCAAGCAGAGGAGATGATAGGCAATGTCAGGACAGCGTTCAAGAGGAACTTCAAAAACTTGAAGTGGATGGATGAGGATACCAGGAAAGCGGCTGAGATTAAAGCGAATGCCACGTCGGACATGATAGGTTTGGAGTTTGGGAGGGAATTTTTCGAGGATGTTGTAAAATTTGCTTGTAGGTTACCCTGACTTTATTAAGGATATTGATGAGCTGGATAAGAGATACGATGCTTTGAGGATTAGTAGTCATACCTATTTTGAAAACAATATTAACTCGAATTTTTACAATCTGAAGAAGAATCTCGAGAAGATTAATGAACCTGTGAACAAGACGACTTGGAGTAAGTATAGCACAGAATATCCGAGAAATTTCGCGCTGGTTTTGTAAGAGATAGTATTAAATACAAATTCTTCGTTATTAAAAAAAACATTAAATTTTCAGTTTCCTATATTTTATGAGTTGCAAATGTGCAATGACTGTTTTGGTATTTTTTTTTATTGGAATTAAAATTATTATTAAAATTACTTACAGTAGTAATCGTTTATAACGGCATCTAAACCTATTCCATTATTATACCTTCTCCTATAATAAATTCTGGACAGAAATAATTTAATTTTAGGTGTCCATAATTTTTTTAATTCTTTTCTGATTTTGATCAAAGCAAAGCATAGACTTTTGTCTAGGAATGTTATCCCGAGTTTAAGTTCTCAAATAATAGTGATGGTTTGATCAATATGCAGGAAGAAACTAAAGTTACTTTTTTTGCCTTTAAATTCAAAATGCACTGTAGAAAAATTGTGCGGTAAAATTTAGTTCCATTGTGTTTGGTTTGAAGTACGACACTCTCTTAACGAAATGTTTTTCGATTCATTTTAATATGTGCTTTTTAAAAGAACATACAAATTTTAAAGGAAATCTTTTTAAGATCTTTTTAACAATTGAGAACATTGCATTATCTAATGTAAACTGGTCGATTTCCACTAAGTGGATATACGTAGTACAGTCTTCACGAAGTCTATTAAACATAGTGGATTTTATAGAATTCATGAAGGCTATTCTTGTAGAAGAAGTAACATTACATTATCTTATCAGATGTAGGCATTCACCAGCTTGTACAATACTTTTTAGTTTGCACAAGAATTTTGTTTGTGTATTTTACCGTATATTGAGGCCATCGTGATTTATTGCAATAGGACATGCAATACCTTCTGGTTTCATTTTTTTAATTAAAATCTACTCGACAACATAATGTAGTGTTCTGAGTCGTTGGTAAAATTGAAAAATTGTAACACCTTCTTTAAAAATTTATATCTTCTCTTCAAAAGCAGATATTGATATAAATCACAAAACATTTTGTTAAGAAGAAAAGATCGTACTTGAAATCAAAATATAATGAATCCAAATTTTACTGTTACAGTACGTTAAGTGTTTAAGGATAAAAAAGTAGCTTTTGTTTCTTTTTGAATAATGGTCAAGTCATCGGTATTTTTTGAGGTAACATTTCTATCTCAAAACTCATGCATCAGAACACAATTAAATCTTTTGAAACTGAGTTTAGAAAACCAGATATTGAATATTTTAAATCACAGGAAAGAACCTTATGAAACTTGTCAGTTAAATATCCTGGATGCATTTTTATTGATATCAGCAGCTTGGAACCATGTGAAGCACTTCATAATTAAAAATGGTTTTACTGAAATGATGCCAACCTTCTATTGCCATAATGGATACAACAATTCCAATTGGCAAATATTGCCTCTGAAGAAGACTATTAAAAATATTAATGAGCCTTTCTTCATTCAATCCAATAGCACATAAGTTAGATTGAAAAGGGAGATGTAGAGCATCTTTTTGTGAAAATCAAAAGGAAGCCAAGCAAACAATTTTTTTCAAAATTTGACGTAAACCATGCTCTTTGTTCAAAAATGACCAACTTTTTGTATTTTGTAGTTTTAGATGGGCTATTTTGTGTAGCCCATAACTGTCAATGATTTATACTGTAGTTACTCCTCATGGTGTGATTTTCTATGACTATAAATGAGATTTCAAATACAAAAAAGCAACCAAGATTAAATGACAGCTTTTGGTAACTTCACGCCACTGAAGTCTAAATTTCTTCAAAAAATGTCGCCCTTTTATCCATCAAGCTATTTACTGTTTAAAGTTACCCCATCCCCTCCTTTTGTATCATTCTCTTAACCCTATAGCCCTTCCAGATATGGCTCCATCCACCGTCAACGCTTATTATACCCCGACGAAGAACCAGATGGTTTTCCCAGCGGGTATTTTGCAGAACCCCTTTTATGACCCCACTTTTCCGCCAAGCCTCAACTATGGCGGGATGGGTGTAGTGATGGGGCATGAATTGACACATGGCTTCGATGACCAGGGAAGAGAATTCGATAAGGAAGGCAACCTGAATCGGTGGTGGAAGAACGACACTATCAAGAGGTTCAAGGCCAGGACGCAATGTGTGGCCGATCAATACTGTGAGTTATTGACCAAAAAAATATAGTTTTATCTATTTACAATTCTTCATTGTTCTCCATCAACCAAACTTCCTTCTCGCAGACAAGTACCAAATCAACGGTAAGAACATAAACGGCAACCAGACACTGGGCGAGAACATCGCCGACAACGGTGGTCTCAAAGCAGCATACCACGCGTACTTGGAGGTAATGCGCGAGAAGCCCGAGCCTCCGAAGCTCCCGGGGCTTCCCCTGAACCATCGTCAGCTGTTCTTCGTCGCCTTCGCTCAGGTGTGGTGCTCTTCGGTGACCAAGGAAGCCTACAACCTCCAGATAGAGAAGGATCCTCATTCTCCAGCGAAATTCAGAGTGATCGGCTCGTTGAGCAATCTGAAGGAGTTCAGCGAGGAGTTCCAGTGCAAGGCGGGCACCAACATGAATCCCAAGAATAAGTGCGAAGTGTGGTAAACGTGGAACGTTGGAGGACGGGTTTGAGGCCTAAAATTTTTGATACGAGGATCGAGGACTGAGGTTCGGTGGTGCCAGGTGAGGATTTTTTGTGAGTATGTGAAGAATTCGATGAAATGATGGAAGATTCTTGCGCGCAAATTGATGATACATCTGGGAGACAATGTTTTAGTCTCACAGTATGGTGGTGTTGTGTATTAAGTTTAAAAAGATCGTTTGCTTGTGAGAATTTTTTGTCCAATTTTTTCAAAGTATGTGATTAGGTTTTGATCAAGATACCTTCTACATCTGGCGGCCAATTTCCTACCCAAAGGAGGTTCATGTTAAAGGTACATGAAGGTAACACTAAATGGTCATAGCTTATTTGGAAATTTAAATAATATGCAATTTACTGTTTCACATCTTTACATATTTTCTTTGTTTAGATATGATAAAGCAAATATAAACTTTGACGTTATTAGATTAACAAAATTTTAGAGCAGAATCAGAGTTTACACTATGCTGTTTTTTATATTCTTCTTTAGATTGCACGAAACATAGCCCTTGTATATGTTCAAATTTACATTTTACCAGACAACAGTTCTCTAAGTTCTGTTGCATTATTCTCTCATCCTTGTAATATTGTAACTGGAAATGTGTAACAGTAACAAATGTGACCAGCATTCTCACAAAATGCAGTATGCTTACATGTAATTTAACAGGACCTTCAACATTAGCTTTAACATATCACAGAGACTATTCTGGCAGTCCTAATCAGCCCTGCCGCCATCTATTGTCCTTAATCAAAGGGTTAACTTACACCTCAGTTAGAAACATCAAATTTTTGCCAAACCAGATATAAAGGTATCTTTATTTTAAATAAAAACGAGTCCCACATATTTTTCCGAATCTCACAACGTAACAAGGGGAGCCTTGGAGAGTAAGTAGATACGAAATGTCTCCCAATCTGGCAACATCACAACCATCCAGCTGGGAAGTACATAGATGTTAAGAATGCGGCTGAAACTTAGTATCTGCTATTTATCGTGTTGACTTGTAAAAAAGTCACGGTTTTTTATAAATTCGGTGTCTTCAAAATATGACCAAGTCAGGAAACACTAAACCTACCATATTTTTTGTTACTTCCGTTTTTTTTTTAATTTAGGTATAGATATGATAATTACTTCAAAATAAGGAATTGGTAGTTCTGTTATAAAATCTTCCTTTGCTTAACATTCAGGTGCCAAGATACTTAATATATTGTGACAGTATCCTTATGTTTAAAAGTGAAATTTTACAGATGTGTTGTTTTAACATTACAGGCTCACAAATTATTTCGGGGTACTACATCATAGAGTTTGACACCTTGCTATCTTTAAAATTAACAGAATGAGTACAAACTTTAAACAAGCTTAGCCCTGCAAAATGATTTATTGCTTTTTCTTAATATTTGTTAAATTATAAAGGGCACTGAATAACAGTTTATGGTATCACACACATGTATAACTTGTTAACTACGTGATTTTGAAGAACATATAAGAACAATAAAAAAAAATGAGCAAGGTGTAAGCTTTCTGTGTGATTACCCCTCATGCAGAAAACTAAATTTCAAATTTGTTTTCTTCAAAGTTCGAATCTAAAAAGAGGAATCTTGCCTAAACATAGCTTTAGCTGATTGTACAAATATTAGAACTGTATATAAAAATAGGCTAGTGATAGTATAAAGATTGGCTGTTGTCTATACCATGTGACTTATTCAAGTTAGAACCTCACATGTGCAGATTCTAACTTGGAGAAAACATGTACCAAAGAATTTTTTAACAATGCATAGCCCTATAGCTTTTGTATAATAATGAACAACCAGCTTTTATTGTTTTAAACGATGTTGCATTAGTTTTGGTGTAAGTAGTGGCCTGTTTCAAGTGTAAAAGTCTATTTATTTGTACTGATGCCCATATCAGTTATTTTTATGAGAACCACTACAGAAAAGGAACTACTGTAGGTATTGTATTTTTACTGTGATAATGAAAATATACCAGAAATGAAGTATTTGTTGCTTGTTCTTGTTTGTTTCTTCTGCTGAGAACATCGTTGATCCATTGAAGAAGGTAAGGTAAAATGCACTAATTTTTGTACTTTATACTCGATTAAATTTGTTGAAAACCACCCTTTTATATGAAAGAATTTTAATTTTCAATTCAAATTAACACAAATATTATATTACAATTATGGGATGATCGTTTCAAACCCATAAGATTTATTAATTCCATTTAAATTTTTGTTTGTAATTCCTTTCATTTTAAAGGTTGGCTCAATTATTATTACAATTAATAATTGGACATCTGAATTACACAACACAGAGCATGAAGATTGGATAGGCAAGGTGCTCTTGGATTTCCATTAAACTACATAGAGCTTACTATACTTGAAAGCAAACATCGTTTAATAGTAAAGTATTTGATAATATGTATAAGCTTACAAAGGATGGCATCCAAATTCACTGTTTTTTTTGTCATTTCATGTAATGTATTTAATCTTTCTAGCTTACAAATTTTAAACAAATCTCTTTAAACCATAGGAATGACTATGCTGTTACTTGAGTTTTTTGTGCAATTAAAGAATGTAGACTACATAAGAAAGTACAGATATTCAGTGTTCAAACTGTTAGTTTAAATCTAGCTGGTACATGAGTGGCTCTGCTTGTTCTCAAGGATGTGTTGCTTCAGGTATTGAAGCATTTCCAAAAATATACTTATTGTGAACATTCCTTAGTAAATATTATCTAACAATGATTGATTGGTTTTCCTAAAATTTCCACGTAGATAACTTTCAGTGAGAATACAATCTGGATTGAGCCTTACAAATTCAGCAAAATCAGCAGTTTTCTTTTGGTATCTTAATTTATGCAAACTTGCAATGCATTCAACAATACTGTGTATAATCTAAGTATTAAAGGCACTGAATCTTGAGAGATGTTGACAATGGTTGCAACGTAAAATTTCTGTAATTGATTATGTTGACAGTCTGGACTAGAAGTTAGTAGTACCTTCTAATGTGACACAGCTGAAAAAAAACTAAGCTTGTAGAATTCAAAACATAGCTTTTAGATGTGAAAAATATATTTCTCGTTAACATGCAGTTAATAAGGATTTTAAACAACAATTGCATCTAAATCATCAATCTTTTCTTCGACTTCCTATAAACTTCATGTTCATACTGCAACTTCGACCAGATTCCCTTGCACATTTTCACCAAACGTTCGTCCACAACGATGCTAGACTTCGCCTTAGAAAACTCCTCATAAACGATGCGTTTCGCCAACTTGAAATAATGTCTCTGTATCAAGCTCAGACTGAAGTACAACCTGCACCTGGTGACTATGTTGGGGTCGTCCAGACGCAGGGCCAACTCCAACTGGCGTACTGATATCTTACCCGCCATTTCGGCGCAGTTTTCGTAATAATCCCCTAGCGCAGAGAACGCTCCTCCGAGAGTTGACAGCCAAGAGAGGGCATGGTCCAGTTCACAACGCTCACGGATCATGCAATACACTCTGTCGTTCCATCTGTAGTCAATTAAATCTCTTTGGGTCAACGATAATATGATGAGTAAGTTTTGTACTGCACATAAGTAGTAATTGACGAAAGACGATCTGTAGAATTCACTAATACCGAATTCTTTGACGATGTAATGGACTAGCATCGAATCTATGCTCTTGGTACCTCGAATTTTGACCTTTCTCTTGCATCTTGTGAAATTAGAGTCGTCTTTTCGAAGCACAGCGTCCTGGGTTAAGACAAACGAATCATGCTCGTAGATATTATCACAGATTTTCACATGTAGATAATTAATAACTTTAGGTTCCATCAAAAAAATTTCGGGGGCTATTTCTCGCAGATTCGTTCATGAACGATCATTTTTGGAGAGTTCCAAAAATGACTGAAGTTTGAGGTTAACATTGGCAATTGACACATGACGTT
The DNA here is from genome assembly GCA_025024175.1 of Rhyzopertha dominica. Taxonomy (NCBI): domain Eukaryota; kingdom Metazoa; phylum Arthropoda; class Insecta; order Coleoptera; family Bostrichidae; genus Rhyzopertha; species Rhyzopertha dominica. Next base: position 7,540,786 of record QCXZ01000043.1, on the reverse strand, counting down.
TAAATCGGTACTTTTGAACTACTACCATTGTATGTGAACTACTAGTTAAATTTCTTACCTTGATTTCTTATTAATTGCTTTGCACTGTTTAATTGTGATATGGCAAATGGAGAGATACCGTATTTCTATTTATTTCCAAAACATAAATTTTTGTTACTCATTTAAGCATCAGAAGTCTCCCCAACTGATTCAGATTTCCTGTTAGAAACAGCTACAGTCAGTAGAGGCTGCAGCCAATTAGTATCGCAGATATTCATGCATAAATCTTATCAAAACGCTTTGTTTGGGTAAATTGTTCTCTAAAGTACATATTAAGACGTTTTCGCCGTTGGTATTTCTTTAAATAACTCATAATTTGCATGCAAAAAGCGACCAAAATTTTTCAATATTTAAAATCGGTGCGTTAATCGCAAAAAAAGGAATCTGTAATTCAGTACATCAATGTCAACGTCAACGTCAATTGCTTGTGCTGACATCTGTTGGAATTTATTTGACTTACTGGTTTACGTAATTCAGCTATTTGCCACGGTGATGGCGGCGGCGCCACTATCGTACGAATTTTTAGGTTAAATCGGTTGGACTTGGAAATTTGAACCTGATTTACTGAAAACAAACAGTCCTCGAATTATAATAATGACGATGCTTAATAATTCAGGCGAAACAGGAACTCGTTGTGCAATGTGTGAGCCTTTTCTTACACTATGTCCTTTCAAATGGAACTGACGCAACGGCTGGAGCATGCCAGCGGTCAGGATGACACCCAGATCAGCTCACGAAGAGGGTTCACAACCTGGAGCATACGCTCGGGCTACTCCAAGCGCAGCAGGGTAAAGTACCGACGACTGGTAAGAGTGAGGTAAGCAAAAAAGTTGATAAGACACTTGCCTGTTAATAAAAATATTTACAGAATAAATTTTTCATTCAAAAATCTTTGCGATATTGTATAACATTTGATTTTGTTCCTATTGTCCTTTCGAGAAATGAACTCATCTGTTTTATCCCATTTTTCACTTTAACTGAGACCTCAACATAAGTAAATTAGATCAAAATAATGTGTTTTAGGTGATGCAATGTATGATAATTATATGTGTAAGAAATGAAAAGTTAGCAAATTTTATTTTGTTTACAGTGCTTATCCCGAACGAAATTTTTCGTCCAAAATCGTTAACGTCCAAGAAATATAAAACACTGTTTTGTACATAATCAGCTACGAATGAGAAGGGATCATTTGTTCTTATTTTAGAAGCATATGCTTGTTTGTTCATATCTTTGAATGTGAAATAAACTATTGTTTGCTGCTGGTGTTTTATTGAATAAACAGATCAATCATTCAATCTTCTACCAAGACTTGCCAACTTTAAAATAGTTTCTAAGTCATGATTGAATTAGAATTATTCTTGAACAGGATTTTTAATAGAGAAAGTTCTTCCTTCAAATGTAAGCACCTCCAAAAATTTACTGCTCAAAATGTGATTTATACTGATAGGGTCCTTTCAATGCAATAAATATTTTCGTGATAASAATTAATGTTGACACGCTGTTAATAAATAACATCAATGCCAATTTCCTCAATCTTCCAGGTTCTAGAATATATAAATATCATCGTAGATTCAAGCAGTAGACCTAGATATGTATTTCAACGTTCGATAAGTGAACCTGAGCCTATATCATCAAAAACGCAACATTCCCAAGTACTGCACAGGTAAATAGTTCATCCTTGTTAGTTCTGAACATATACAGGAACGATTTGCTTCATAGGTTTGCTTTTTTTAGCAAAACCTTTGACTTCGACAAAGGCCAAGATCCCTGGTCTGACACGATGCTGAAGGACAGAGAGGAGGACGAAAAGGCACCCATCGCGAAATTGGAATCACTCGATGAATTGGACCTGGTAAACAAGCAGTCGTTATGCAGATTCTGCTTAACCAACATATTCTGCACGAACGAAATATGCACAAGTAGTGCCACTTAAAAATCAATAATCAATTGATTATTAAGTGGGATACCTTATATGTTAAAATGCATTACCTTATATGTTCTCCCATCTAGTGGTAGCAGTAGAAAGTTGACTTTCATTAGCTGTTAGTTCTTCCTGTAGCCTCTTAGAATTGTCTGATTGGTTGAGCAGAAGCCTGCTAATATCCCACCTACAATTAACACTTTACAGTTACAGGAGTCACCACAGAGCAGTCCCCGAAGACCAAAGAAATAGTAGGATGCGAAATGCACATGTTGGGTAGACATCTACGATGCGCGAAAGGGGTGCACCCCGCTTATAGACTGGATCAAGCGAAACAGGCCTCTCAGACGATGGTCGAGTTGCTTTTGAAGATTTTGTTGCTAATTAAAAAAAAAGTAAGTAATTTTTTTATACACTGACGAAATGCCTTTAGATGTCGATGAGCCTACTAATAAGGCTCGGCTGGATTTCCTGTTGGAGTTGATATTTAGCATCAAATAATCGAAGAATGCTTCTGTTTAGAATGGCAGTTTACTTTAGCAGTCTGTTGCGCTTTACTGTTCTTCAAATGTACTTTTCCGGTGCTACGAGAAAATATCCTAAATTTATAAGAGTGAGAAAGTCGGGTTGTAAAATATCAGAACGACATCAAAAGAACATATCGATTTAATGTGGTGGTTTGTGATATCTACTTTTAACTGCAAAATACCAATATCATGTTGTAAGTTGAACATGCAATATTTTCTGGCAAAAAAATTGCTCGGTTAACTACTGTGGAAAGCCGTGTATACCTAGAATGTTTAGACAAATTATTAAAAATGTTATCGCACTACAGTCTACGGTGCTCCAATTAAGTTTCAACATAAACTTCTTTGCTGAACTGTTATAAATTGTATATTTTGCTTGTAATTTCCCAAGTGGATTTTAAAAATTTCCCACAAATTAATTCAAGTTTGAAGAGTTGAATCTGGAGCAATTCTGTATCTTTAATTTGTTCCTTTAATGTACCTAGAGTGTTAAATTCCAAAAGTTACAAAGATGTACGGTCAGATCTCCAAACTGTAAACCTCTAAATAATAAATATACATAATAATCTATTTTGCGAAGAAAACTTTAACAACAAAAATGTCATTCCAAATATTATAGATTATGGTATGTACTTTGTTGAGTGGAAGTTGAGACTTATTATAGTCTGCTATAATTTTCTTAAACGTGCCTCCAAATTTCCTTTACCACTATTACTATTTAGAAATTATTGTGTTCCTTGCAATATCAAGTATAGTATAAAAATTAATAATTTAGGCTCTTTCAAAAGTTCTTCATTTTAGATTTTATTTCATGCAGGTGATAATTGATACATAAAAAATTAAATCGACTTGCTAAGAAGTGAGAATTGGACCAGAATGGTGTTTCCTTGCAAAAAGTAAAATTTCCTTTCCCTCAGTCTACGCTTATTCCGGCTAAACGGTGCTTATGAACTAATAACACTTTGTTGTGCTGATTTCCCTCCAAAAGATATTCTTACTGATAAGCAATTAATCTAAAACGTAAGATTTTAATCAAGTGCCCTGTACATAGTTTGTACAAACGTTTTCAAATGAACAGACTGATTTTGCGCGTCTGAATATTTTTTAAAACCAACCTGACGTCTGACGGCCCAGTTCTCAGCTTGATCCAAGGAGGCCCGAGATGAATAACTATCAATCCGTCGAGTATTCATTACATCATCATTGTGCATGAAGTTATATGCAGCAGAAACAAATATCCACACGTTACTTGAAAAACGTTTAGACATTTTCCATTGTTACTATTCATACAGGAGAAGCTTGTTTGGCATAAGACCGCTTTGAAAGTTACATTTTGTAAGCACAAATGGATATGTTTATACACGGTTTTATCACATTTTTAATAATATTATGTAATGATTAATACTCATATTGTGCCGTTAATAAAAAGGCATTCGAGCAATCGTCTTATATTTTTTTTGTGTACTGTAGAATAGAAAGAATTGTAGTGTGTGATATTTTTGCTTGGCTCGGAAACAACAAGGAAGGTAAGATGAAGCTGGAAACATAGCTGAAGGAGAAGAGCAGGTAGTGGTATTATTCCAAGCATTTCTATTTTTGCAGGTCACCATTGAACTTCCTTTTGCTCTAATCCCCATAGTTTGTGAGAACTTTCATCCTTGTTTCAAATATGATTGCTTTTGTAAGTTGTTTAAGGCAAAGTAAAACCGAAATGCCGGCAGCAAGCTTCATTAAAGTAGAATCACATGATTTATCAAAAGCAGTCAAGTGTATGGTCATATTTTTCATTAAAAACAGTGAAACACAAGACTTGAAGAAGGTAAGTTTTAAGCTGCTAATTTTAAAATGAGCGTTGTAAAGGTAAGTTTTGTAGGGGATTCCCCCCATTTGTTTTCTCATAAAGCAATTCTATGTACATTTCAATTGAATGATTTAATGAGTGAGTGGTTTAATTAATTGTAAAAATATATCCGAGTCATAGCAGTTGTAACAATACTAAAAATTGCACACAAAGAGCCCAAAATATAGTGCCTTTTTTGGTATTACCAAAAACGATTTTATAAATCGTCTTTGGTAGAATATAGAATGTAACATTCTATATTCAAAGGTATTACTATTAGGTATGCAATCAGCGTTGCAATAGTTCAAAAACTGCCGACAGATGGCAGCTGTAGTCTTTCCAAAGTTCACACGGCGCGCACATTAAAGTCACGTAGCACCGTTTTTTGCCCGCATTTTTTTGCTGTTCAACCCCGGAAAAACAGCATAAAACATGCATAAAACCAAATGCCAGTGTTGATTGTTGTTGTCGGCGTGCTTTTGCAATGTTAAAATGAGCCGTGGCCTGTCGATTAAATATATTTACGGGGAATAGTGATTAAATGTTTAAGTGATTGCTATTGTGTTATAAGGATTACCAGAGAAAAGCAGTATGTGGATGTAAGTTAGTATTTTAGAAATTATAGTGTGTGCATTCAAGGCCACTAGAAGTAGGAGATATATCAATTTATTTTACCCAAAAGTTCATTTACCTGTCAAAACCATTTTAAAAAGCAAACATCAGTATCATAATTCATCTGGCATCTAACTAGATTTGAATGAAAATAATGTAATAACAGTGAAATGTTAAAGATACAATGCATTAACCTTACAGAATGGTAGAATGATGTGATGGATGATTAAATTACTACCTCAAAGGACCTTTACTTGAGGCTTGGACCTGTTTATGGCAATCAATCGGGGGTTTTGGACAAACAGCRCAGGTCCCGATTACACTTTTAATAATTGTTCTTTTATTGCTTTCTCAGGAAAAGATCAATTGTTTTCTTCCAAAWACTTTATAATGTCTTTGCTTGTGCATCTTATGGGATTTTCTTATCGTGATCAGAATGATAAGTCACAGTATATCCATAACAATATTCGACTTATCAACTTTCACCGAAGCAAGCCGTTAACCATTAAACTTAAAATAAGAATCCACGACATTGTGCTMATGTGCTGTTGAGTAATTAATTCTATCCATTGAATTTCTCTAATATGCATGTCAAAAGATAAAGTGACCATACGTCCCTCATTTGGAGGGACAGTACCCCATTTTAAGCTATCGTCCCTCCTCAATTAATGTCCCTCCAATGTCCCTCTTTGTGCCTCGTTTTTAAACATACAATATTTTCTGTTTGAGAAAAATAAAAACGATGCTATTGCTATGCGCTATTCGATATGCTTTAGTTTTGGTACGGTTATTTCGGTATCTTTACGTGGTCAACCAATACCCGTAAATACCTGTAAAAACATAGTATAGCAGCTAATTATACCTGCGGTCTCTGTATGTCTCAGAGCGAGTAGCAACTAACAATGACCAGTAATTTAAATTATACCTTCCGCGATAAATAGTAAAAATTTGTGAGAAATCATAACCTTGTTTAAAATCAATAAAAGTATTAACATTTTGATTGAGCTTTTTCCTGCTACGTGTATAGGTACCCGATAATACGTATTTCCGTGGCCCCTGTGGAATTCCGTCCCTCCTTGGAAGGTTTACAATCTGGTCACTTTAGCTTAGCAGGTCCTTACATATGAGGTGTGGTGTAACACATCATTAGTGTATTTGAGTTTTGATTGATACAGAAATCCTGGAATGATTTTGTTGTATACTTTTGCTTCAAATTTAATGTGTAGATGGGAAATTTGCAAATTAGACTGTTAGAATCAAAGCTGAGCCGCTCTTGTTAGTAAAAGCTTTTGAGGTAAGATTTGATTTATTTTGTATAAGATCTTACAAAATTTCTGTAGTTTTCAATGAAAGCTTGTATAATCGTAACAATACAACTGTGTATTGTGTAACCTTCAGTTTTTTATAATGTCACCTTTTTGTACCTACAGGACAGTACAGCAGCATGAAACAAGAAGCCCTTATTCATTTATGTCGAATAGAAATGGTAAGTACTATTTAGATATAAGTATATTTAATATTTGTATGTGTAGACCTGGATACAGAATTTTAGGAATCATGAACTTGAAAGGCTTTAATATCATGATACAATGAAAAAGAGGTATGATATCTTAATATTATCATCAGTGGCTTACCTACGAGTTTTGTTATTGGCACGACATTATATTATAATTCAGATTCTTTTTCTCTCAAATGAAAATGTATAGTTATAGATAGGTATTAGATAAAAATACAAACACTATACTTTAGACAGAATGAATAGTACGCATTGCTTGAACACTAGACTTTTTATGGTTACTTTTATAGTGCTCGTGGGTATCAAAACTTGGTCAACTTTAACACCGTTCATTAATAATCAGAATATTAAGTTTGTACATCAAATAAAGAGAAGCAAGACGACAAACGTGACTTAACACGATTACTCAGCAGCAGGGAATTCTGTAAAGTAGTTAATAATAATACTAATAATAATAATAAGACTACACATCTATAAGCAAGTGCGTACTAATAAACAAAATAGGGTCAAATGCTATGAAAACTAGTGTAACGTACGAAATGAATGACAACATAGGTACATAGCCACGACACAAGAACACAAGGAGATAACTTAGCTGTGGATATGTTCCGTGGTTTTTTAACGTGAAAATCTACATTTCTGTCCATGTATCAAATTAGATAATTACCTTTTGTCCCGTCATAATGATCTCTTTTAATAAAAATAAAAATGTTCAGTTTAAAAAGCCGGTAACATATCAAAGAGGTTAGAATTGGGTAGCTAGGAGTAGAACCGGTTATAAGAAGGTTAGAAAGGGCAGTAGCCATCTCTTAACGCTTGCTCAAACTAAACTAATGTCGGTACCATAAGTATCTGTAAATTGTGATGGTTGCGCTATCTCTACGCAAAATAATATACTAAAAAGTACCGGTACTAAAAATACCTGTAATAAAGTTGGTAATAAAAATGCCTGTATTTGGCATTGGTGTGCCATCTACTAGTGACTTTTAAAACTATTTGTTTTTGAAGTTTGCGGAATCGACACGATGAATACAGCGGCGCTACCGTCGCCCGTATCAGTGGCAGATTCAAAATTTCACACAGAAAATTTGTTGGTTAAGCGTTACATGGTTATAGGTATGCGGTAAAATGTTTATTTTGTGTTCGTTGTATGCTTGGAATGTGATTTTACAAAGATTATATAATAACCAGTATGGTTCCTTTATTCTTTCGCACGTTTTATTTTACATAAACTCCGTCGTTCATTAGTTACGTACGTAACCGGCATAGTCATTTATTTGTATGTTTAAAGGCAGCAAGACAAATGTTTATTTGAATTGATTTATAGGTATTGCAAGGGAATTCTATGAAGCCGTACCTTATTGTGAGCAGTACCTCAGCTTTCCGATGAGCTAACAGACGTAGAGGCGAGGATCATGGCAGACCATGAGGTTTTATTACTGTCAAGATTTGGTTCGCTTGACCTTAGGGCATTAACTTGGCAGGTGAGGAAACAGTTTTTCGTTTTGTGCCTTCTTTCGTTTGTTTAATTTTGATGAATGTGATTGCATTTTTTAACTGTCCTCAATCGGTAGGCAAGTATCGTGCTTTGGGCAACATTCTACATGTTCTGATCAAGATGGGTGTCATCGAAGAAGCTATTAAGATGTAACCTTCGACAACGTTGGCTCCAGGGAATGGCGGGATAAGGAGATGGAAGCAACTGCGTAAAGAGCTCTCAGAATAGCACACAGGACGTTGGGAGGTTCGACAAAGCTTTAGGTAAGTTTGTAAAAAGTTCAGTATGATGTTCCTCAAACTGAAATATGGTTGCTGTAGTTGTGGATATTTGAAATTGGACTTTTTACCGAATTGAAAGTGTTTGTTAAGGTTCCTTTTTATTTCTAGTAATCGTGGTACTCACAGTGGTTTTTAGGCAACAGAAAGTACTCTGTTATTTAATTGTATATATAACTTAGAGAATAATTTTTTAAAAAGACTATTAATTATATGACTTTGAATGTGTAATGCAATTAAAAATTACAAAGAACAAAATATACTCCCCGACAATAATTTCTGGACAAAGATAGTTTGATATTTTCAGTCCCCGTAACTTTTTTAATTATTTTCTGATTTTGATGATATTCTTAGCAGACTATAGACATTTGTTATCCTGAATTTTAAATTCTCAAAAAATTATGATTGCATCGGCTCAATATACAGAAGAAACAAATGTTATGTTTTTACTTTTTAATATTTAACACCCTCTAGAAAAAATTGAACATAACAAAAAATATTTCAAAATTTATTTATCTTATTGAATAGCCTTTGGTTACATGGTAAAGTTTTAATTTGATGTCAATTTTGGGTTTGGTTTTGCTGAATTGATTGTAATCACTGATTTAAACGTAATAGATGGATCAGAATGAGGCATCTTCAGATACATTAAGCAAGGCAGGCAGTGTCTTCCTCCATAAGCAGGACCAGTAACAGGCGGGTCAACAGAAGAAGGTAAGCTATGATTTCCGTTTTAATCTTGGGATCTCTGTACATAACAATAACCTATTTAGTCTATATTTCACAATAAATCTATTAACTGTAGAGTATTTTTTAATAATTGAAAGTTTTTATAAGGTTCCCAGTCATGAAGGGCACTGTAACATTTTTAACTTTGTGTGCTTAATAGGAGAGATTTTTTTAATTTAAGCCAACCAACTGGACACTTAATAAATTAGAAAACTGATAAAATATAATGGATCTATTAAAATAGAATACTCATAACTACACAGTAAAGCTAGCCAATGCTCCTTTATTAATCAGAAAATAGTAAAGAAATAGATAATACAAACTCTGTATCTCATGTAAGGTGATAATTTAGCTGAGAAATTTGTTGTCTGTTTTTATATTCTATGTAGTTTTCATATAAAACGTTTTATAATTGTTGCATTTGAAATATTCTGACATGACTTTGTTCGGTAGGAAGAGGTCACCGTCACAGCAGCATCGGCCAGGGAGGATGTCCAGACCTACTGCGGATGGAAATGGTGAGTGCTATTTTTGTATCCATTTGTTATGTAGGGCTTTTAATAGCATACATATTTTGCCTAAGTAATAAGCTATTCCATATCACTGATAGATGCATATATTTCAGATGAAGTTTGATCAAATAGTTTTTTTTTTCATTAAAAAAAGGCAGAGGACACATTAATCTTTGTTTTAAAATCTTCCTTAAGTAAAATCCTACCTACAGTTGATATATTATTTTTGGTAGTTCGTAAGAATACTAAAAATTATATCTTATCCTTTAAAGTTTTATGAGTTGGGTTCCTGTTTAAGTTTTATTTTTATGGTTACCAATAAACTTATCGATATAGTCATTACAATTTTTTGCCATTATAAAATTATTTGTTATACTTAAAATTTCACTATGAAAGTGAACTTAACAGAAAAATAAATCTGTAAATCGACACAAGAACACAAAGAGATATCCACGTAAAAAGCATAACAAACGACAAAATAAAAGCAAAGTTCGTTTGTCACAGGAACATTTGAATATGAAGAACAAAAAGTGTTTATAGTTTAAGAAGAAACTTAAGCTGCATTTAGAAACAACTACTGGTATGGAAATCAACTATTTACTAGAACTGCTAGCTTAGTTTGGTGTGGACATTAATGATTGCTTTATGTCCTTGCTTGAGGGTAATGTTTTCCTATCACTTTCGGGAAATCATGCCACTGAGGTAGTTTGAACT